>JADDOH010001614.1:0-66626 GCA_016648135.1 Agrypnia vestita | reverse complement strand
GGGACGTATTAGTTCCCTCCGTTGCGGAATTTAAACATAATTTGTAACCATTTATTATTATTTTTATTGGCAGTAAGATTGATCCACAAATTAACTATGTTACATAGACAGTGAATATTCTCGAACAATATAATAATGGAAGAGTACTATTCGCTATAACACAATAAACTATTAATGTAAGTTAAATTAAATTTTTAAATTCAGTGGAAGATTTTTTAGGATCGTTTTGCTTTTAATTTTTTTCCCAAAACAAAATAAATAAAAAAATAAATAAACACACAGATACACACTCACACAACCCACTATTGGACATGTTTTTATTATTCTTTTATCGATTGTATGTATGTGTTTTCGCGTAATTGGCCCAAAACTCTGTGCATCAATTATTGTCTTTTCTTAAAAGATTGATTAATTATATGGCTGTAAGAAACCCAATAAATGAAAACAAATAAAACAAATAAGTAAATAAACCTCCAGTGCCGCAGGCAAGGCGTCGGATTAATTCAGTGCTCATTTATTGCCAAGGCACTGGACGCCTCCGCTGATAACTATATACCGCTCACCATGTTCTTAGAGGTGTGTTGAAAGATTGCTAGTATCTGTCGAATCGGTCTCAAGTAGTTGTCTGTATTTGTACGTTTATCATTACTACATGCTCTTGCTATATCCGTTCCACTTCACATTATTGTTCCTCCCGTCTTCGAATTTCTATCACACTATGTTCTCCTATGTTTTTGGTACTTATATGCTTGCTTTTTACTTGCATTTACTCCTATATATATTTTTTTCATTTATCCATCCATCTATAAGATCCCCATACGCTTTATCCTTTTATTTCATGTGTATATGGGCCGCAAATTCATATTATTTTATTTACAATATTCTTATCTAGATACACTTGTTCCAATTATGTTTTGTGGTTATTACTACCAAACCCGGCGAAATCTGAGCTAGAATAGCCATTCGTATACACGTTACCCGTCCTGTTGAAACTACGCTAACGTCGGACAGGTGTGTAGTGATTACATAGCTAATATATTGTATCTATATTCGAGTATATTATTTTCTTGTCGTGCCATTAATATGATTACACGTTATCGTTATCTCTTTCCTAACCGTATATACCGTCATTGCACAATTACCTATCTGTTGTAAAAGCCTGAAGAGCGTTAGTCTACAGATAAATATAATAGAATTATAGTTAACTTTTCTACCCGCCTACGTTATTCGACTCCCGCGAAACGAAAATGAATCATTATTCGCTCCTCGATAGAGCGTCAGTCTACAGATAAATATAATGGAATTATAGTTAAATTTCCTATCTGCCTACGTTATCCGAATCCCGCGAAACGAAAATGAATCACTATTCGCTTCTCGACAGAGCGTTAGTCTACAGATAAATATAATGGAATTATAGTTAACTTTCCTATCTGCCTACGTTATCCGATTCCCGCGAAACGAAAATAAATCATTATCCGCTCAGTTAAGGTCACCCCTCTGGTACAACGTACACGTTTAATCCGTGCTTCACGGCCAATTCCTATAAAAAATTTTATGGGGCGTTTTCCTCTCGCGATCCCCCGATTAGGACCTGCCTTTCTTAGTTTTGCTCAATATTCTGCCTCTCTGTTGCCCGGGAATCCACTCGAGATCACGATTAATGACATTTAAACGGTTTCAAAAACCGAGCAAAAAAGTCCATAATTCAGAAACCTCGTGGAACTGTCAATATCATCGTCACCTTAGAGTAGACGTTAATCGGTTCTTTAACGGCTTAAACTGCAATAACCGCGACCTAAATCTCTGAAAACCATGTTCAGCTTTTTTTATGGGAAGCACATGCGGACCGCTCGGACCGCATCGATCGTCAACCATTTGTACCAAACACGGCTTTACCACAAGATTAATATGATTTATAAAAATTGATTAGTAACTGCCCGTAACCTATATCCGATCAATCGCTACTAACTCCCTCCCAATACTCCGCCAGGTGGGCTTAGCTCAATTTTTCCCGCGTAGCATTTAAATCATCTTAGAGTTCAAAATAAAAATAATAAAAAAAAAAAATCTATAGAAACAGGTGATTCATCACAACCTTTGACCAGATTTTACGCTATTTTTAATTTATTAAATATTTTTATTTTGATATATACTTCCATAATATGTATGCCTTAAACACTTTGTTTGTAATGTACATATTAGGTCCTTACATATGGAATTGGCGTTTTGCCGTACTGGCAAATTTGACCTCAAATATCTTCTCTTTGGTTAGGAATTTCAAATCCAAATTTATACAGCTATTTACTCATGTATTTGTGTTTTGAAAATTATAATTCATTTGTTTTTTCCTCAATTGTTTTTTTCTTTGCGTCACTCAGTTTACAAAATGAAAAACTTGAAATATCGCGTTATTTACGAGTACGAGTTCCACCGTGGCACCAGTGCTGCAGAAACGGCTCGAAGGATTAATGATGTGTATGGCGACGGTGCCGCAAAAGAAAACACAGTGCGTTTTTGGTTCCAACGTTTTCGTTCTGGAAATTTCGACCTGCAGAACAAGCCCCGTGGACGGCCGGAGACCAAAGTTGATAATGAAGAATTGGAGGCTATTGTGGAAGCGGATCCATCGCAAACCACATCCGAGTTAGCTGCAGGCTGCGGTGTTAGTGATAAAACTGTTTTAATCCACTTGAATATACGCCAATTTCATATGTAAGGACCTAATATTATTAAATAAATTGAAAAAAAAAAAAACTTCTATAATTTATCTTAATTGAAAAATAAAATAATAACATTTAGAAATGTCTGTATTTTATGGAAAGCTGAGTACTCTAACTATACAGAGATACGGGCGAAGGGCTACACTAAGTAGCGAAATTTCTCCATCAATTTGTGTAGAAGTTCTAGGAAAAGTAAACAGGAAACTGTTATTAGTTCAGCTTTCGACTGCGGTAACTTTATTCAACTGCCAGCTAACTTGGAGTTCAGCGGTCCAATGAAACACTTACTGTGGTTATTACAAGCTGCATGGCAGGCAGCCCTGAAACATCAGCTAAATAATAAATCACATCTTAGCTGGCGCTCCCATCTAAAATTTCATACTAAAATAATCTCAGGAAATTGTGCTGTTAAAAAGTAATCGCACAGATACGTTATACTCACCATGGACTGCGTATTTTATATAATAATATAAAATACGTAATATTTATATAATCGAATACAACTCATCTATCTGGTGTCCCTATTACAATGCTCATGTTCATACAATAGAAAGAATTCAACATAAATTTTTACGCTACATAAATTTCCGTCTCCATATCCCAATAGAAAATCTTAACTATACAAACTTATTATATTTTACCGGTTTATTGCCACTATCGGACAGGAGAGTTTTATCCGATCTGATTTTATTATATAAAATTGTAAACTTGCATTACCACAGCCCTGAAATTTTGTCCTTAATAATGTTCCATGTACCCAGTCGAGTGCCGACGCCTTTTTACTGCGACAATACTAGAACAAATGCTCACTACAACTCGCTAGTACCTAGAATACACAGGTTAGGTAACAATTATACAAACATAGCGGACGTGCTTGGTTCTGGCCTGTCACAGTATAGCGGCGCGATACTAAGAGCGCTTCATTCCGCCATAATGTAAATTATATACACTTTTTTTTTTTTGTTTTTCTCTCTGTTTATATTATTTTTGCAAATAACTGTTATGTACCTACATATGTAAAAGCCTATTTAGGCGTAAATGAATGAATAAATAAATAAATAAATAAATAATATCCTCGTGATTATAGATTTACTAGCTGTGCCCGCGCGGCTTCGCAAACCTTCGAGAACATTCTCCTTGCAGAACTTTCAAGAAATTTATCGAATGTACAGGAGCCTTCTAAACACACTGACACATTCCGTCACTCAGTTTAGAACCTTATAGAACTTTCGGGAATTTTCTAGAACCTTCTTCTTCCAGAAATTTCTAGAGCAGGTTTTTCCGGAACCTTCTAGACTCACCGACATAGTCGGCGCGTATTTTGAAACAATCTGAAGCATTTGCGGCCTTCCCATAACAAAACAATGTGCTAGAAAGCACATTTTCGTCACCTACTCCCACCCACGCATAGCCACCCCCACCAATCTCGCATATTTTCGATGTGACACCAAGGGCTATCCACCACCATAACCATCGGTGGGTGATTGTGGTTGGTTGTGGAGAAAACTTGGCGGGTAGGGAAACACGGGTTTCTTTTTACATATATATATATATACCTATTTATATATTGATTTTAAATTTCACCGAACTAAATTTTGTTATGTTTCACGCGCCTGAAGAAGCTACTCGAATTCCTACACTATTTTATTGTGACAACACGAGAACAAACTCGCATTTTAACTCTCTTGTACCCAGACTGCAAAGGTGCAAAGGCAAGCTAACACCTATGCCCATATCTCTGATAATTTTAATCCCAGTTTGCTACTAAAAGTTCTACGCCCTGCCGTCCTGAATTCATAATGCAATCACAAACAAATTATTATACCTATTTGTTTAACCTTGTATATATTTCACACGTCCTTTTTCTATATTATGTTTTATGTTATATAATTCACACCTCCTTTTTCTACTTTCTTTCTTCTTCTTCTACTTCCTTACTATCTATACTATGTCAATTCTGTAATTGTTTGCTGTTGTAGTCTTTAGATTTCTTGCATACATTATTATGTAAAAGGTAGGGAAACCCGGGGCGGAGCGGGGTAGCTAAGCTTTGATTACAATTTGTGAGAGTTTGAAAGTAATATCACCATTATTTGTTAATTTATATTTTTATTTACTTATTTCTCTTCAAAGAAAGTAAAGATAAAAATTTCTAAATTAATAATTACTATCAAAAGTATGTGTTTGAAAAAAAATATTCCCGTTTTGCCCCACTCTCCGGGGCACAATGGGAAATGAACCAGGGGCACAAGGGGGTACCAATTATTGACAAAGTTCGCAGATGAGAATACTTTCATCATCATCACTGTAGACCAGCACACGCCGTGTGTGCCCTTTTTTTACAAACGCCATAAGAACACCAGCCTTCATTAGACTTGTAGCACAAATCATGACAATACGAGGAGGCCGCGTCTTCTTCTTCCGAGCTTTCTTCAGATTCAGTTACGATTATATTTGTTTCTTTGGCTTTGTTTTCATTCCTTTAAAATATAAAAATATCTCTAGAATGCATTAAATTTGTATCCATTAAAAATGTCAGTACTTTTCAATTAGAAAATATAACAGATTTGTTACCACTAAATGATCATTATATCAGAATCCACATGTTGCAAACTTTCGTGGAATATGAGTACAAATTTACTTTACTTATTGGCAAGCTTACTTAACCTAGGGAATGCTGAGTGAATATAGTAGTTTGCTTTTATATTTTCGGAATACAAACTATCTCATTAACTCAATGACGTGGTGTTGTGGGCGATAGGTAGCCTGGCGGCAAACGAAAGAAGTTAGGAGTATTTATAAAAATCGTCACCAGGGGCACTTGGACCTGGCGGCGAGTGGAAACCCTAACCGAAACTCTGCCTTCGGCTTCAACATGCGGCAGTTTTGATAGAAAAACGGCACAATTTTGGTCATAGACGTACTGTAAATATAGACTAGACACTAAAAAACAAATCTGAGACATCTAGTTTCTGTTGCGTACTAAATGTATCAGTCAGAAAGAGATAAAAATTATTTTCATAACCACGTATAAGAAAGGACAATAAAACATAATTTTTTAACAACGAATGCATGTGAAGTTAGTAGAGAATTGCGGTATTTATTCTATGGTCTTTTCTCTTTCTTTCTTATAGCGCAGCATACGTGTTAAAGAGATACAAATATAAACAGGGTTGTGTATTGTATTAATATTTTATATACAGGGTTATTCGTAAAATATTAATAACCTCGCAGGACTATATTCCTGCCTTGATTATGAGTCGAAAATGTTCAAGCTATTATGACCTAATACCAATAGTTATGGAGGTATGCGAATTCAAAGTTTGCATTTTTTTTTCAATATTTCTGACTTATTTTTTGTAAAACATTGGACTATCATTACAGTAACTCATATCATACGAAAAATTCATTCGTTCCGATACAAGTTAAATAAAATGATAAAAACCCTGAAAAAATTCCAATTCTACGAAAAATACGAATACATAACAACAAAACAATAATCCATGAACAAAAATGTAATACGAACTGTAAACAACCTAATAATATTTTTACATTAATCAACTCCACCTCCGAAACAAAATACCTTGGTGTGGTCATTGAATAGTGGAATGGACACATCATAGAACTTATAAAACTGAATAAGGAAATGTATCTACATATTCGTTAGACTAAGGAATATTTTAAGTACAAAAATTATTAAAAATGTATTACGCCATTGTTTACTCTATGCTCATGGCGTTATCGGGTGAGGAGGTTCTAACTCAATAAAAATTTCAAAAAGGATCATTAAAGTAATACTGAAAAAAAATCTATTTTTTCAAAGAAAATCTGTTTAAATTGTTTCCAACACCAAACGTAGATGATATTTTCAAGCAAGTTTCCATATTGAAAATATGTAAAGGAAAAATCTTACAGAAAACCAGGGATACTATATAAGCTTATGAGAAATGGAAACCAAATCGTAACGCCTTAATTTAAAATAACCCAAATTCAAAACCTCTATATTGATAAAGCCATTAACTACTACAATAATCTACATATCGAGATACGCTGCATCAATAACCTTTCAGAACAAATTTAAAAATTTAATTTTCCAAAAAAAACATAAATTCATAAATCGTTTAAAATTACAGTTTTTATCAAAATACTTCAATTTTGTTCATTATCAAGTTACCTTTTATTACCGTATTATTAAAAGACTCACATAGGTAGATACCTATACACAAAATAAGAACTGGGACTCCCTCATCAGAGTCAAGAGTTTCTCTTCACTGATGAGATCTACATGACTAACAAAGTATTTAAAAAAATGTCAACTGAATAAGTTAATATAATATTTGTATTTGTACCTTATATTAAATTAAATTAAAAATGGGTAAAGTGGATATTACAAACAGCATCGATGGGAAATTTTTTTTTGTAACACGTAAAGTCGAGTGTTCTGATTTCAAAAATGATATTTATATGCGGCGCAAAAATTTATTTAAAAAGTTATCAAAGTTCAAAGTTTCATAATTTCGCTCACACAAATCGATACAAATCTGACAGTTGCATGTTTTGTAAAACGTAAAGTCGAGTGTTCTGATTTCAAAAATGATATTTATATGCGGCGCAAAAGATTATTAAAAAAGTTATCACAGTTCAAAGTTTCATAATTTCGCTCACACAAATCGATACAAATCTGACAGTTGCATGTTTTGTAAAACGTAAAGTCGAGTGTTCTGATTTCAAAAATGATATTTATATGCGGCGCAAAAGATTATTAAAAAAGTTATCACAGTTCAAAGTTTCATAATTTCGCTCACACAAATCGTTACAAATCTGACAGTTGCATGTTTTGTCTATGACATGAATGACGCCTTGCCGTAGACAGCAGATAAATATTGATTGAATTGTTGACTTTAGCTATGGATTCACCTTGTGTGGTGAAGTAAGTACTAAAAGGCAAGAAAACACTATGCTGCATTACACACACGGTTTTAATATATGGAAATATTTAATAAATACTTTATTGATAATTTATAGTAAATAAACCATTTCTATTCTTTAATTGATTGACAATGATTTGTAAATCAATCATTGCTTCTCATTGTTGAACAATATTGAAGCTAATCTAAAAAGAAATTTATGATAAAATTAAACCAAACCCAACCAAACCTAACCTAACCTAACCAAACCTAACCTAACCTAACCTAACCTAACCAAACCTAATCTAACCTAACCAAACCTAACCTAACCTAACCTCACCTAACCAAACCAAACCATCTAAACCAAACCTAACCTAACCTTACCAAACTAAATTTGGGTTCGACCATTATTCACGATAGGCAGTGATATATGTATGTACCTACAGGAATTGAATACAACACAAGGTTGGTAGATCTGTGTGGTGAATAAACACGTCAACAATTTTCATTTTAATTCTAAAATACTCAAATGCCGAAGTGTGTAAAAAAATATATTTGATACGGTTATCGTTTCGAAATTCGAATCGGCTGCTTGCGCTAACATAAAAGACATAAACGGACGCAAATTAAAAATACGAAAACAAAATACAAATTCGACAAACCAAATAATAAAAACATTGGAAATTTTACGTTCCCGAGGGTACGGGGTTCGGCCGTAAACATTTATGAATCTCAATTATTGAAAACCCTTCGCTTTCTTCGGCCTTTACAGCAGATAACTACAATTTATGGGATTTTTATTGCCTTTACTGGGAGGGATAATTTTAATGTATTCACAGACATTTTGTTAAAGCTCCAGGCGATTTATTGGCGTCAAATTGGAAATTAAATAAAAATTCTGAGAGTACAATTGTTAACACTTCGGTAGGATATTAGTTTTTAACTTTAATAAAACCTCCCTACGGTATTAAATCGCCTCTTGTCCGTAATTTCTTTGTATACAGTTGATCGTCTTTTCCCAAATGGCTGAAGATAGCACCAAAATCATAGACGTACTATAAATATAGACTAATTACAAACCAAAATATATGCTACACAGAACGACAACACGAATTACTATGAACATAGACGCACATTGCGAGAGTTGGTCTAGGGGTGTCCAAAATTTATAAATGTCCGCGCGATATATACAGGGTTATTTGTAAAACATTAATAACCTCGCAGGAGTATATTCCTACCTTCATTATGAGTCGAAAATGTTCAAGCTATTATGACCTAATATCAATAGTTAAGGAGATATGCGACATCAAAGTTTGCATTTTTTTTTCAATATTTCTGACTTATTTTTTGTACAACGTTGGACTATCATTACAGTAACTTATATCGAATATGAAAAATTCATTCCCTTTAACACAAGTCAAATAAAAAAATAAAAACCTTAGAATTCCAATTGGAAAACATTCCAATTGGAATGTTTTCCAATTGGAATTCTAAGGTTTTTATTTTTTTATTTGACTTGTGTTAAAGGGAATGAATTTTTCATATTCGATATAAGTTACTGTAATGATAGTCCAACGTTGTACAAAAAATAAGTCAGAAATATTGAAAAAAAAATGCAAACTTTGATGTCGCATATCTCCTTAACTATTGATATTAGGTCATAATAGCTTGAACATTTTCGACTCATAATGAAGGTAGGAATATACTCCTGCGAGGTTATTAATGTTTTACAAATAACCCTGTATATATCGCGCGGACATTTATAAATTTTGGACACCCCTAGACCAACTCTCGCAATGTGCGTCTATGTTCATAGTAATTCGTGTTGTCGTTCTGTGTAGCATATATTTTGGTTTGTAATTAGTCTATATTTATAGTACGTCTATGATTTTGGTGCTATCTTCAGCCATTTGGGAAAAGACGATCAACTGTATACAAAGAAATTACGGACAAGAGGCGATTTAATACCGTAGGGAGGTTTTATTAAAGTTAAAAACTAATATCCTACCGAAGTGTTAACAATTGTACTCTCAGAATTTTTATTTAATTTCCAATTTGACGCCAATAAATCGCCTGGAGCTTTAACAAAATGTCTGTGAATACATTAAAATTATCCCTCCCAGTAAAGGCAATAAAAATCCCATAAATTGTAGTTATCTGCTGTAAAGGCCGAAGAAAGCGAAGGGTTTTCAATAATTGAGATTCATAAATGTTTACGGCCGAACCCCGTACCCTCGGGAACGTAAAATTTCCAATGTTTTTATTATTTGGTTTGTCGAATTTGTATTTTGTTTTCGTATTTTTAATTTGCGTCCGTTTATGTCTTTTATGTTAGCGCAAGCAGCCGATTCGAATTTCGAAACGATAACCGTATCAAATATATTTTTTTACACACTTCGGCATTTGAGTATTTTAGAATTAAAATGAAAATTGTTGACGTGTTTATTCACCACACAGATCTACCAACCTTGTGTTGTATTCAATTCCTGTAGGTACATACATATATCACTGCCTATCGTGAATAATGGTCGAACCCAAATTTAGTTTGGTAAGGTTAGGTTAGGTTTGGTTTAGATGGTTTGGTTTGGTTAGGTGAGGTTAGGTTAGGTTAGGTTTGGTTAGGTTAGATTAGGTTTGGTTAGGTTAGGTTAGGTTAGGTTAGGTTTGGTTAGGTTAGGTTAGGTTTGGTTGGGTTTGGTTTAATTTTATCATAAATTTCTTTTTAGATTAGCTTCAATATTGTTCAACAATGAGAAGCAATGATTGATTTACAAATCATTGTCAATCAATTAAAGAATAGAAATGGTTTATTTACTATAAATTATCAATAAAGTATTTATTAAATATTTCCATATATTAAAACCGTGTGTGTAATGCAGCATAATGTTTTCTTGCCTTTTAGTACTTACTTCACCACACAAGGTGAATCCATAGCTAAAGTCAACAATTCAATCAATATTTATCTGCTGTCTACGGCAAGGCGTCATTCATGTCATAGACAAAACATGCAACTGTCAGATTTGTAACGATTTGTGTGAGCGAAATTATGAAACTTTGAACTGTGATAACTTTTTTAATAATCTTTTGCGCCGCATATAAATATCATTTTTGAAATCAGAACACTCGACTTTACGTTTTACAAAACATGCAACTGTCAGATTTGTATCGATTTGTGTGAGCGAAATTATGAAACTTTGAACTGTGATAACTTTTTTAATAATCTTTTGCGCCGCATATAAATATCATTTTTGAAATCAGAACACTCGACTTTACGTTTTACAAAACATGCAACTGTCAGATTTGTATCGATTTGTGTGAGCGAAATTATGAAACTTTGAACTTTGATAACTTTTTAAATAAATTTTTGCGCCGCATATAAATATCATTTTTGAAATCAGAACACTCGACTTTACGTGTTACAAAAAAAAATTTCCCATCGATGCTGTTTGTAATATCCACTTTACCCATTTTTAATTTAATTTAATATAAGGTACAAATACAAATATTATATTAACTTATTCAGTTGACATTTTTTTAAATACTTTGTTAGTCATGTAGATCTCATCAGTGAAGAGAAACTCTTGACTCTGATGAGGGAGTCCCAGTTCTTATTTTGTGTATAGGTATCTACCTATGTGAGTCTTTTAATAATACGGTAATAAAAGGTAACTTGATAATGAACAAAATTGAAGTATTTTGATAAAAACTGTAATTTTAAACGATTTATGAATTTATGTTTTTTTTGGAAAATTAAATTTTTAAATTTGTTCTGAAAGGTTATTGATGCAGCGTATCTCGATATGTAGATTATTGTAGTAGTTAATGGCTTTATCAATATAGAGGTTTTGAATTTGGGTTATTTTAAATTAAGGCGTTACGATTTGGTTTCCATTTCTCATAAGCTTATATAGTATCCCTGGTTTTCTGTAAGATTTTTCCTTTACATATTTTCAATATGGAAACTTGCTTGAAAATATCATCTACGTTTGGTGTTGGAAACAATTTAAACAGATTTTCTTTGAAAAAATAGATTTTTTTTCAGTATTACTTTAATGATCCTTTTTGAAATTTTTATTGAGTTAGAACCTCCTCACCCGATAACGCCATGAGCATAGAGTAAACAATGGCGTAATACATTTTTAATAATTTTTGTACTTAAAATATTCCTTAGTCTAACGAATATGTAGATACATTTCCTTATTCAGTTTTATAAGTTCTATGATGTGTCCATTCCACTATTCAATGACCACACCAAGGTATTTTGTTTCGGAGGTGGAGTTGATTAATGTAAAAATATTATTAGGTTGTTTACAGTTCGTATTACATTTTTGTTCATGGATTATTGTTTTGTTGTTATGTATTCGTATTTTTCGTAGAATTGATTATTTATTAACCTTCAGGTACCGGAATATCGAATATAGGATCGGGGGCCCGAGTGGGGTAGCAACGTTACCCCAGTCAAATTTGCGTTTTAATGAAGTATAATGGTTTGAAAATGTTCTGTAATATTTTTAATTACATTTCTCATGCAATGCGAAAAAGATTCTATTATACATCATCGCATGCATGCTTTAGGGTGGCAGGAATGAGGGAAAGGATATACAGCTCCGGAAATATCCTTATCCTGGAAGCCCGTCTTACTCCAGCATCCAGCATCGATGCACACTGGAGAAAGATACTGGACCCTCATAATCGACTTGCCATCGCTCGTTAAAGTCGCTATTATACGATATTGTACAATATATTTCTTTGATTTTTTTTATGTTAATACTAATACTATACTTGTTTTTTCGTTTTGTTCTTCTTTTTTAATACTGATACTTGTTTTCTCCTCTATTTTATATGATTTTCTTATTTCTCTTTTATTTTATATAATATTTTTAATGTATGTATCTATTTTTATATGGAATGTGTGGGATTGCACGAACCTCCCCACATTGTGGAACAAAGTTATATTTAAATTTATTTATTTATTTATTTATTTATTTTACGGAAGCGGAAGCCCTCTATTCCCGTTACCTTCAACACAAGCCCTATATATTTTGTTAACCATCCTTTCCTCGCTCATACGTTCTACATGACCAAACCATCTCAGCACTCCTTTCTTTATTCTATCTACCACACTTAGAGCCAGCATTACATGACTTCTAATTTGTTTATTCCTCACTCTATCGACCAAAGATTTTCCACACAAGCGCGCCTTAGTGATCGTGAGTCTTATTTCATATTATTATTTTCTTTTTTTCACATCACTTATTTATTCACGATAAACATTGGGATGTTTTGTCATTGATTTAATAATTTAGAATTCTCTCGTATCAGCGTGTGTTCGTCGATTGTGGTAATGTTGAGTGGACGTATACAGCAGAAGCAATAAATGGAGCAAGATAGTGAAGGATGCAAATTATTCTCACTGTTGAAAGTTGCGATTTATTGGAACGATTTACAGGTAAAGTAAGAGAAAAGAGGAATATTATTTGTTTGTTCTAAGGGGATCTAAAGGGGAGATTTTCGAAAAAACGAGAGCGCATTTTTTAAATTCAGTTATCCACATAGATACGGAGCTTCATGCTTTTTGTTTGCTATTTCAAAAAATTTTCTTTTGGATGTGCACAATCAAATTCCATTTCGTATTTTATTGTAATCTAACGACGATATCCCCAACGAAGGTGAATATCTAAAAGCTCTCATTATGAAGTAAATTCTACGGGACATTTGAAACAGATAAACATTATTTCGAACGATAAACGAGTCAGTTTATTTTAGCCGACAAAGGTGAACAGAATTCAGGGTAATTTTTTAAATCTGTCGGCATTATTTATTCAGTTTGCTTGCGAAAAATGATTGTTTTCAGAGCTGAAAGGAACAATGTTCGAACATTGGTTAAATCCAAGATAATGGTCCCATTGCATATACAACGAAAATGATTATTTCACTATATTATTGAATGTGCTAATAACAAAATGAAAGATAATTTACGTTTAAAAAGTAAGTATTAAATAAGATATTACATTTTAAAGTTTCGAAAAATGCACTGCATATTTTGACATTTCATAGGCAATATGAGGTTAGGTTAGGTTATTAGGTTTGGTTTGTTTAATTTAGATTACGATTATTTTAGTTAGATTAAATTAACAGGACATTAAATTATATAGTGAAATACTTATTTTCATTGTACGAACAACGGGACCATAGTCTTGGATTATTCCCGAACATTTTCGACAAAAACATATATAAAAATTTTCTTGTAAAATAATGTTCACTAGTTCTGTTGCTCTCTGCAAATTATATTTTATTTCAAATATGTACTCTCTGTATAGACAAATATGTATAATGTACTCTATCCTTAAATGAAAAAAAAAAAATAATTATCAGAATATAATTTTTTAGTTGATGGTACTTCGTGCGATGTAAATAAATAATAAAATTCAATGTTTCGTCGTTTGTTCAACCAATACACGCTCTTGGTTCTGTGGTAATATTTGCGCGGTTTCGGGCACCCAATGTTGGCCGGCGAAAATCTATTTATTTTGTGAAAATCATTTTCCCTCCAAATTTATTTCAGCTCACTATAGACATATTTTGTTTCAATGAATATTTTATTCAGAATCATATTAACAGAAAACCATTATTTTGCTTGCCAGAAAGGTAATTGAATTTTCTGTGTATAAAGTACATTATACGCCTAATATCTAGGCATTTACGAGATGACCTTTGGACATGCTTTAAATGGGCATAATCTAAGATTACAAAATGAAAGAGAATTGACGCTTAAATAAGCATTAAATAAAATATTACACTTTAAAGTTTCGAAAATTGCACCATAAATTTTGCATGTAAGCCATTTCGAAGACCATAGAAAAGATGGACTAAAGAAAAAGTATTAATCATATTTATACTATTTATAGTTTGCGTAAGCATTTGATATTGTCTATAAATAAAATTCTCGTCATGTAAATCTTGTATCTTGTCTATGATTTACAAGATATATTATAGATGTCTCGTAGAGATGAAATTATATTTTTTTTATGGGAAATCAGGTATGGAAGTCTTTGGGTGTGTAACGATATTGGCCTTTTCAAATAGACATTGCTGAAAAATTATACGAAAATATCTATCTGCCGGATAAGTAGGTGCGGGCGAGCGTTATTATTTCTGCACGCGGGCGTGTAAAGCGGGCTTTATGTTATATGATTCTGATGAAGCGAGCCAATCGGGAACGTGGATTCGCGGAACGAATTCGACGAATCAGAGGCTTTCTGAGTTAGACTTGACCTTTACACGTCGGTTGGAGTCAAAAATGGCGAGAAATATAGACTATATAAGCCATACAAATTCGAGGATCTGCCTTCTTTCTTCAGCATCAACGTTGGCCGGAGGCTCTTGTGGAGAGAGGACCGAAATACCATCAGTGAGTCACAGAGGCAGCAACACTCGACGATACAGCTAAGCATTTTCAATATTATTTATTTCTATTGCCTTTTTCGTGTATTCAATTTAGAACTTTCTGGATCGTAACAATTATTGATACATGTTGTGGATTGTTTTGTTACGTATTTTGGGCCTAGGGATAATTATTACTATACGCGCTTCGGATTTAATGTACAAGAAATCGTAATGTTGCTACGGTGATAATTCCAGCGGGGGAATTATTGCATAACGCTGATGAAATATGTAATTCTGTCGCTGTTCATATGAAAAATCATTTAAATTTGATATTCATATATTACCAAAGATATAAAGGCTTTAAAATGGAATACTTTACTGACGAAGGGTGTTTCGTGTTTGTTTGTGGGTTTTAAAATTCAGTATAATTATGTATATTCAATGTCGCGAGGTTCGGAATGTGCGAGAGGTTCTTCAGGGCGGATGTATTCTTATGCTAAAGAATGCTTGTTATCTATACTGGCGATTGAATACACGGATTTCTATATGATTTGTATTGTTTGGAAATAATTGGGATCGGAGTATTTATGGGGTTTTGATATCACGATTGTCAGTGTGATATAAATTCAAATCGTACGAGGAATTCCCCACAAATAATATATTTTAAAAATGCATCTGGATTTTATATTTATTTTATTAAAACAGGAATGTGTGGTTTATTTGAACTCGTTACATGTTTGTATTGCGTATCATTAGGCAATCGTTGAAAACACGATTTGTTCCTATCAAGTTCTTATAAAGACGTGTTTCGAATTGTATATATTTCGTAATCGCGATAGTTATTCATATGGCATTGTTTTATTCATTCAATATTAGATATTTGAAATGTTTTCTACAACATTTTCCATTATTGTGGGCAGTTCGCGGTCTGTTCAGGGGTAGTTAACCTTCGGTCTTCCGTGATCACGTTATTCACTTATATGACAGATTGTTTGTTTTGTTCGTTTAATATAAGTAATATCATATATTTTTATGAGTTACCGTAATTATCTATCTATATGATTTTATAATGACCGTGATGCAACGAATACTACTCCCACGAAAACGAATATCAGGCCTGTGGGCAGTTCGCGGTGTGTTCAGGGGTGGTTAACCTTCGGCCTTCCGTAATCGCGATAGTTATTCATATGGCATTGTTTTATTCATTCAATATTAGATATTTGAAATGTTTTCTACAACATTTTCCATTATTGTGGGCAGTTCGCGGTTTGTTCAGGGGTAGTTAACCTTCGGTCTTCCGTGATCACGTTATTTACTAATATGACAGATTGTTTTGTTTTGTTCGTTTAATATAAGTAATATCATATTTTTATGAGTTACCGTAATTATTTATCTATATGATTTTATTATTGAGAGTGATGCAACGAATACTACTTTCATGAATACGAATATCAGGACTACTAATCGGTGAATACGATTGCGAATATTTCCACCAAGGTGGGGGAACCTGAACATATTTGTAAATATAATAACCTTGATGCAACGATTACTACCTTCACGAATGCGAATGTTACGCCTACTATTCGGTGAATACGAATGCGAATACTTCCACCAAGGTGGGGGAGAACGCAAGCATACTTGTAATTGTATTGTTTATGTCTGCTTGTGATATCACTATACGGCGTAGATGAACTAGTTTGAAAGGGCTTATGTTCTGCATGTGCTTGGCGTAGAGGGAATAGTCTTCTCGTTTCTAGGATTCTATACAGGTTTACAGGTGCTGATATTGAAATATATATACAAGGAAAACACTATTTTGGGAACCATTAACTGGATGGCAGATATTGAAGCACACATACACACAAGGAGGACGTTATGTTAAATACATGACTGGAAAGTTGTTATTGGAAAACACAGGCGTCCAGTCGGCGGGACGCAAGCATATCTGTAATTATATTGGTCATGTCTGCATGTGATATCATTGTACGGCGTAGATGAACTAGTTTTAAGGGGGTTTATGTCCTGTATGTGTTTGGCGTAGAGGGATTAGTTTTCTTGTTTCTAGGATCTAATACAGTTTTACAGGTGCTGATAATGAAATATATATATATATATACAAGGAAAACACTATTTTGGGAATCACTAACTGGATGACAGATATTGCAGCACACATACACACAAGGAGGACGTTATGTTAAATACATGACTGGAAAGTTGTTATTGGAATACACAGGCGCCACTAGAAGATATGGGCAGTTTGCAGAGAACTTCAACTTCTGTCAGTTAAGGACCTTTTACTATTACTATTCTTTCGCCTTTTTGCATAACCGTGGATGAACTAGATAGAAGGGGTTTATGTTCTGTATGTGCTCGGCGTAGAGGGAATAGTTTTCTTGTTTCTAGGATCTAATACAGTTTTACAGGCGCTGATATTAAAATATATATACAAGGGAAATAAGGGCTACACAGGCGCTGGTAATTGCCCAATTTTGGAGAGGACCCGTTATATGACTTCGGATCTGGATGCCATCCCGGAAGCAGACAAACTACAGAACTAAGATAAGAACCTTTAATATTATTTATTCCTGATGTTTTCTTATGTGTAACAAATGGACTGTTCGTGCTATATAATTTGTCATTGTCACATGGTCACTATTCATTTCATTACGTGGGTTCAGAGCCGACGGTAACGGACGCGGAAACAAATTAGTACTGATGTCGGGACGTAACGTCGGGATTATACATTAATTATCTTTAGGATAGAAGCGAGGTCATCATACGTGCATTCTGCATTTCAAACGTATTACTAACATATATAAATACATATTATTGCGTTTTACAAATTGAATATGATCGCGGGAAATAGGCATTCCGTCCGGTTATGCAATGTTAACTTCCAACGTAGCATAATGAGATCTTATTACCGGTGCTAGACTCTCGAGGTTAGTCACGTGATTATTGTATAAATGGAATAATGAAGGGGATTGAAGAGAGAGATACACTCGCAATACAGATAGTTGTATGTAATTGGGATCAAATGACGGGGTGCGTGTTCTCGGTCCAGGGGATGAACGGGACTGCGGAGACACTCTGGGTGGGTCTAAGTAGAATTGCGCAAAGCCTCCACACAGTTAAAATGTGTTCAGTCAAGCAAAGGTGAAGCATTTCGAATCGGACCAGAGCGTCGTGCCTCAAACACAGCCGGAGGGAAGGAGCCCCTACGTTCTTTCACTCCCTTGGCCCGACGAGCTCGAATTCCGGATATGAATGTTAGCTAAAAGACTCAGGTAGCCGTACCTCAATCGAAACCTTCGTTCGGGACCTCATCAACGTACGAGACAGGGCGTTCCGCATGGACGAGCAACTATGAGAAGCAAATGAAGGGGATTGAAGAAAGAGATACACTCGCGATACAGATAGTTGTATGTAACTGGGATCAAATGACGGGGTGCGTGTTCTTGATCCAGGGGATGAACGGGACTGCGGGGACACTCTGGGTGGGTCTAAGTAGAATTGCGCAACGCCTCCACACAGTTAAAATGTGTTCAGTCAAGCAAAGGTGAAGCATTTCGAATCGGACCA
Source organism: Agrypnia vestita (assembly GCA_016648135.1). NCBI lineage: Eukaryota > Metazoa > Arthropoda > Insecta > Trichoptera > Phryganeidae > Agrypnia > Agrypnia vestita. Next base: position 48,031 of record JADDOH010001614.1, on the reverse strand, counting down.
GAGCGTCGTGCCTCAAACACAGCCGGAGGGAAGAAGCCCCTACGTCCTTTCACTCCCCTTGGCTCGACGAGCTCGGGCTCTGGTTATGAATGTATGTGAATGTAATAACTCCGTACTCAAGGACGAGATAGGACGTTCCTCATGAACGAGAAATTATAAGATGCATGTAGCAGTTCGACAGTCAATACTTATGCTCGGGGCCGCTTTAATGAACGAGATCTGTTAGCAGTTTAACAATCAATTTTTATGATCGGGACCGCATTCAGGCGCGCGATGGCATTACTAACACCATCATTCTCATCAGTCACCACCTTTTCTAACTTGCTGTATACAGAGACCTTCGGGGTTCTCCTTCCCGGCCAGCGAGAAACATATCAGGAATTACACAATCAACTGTAATAATCATGCTGTTTTACCATCATTTAATATCTCTAGTCAATAAGACTACACCGTGGGATCAATCACATCAACTATATTGGCGATGCTAACATGGCTCTGACTGACGCGCTCAAGGGAGAGTCTTTTCCAGTCACCCAGTTAGTTCATTCAGCCCTTTAATCAGCAGTAAACATCATAATAATCCGGCTCATGTAGCCGCAACGTGGGATCCTCATCATATACACCAGTCAATTTGACTGCCCCGCGGGACAATATACAAACCTTAATATCAGACGCGGGATTTCTTCCTGATATGTTTGTCGCCGGGAGGCGAGGACTTCGGGGGATTCCAGCAGGAGCAATAGAGTCTCGGCTTGATCTTGGTCTGCAGCTTAGTGTGGGAGGTTATGTCTAAACAGGAGTTAACCACCGGATGCGGCGATGCTCTGGGGCCGCATCCCCTCCCCCCTACAGGGGGGGGGGGGCATCTAGAATCCACGTTTGAACAGAAGTGGTTAGACACTTCTTAAATTTCACTTACAAATCTGTATCTTCCATTCCCTTAGAATCTCGGGCTGCGATAATGTCAGACAAAGCTTGCCCTGAGCCTCTGTTGCGCCTAGTTGTTGTGAATATATATATGTTTGTCTTCCCCTACTATGTACTATGAACAGATTGAGCAGATTGGACAACGTGAGACGCGCTATCGGTAGGTTTTTTACTTGTGTTTTGAATATAACGTATGCTATTATATCTTGTAAATCTGTCATAAATGGGTGCCGCATGTGGTTGTGCTGACACTGTTCTGGGCTGCTATTGTGAGATGTTGATAATCAATGCGGGCGGAATCTTTAGCGTATGCCGTTAACTTGGCAACGATTGTATTGTTTTATATTACAGTATTTTAACCCCGATGGTATTATAGTTATGGCGGTTCAATGTAAGGGAGTTTTGCTACTAGCGTTTATTCATAGGCTACGCCGCATATAATTGGCTTTTAGGCCAACTCCGGACGTGGACGATATCGGCTATCTCTCATATAGGCGAAACTGTAGAGTTCTAGAGCGGTTTCTAGAAGGACGAGTACGGATTAGTTACGTGCGTTTGTTATTTCCATAGTTAGGTAAGAATTCGATCTATATTAGTCTAGTCGCGTTAATAAGAATACGAATCTCACCACATATCAAAAGAATTTTGGATAGCTACGGACACAACGGAGGAGGAATTTTCCTAACCACTAGATGGATCACGACTGGCCAATTTTGAAAATATAAATTCTTAACAAAAAAAAAAAAATATTAGCTTTCATATAAATATACTTCCGAAGCTCTAAGTTCGACTTAAGTTTTTATCTAGAAGCTTAAAGCATAAAGTGTGTGCTTAAAAGCCACAAAAGTCGTAATAAAGCTTAATTCGGTAGCTTAAAGTCTCAAGCTTTGGGCTTTTCGTAAAACTTATATTATTAAACTTTATAGTTAGGTATTTAGCTTTGGTGTACAGGTGGAAACGTTACAATACCTCACCTATCGATTAGAGATTCTGATTCTTTCGAAACTAGAAGTGAAAAAAAATTATAAAACTCAGGTAGAGATAACATAGTAAATATAATTAAATATATTTTTAATGTTTATAACGTTAACTTTGTGGTTGGACATAATTATTAATGAATAAAATATTAAACCTTGTATTCACCACTTGGAGTATCTGTATTGACCACTCCTAATTAATTAATTAAAAATTAAATACATATAATAATATATCCTTATGAATCTCTACATTTTAAACTTCAAATCAATGTTCGACTATCTTTAAAGTCTTTCAAGGTAAAATGAATGTTATTATATTCTCAACACTAAATAATTAATTAAAATTTCTATAAATAACATCTCTTCGATTTATTCAATTGTAAGCGATTGTAATTAATTATATATTATTTACTACTTTTGGCTGAGATAAGTAACTCGAAACATTGGAGTAACTTGGTGATTTCTGTTTCATTATGGTTGTGGTAATGATAACTTTTATAGCGCCGTTTTACGTTCAATATAAAATCTTCAACCATTCCGTCGCCATTTGAGCATCTTATTGCCGGACCAAACAAGCGCGTCAACCTTCTAGAATCTACCCTAAAATATCCAAAAAATGTTTCTTTGCAGAAACCGTATTCCAAAGCTTTTATAATAAAATGGAACGCTCGCTATTCCTTATATTCCTGCGGGAGGGATGTGTCTAAAGGAAGGCTCCGGAGCAAGGTGGAGCCTCCCCGGCCAGGCCACCCCGCCAGCAGAGGCTGTCCCGCCGGCAGAAGCTGTTCCGCTAGGCGCAAGGCTCCAGTTAAGCTCCCCAGCGAGGTAATAGTTTCAGGATGTGCTTCTCGAGAGACGTGAGTGCCAAAACACACCAGCGCGGATTACCAAGGGGTTGTTTGTAAATCCTTGGAACTATTTAATTTACTCTCTAGCGTTTGATTTCGAGAATTGAAAATATGATGTCGCGATATCAAAATATTATACGAACAATTAATTGTTTTAAGGATATACCCACTAATCTTTCAAGAGGATTTCAAGTGTCTTTAATAAAAATAATGTAAAACTTGTATCGAAAAGATCGAGAAAATAATTGCTTCACAAATAAAATTTCGACTTAGCATAATTATTTATCAAAGACAATTTTGTAAGCTATGCTTTATTAAATAAATATTTGAAAATAAAAGATTTATTATGCTTTATGACAAAAAACGTACAAAACTCAATCAATGTCTGCCTCCATCATTTGATCGATTTGACCCAAATTTTGCAAACTTATTCCTTGGGGCCTGGCGGGTAACATAGGCTACATTTCCCCCTCACTCTTTGCCTCACCCCTTCCCAATGATATATTTTTTATAAAAATCTACACCATTTGACCCACATGATTTTCGAAATTTCATTTTATTTTTTGCCCATTTAGTTAACCGATATACATATCAATGATAATAAATTAAATTAGACAAAAGTTCTTAGATTTTCACGGCCATTCAGAATCTTCTGGTAGGTTTTTCTTTTGTTTTGTTCTCGTGATTTTTTGGGGTAATTAGTCATGTTTATAGAACCTTTCTGGCCGATGTTTCGGATCCCACTGCGGGGTCCATCATTGAGGCTGATGATGAACCCCGCAATGGAATCCGAAACTTCGGCCAGAAAAGTCGTAAAAATACGGTATATTACACCAGAAAGCACAAACCAGAAAATAAAATTTGAAATTACAGATACAGATAAAGGTATTTTATTTACGCTCAACAACGAACAAGTTATTAAATTATGCTACCGATATTCCCAACCCTCAAGACGGGTTCCGTACCCTGAACTATAAGCGCCTTGATTTTAGTGGGAAATTTCCACAAAAACATGGCAATTCCACCGATGGGTAATTACCGAGAGATAAGGCTGGCTTTAATTGGGTGCTGATGGGCAAAAAAGGGTTAACCCAAACCCAAATTATCTTTGGGCAAATTGATAATTGTCCAAATTGATTTCAAGGTGATTCATAACTCCGTCGTTAAGTATCTTAGTTTTCCGAACTTTGTAATAAATATTGTCAATTTGTAATAAAATACCAAGTTTCAGAAAATACTGTTACATTAAAATTATTTTTTGATCGCATAAAAAGTTAGATGCTCAAGTATAATTTTATTTTAGAAAATAAGTATTAAGGATTGCCATTTTTATTATCAAGTATAAAAAATAATGACAGTGATGGATTAATTGTTATTATATTTATTTGATATTATTTATAACTTGACTAACTAACTTGCAATCAGGCTGTTTTCCCGCAAGGGTGAGCTGAAATAATTTTACGAGTATTTCAAACCCTCTATAATACTCAAAGTAGGGAATTAAAATTAATTAATTAAAATACAATAAAGATATTATTTTAAATTCACTTACCCCACAGATAATGGGATCACTATTTTTATAACTGATGAAAATGCAGTGACAAAATATTGAATGAGACATTATAAAGTCTAGGGACTTCACGAAGGTCCAGAGGACACTAATTAAGTAACAAAAATGATGAAGAAACGTAAGATTAACTAGTTATTTCCGCGGTGATAATCTTGGATCCCAAATGTACGTGCGCGCATTGTATTACGCCAGGGAAAATTCTACGAAATTTCGGGTAAACGCATAATAATACCTCCCAGGATCCTGCTCTCTGCAAGTATTGTAAGATAATAAATAAGTTGAAAATTTGATATAACTAGCTATAACCCGTCCCGTACTTTTAATATATATATTTAGGCCGCCTGTTAAGGCCGCGAGAACAGCGCTATCTAGATAGCGTAGCGTCTTGATAAGGCTAATGATGGACATTATTACATAGAGAATTATGCTTACTTTGCTTCTTATACCTCATTATTAATTGAACCGTCTGGCAGCGTTAGTGACGCAGATTATCACAGAGATAATTATATATTTTGATTAATTATTAATGCCAATAACATATGCGATGCACTTATTAGTTTTAATTTTCATTAAACTGAAATAATAAAAAAAATTGAATTCAGAGTATTTTATTAAAACACCATTGAGTGTTTTCGATTTATTTAATAACAATTTTGAAAGTATACTAATTTTGAAATGTAATTAGATTAGCTTTGTATAGGAAGTTAGGTCTGATATATATTTTTTTATTATGTGAGTATAAAACATTAAAGAGTTATTAGTTTAAATAATTTACCGTAATTAGCGGTAATTCAGCAATGTAATTTAGCCATTTTTACTGATAAATCGGTAATGCATGACGTAATTCAAATTGACAAAACTTATTAATTCTTCATAACACAAAATACCTTGAAATCAAGATCAAACTATGTTCACATGCAAGTTAATTTATTCATTTAAAATTATCAGTTGTATAGTATGGAAAAATCCATTTGAATGTCGTTCTTTTACTATCAGTCGCAATATTGATAACTGGCGTAATTAGTTGGGACGGAAGCAAGCCAAGTAAGGCTTGGTTTGTGGGCTATTATAAAACGCTGAAACGGAAGTCGGCGACCCTTATTGAGTCCAGTCCGCAGTTCGGGTACGTTTCTGATTTACGGCCGGCAATTAAAACATAATTACATTTGTAATTAACAATTATTATTCTCGCCTCTGCACCTCCATTCTTACTCATTTTCGTCCGAATAAAACGTTTCACTTCTCACTTATAGACTGGTGATGCATGTGACACACGAAAATGAACGGAAATATATTTATACTTTTATTATGAACTAGCTGGTTGTACCCGGCATTGTACGGGTTAAGGATTAAGTAAAAAATAAGTTCTTAAGGGGAAATAAAGGTTCCATTGCTTTGCAAAGTCTCTAAAAAAAACATGTTTCCATTTAATCTAGGGTGGAATATATAGAATATCCAGGAGGGAAATGTGGACTATGTTTACCGCCATGTATATGTATATGCGAAATTAAGTAAAACAGTACAGATTTGCATTGGAATTATATCAAGGGGTAAAAAAGGAGGGTGGAAATGTCACCTACGTTACCAGACTACGTTACGATCAGATCGGTCGAACGGTACAGATGTGCATGGAAAATATTTCAGGGGTGGGTTGAGTATGGGGGGAGGGTATCATCTATGTTACCCGCCGGGTTCTAAAGGTAACAGGAACGGTACAGATTTGCGTGAAAAATATACCAGGGGATGGGGAGGGGTGGAGGGGGGATGGAGGACTTTGGCCATCCTGGAATCAAGCCGCTTGCATCGATCAGACTACCAACCGGGAGTTCGATGCGGGCATCGTCAATCGAACGATAAGAAGCCCGATGCGACCACTGAGATCCGGGCCGCGCGCCGGAACAAGCGCCACTCTCTCTCCGAACGCCGCCTGATCTCCAAACTTTACCTTTTGTGCCCGAATCCATTTAATTTTAAAACCTATTCAATAAAATCAGCGCTTGTAAATCGTGAGTGTTTCTGGTCAACCTGTATCTCTCCACTTATCCATCATTGCCTCTTATCACAGATATTTACTCACTGCACTGTATCAATTCACATTAGAATGCCATCAGCTATGTACCAAACAGGAGTGTGCAGTGGGAACATTGAAGCATGATTTTTTTGTAATCGTATATTTTGAAAAAAAAATAGACATAAAATATTTATGCTACAGATTTTCATGATATATCAAAATATGAATGTTATGATAACAATTGTGATAGAAATATTACGAAATATATGTTGTATTCAGATTTTTTTCCAAATAATTGATTACGTAAAAGTCATGCTGCGATGTTCCCACTGCACACCCTTGGTACCAGGAGATCATATGTTTAACCCATATGCTTTATTTAACTTTCTTTGACTTTTGTTTATGGTGGAAGCACGTAAATGATTTTTCACAAAAATTTCAACATTTACATAAAGTGTAATACATGTCATTAAATCATTTTTGGCATGATTTCGATTAAAATGAATATTTTTGAGCGCTCAGTCATAAAGTTTAGCATTTAAATTTGTATAAGCAGTTTAAATTTGAATACTGCGAGGGTGATGATAAAATAATCGATTTGTGATAATATATTGAAAGCGTATAAAAGAATATCTTTTCGATCCTAATTTTTTTAGATTAACTTGTTTTATTCGGTTTTCAAACAGCTATTGACTTTGTATTATGCAATGTATATCGAAAACCTTTGAGAAATATGCGCCAGGTGTCGCCAGGATAGATCAATCCATTTTCATTAAACCTGTTATATCAATTATTCGATGGTGGCCAAATATTTTCTCGATGAATAAATTGTTTTTGGTATATTCCAATTGATGAACGTAATTCCTTTGAAACGACATAATGTTTCAAAATTGTGATTTCGCAGTGATGTTAATCATTTAAAATTTGACTGTAAAAAGTAAGCACGCACAAAAAATATTTGTATTTTTACTATATAATATATGATTGCCCAGTAGGAATAACACGTACTTCTCACACCGGGGTTCCGGGTTCAACTCCCGGTGAGATTAACTCAATATGTAATTTGTGTACTTAAAAGTAAGACTTACCTATGCATTTTAGATAAATTCGACTAACGCCAAAATATTAAAAAAAATATTTTATTTCATTGTTATTATTTAAATGATTATTCTTCGTCTTATTTATTATATACAGGTAATAATTAATTAAAAGGCTCATCAAAACATAATATGATAGGAATGTATTGTAAATTCTTATATTATTAATCAAATTTAATGTTTATTTTACTTTTCTTACATTCTTAATCTTTTCTCCATTTCACGTATCTTCCCTATTCAAATCTCGTTATAATATTAGGTCCTTACATATGAAATTGGCGTTTAGTATGGGAAGAACATAAAGCCGATTTTTTTTTATTATAATATATTTATTTAATCAAAGTATGTACCATTGCTATCTACGCATTTTTGCCATCTCATAGGTAGTTCATCGATCTCTTTACTAAAAAAACCATTCGGACGGGAATCAATAAAATCTTTGAAAGCGGTTTGTACTGCCCCATCGGAGTTGAATTTTTTCTTTTGCAAGAAGTTATCCAAATTTCGAAAAAAATGGTAATCTATTGGGGCAAGGTCCGGAGAGTACGGTGGATGTCTTAGACATTTCAATTGAAGCTCCTCTAATTTGGTAGCCGTCTGTTGTGCAGAGTGTGGTCTAGCGTTATCATGAAGCAGCAGTGGCCTAAAGCGATTAACCAGCCTGGGTTGTTTAGCAGCTAGCTTTTCCATCATGGTTTGCAGTTGCTGACAATAGACATCTGCTGTAATCGTCTGGCCAGATTTAAGAAAGCTGTAGTGAACGACACCAGCACTAGTCCACCAAACGCTCACAAGTAACTTTTTTGGAGTCAATTTTCGCTTGGGGCATGGTTTGGCTGGTTCGGCAGGGTTCAGCCATTGCGATGAGCGCTTTCGATTATCGTACAGGATCCACTTTTCATCACAGGTAATGATTCGATTTAAAATCCCTTCATTATTGTGCCGGTTGAGTAATGCAACGCAGCAGTCAACGCGCGTTTGTTGATTTGCTTCACTCAATTCGTGAGGTACCCACCTTTCAAGCTTTTTCACCTTACCAATTTGCTTCAAGTGGATTAAAACAGTTTTATCACTAACACCGCAGCCTGCAGCTAACTCGGATGTGGTTTGCGATGGATCCGCTTCCACAATAGCCTTCAATTCTTCATTATCAACTTTGGTCTCCGGCCGTCCACGGGGCTTGTTCTGCAGGTCGAAATTTCCAGAACGAAAACGTTGGAACCAAAAACGCACTGTGTTTTCTTTTGCGGCACCATCGCCATACACATCATTAATCCTTCGAGCCGTTTCTGCAGCACTGGTGCCACGGTGGAACTCGTACTCGTAAATAACGCGATATTTCAAGTTTTCCATTTTGTAAACTGAGTGACGCAAACAAAAAAACAATTGAGGAAAAAACAAATGAATTATAATTTTCAAAACACAAATACATGAGTAAATAGCTGTATAAATTTGGATTTGGAATTCCTAACCAAAGAGAAGATATTTGAGATCAAATTTGCCAGTACGGCAAAACGCCAATTTCATATGTAAGGACCTAATATTTTGAGGTATTCAGAATAACGGTGTGTGGAGAAAAAGTCTTTCTGCGCAATCAATCGAAATCTGTTTATACTATCAAATCAATTGAATGGGATGCCAGTCCTGAACCAATGGAGCTTTGACAAGCCCATGAGCTTGAAAAACTGTCAACCCAATTTCCGCGACAGGGGGAACGAAACTGGATAAATCCAAACATATTCGCAAGTCAATTCCTTAATGGCTCATCATCACTATTTGGTTTACAACCACCGAAGTGTTATGGTCTCCTCAGAGTCTTCCTCCACTAATCTCGGTCTTACTTACTTATCATCACGCCGTTTCCCCGCGGGGTTAGACAGATGGGATAGAGCACTACACTCTTCTGTCCTGAAAAACAATTTTCGCCTCACCCACATTCATACATCTTCGCACAAAAGTTTTTGAGTTGATTGTTGAGCCTGGTTTCTGGTTAATCTGGTCATGCTACGTCTTTCGCGGTTGTTCTTTCTTTCCGGTGCAGGCAACACTTTCGTATTATATTTCTATTACCATTCTTTCCTCATTCATTTTCTCAACATGCCCAAACCATCGCCCGCTTTAAATTTTTTCCCACTATCTTCGTTCTTTACTCTAACATGATCTCGGTCTTGTGCCGCTATCACCAGTTCTGGATCACCAAGGCAGACATATCTAGATATATATGTATTCAGAATATTTTGAGTTTGTACAAATTTTTCAGAACGCAGTACTGGATTTTGTCAGAAGGACATCATTAATCATACAACTTCCAAAAATTCGATAGACGTGGTATTCTATCATGGGTGGAAATGGTGAACGTTACATTGTGTAAAGTGATCACTTAAGCTAGCCGTACGATAGGTCGTAAGAACACCCAAAGACTTCTATACCTACTTTCCCATAAAAAATAAAAAACTTAATGTCTGTGAAACATCTATAATATATCTTGATATATTTATTGGTTTATTTATTTATTTAAGTGTTTCGCGACCATAAAGCTTTTAAAATTACATATATAATTCCAATAAATAAAAAATTCACAGAAAAAATAAATATATCTGTAGTTAACAAAATATACAAAGAAATAGGTAAAGATTAAAAATATAACGTATACAGAAGAACAACCTTTTTTTATCTACAGATAAAAAGTTCCGTAAAGAAAATAAGATTTTACCAAGTAAAATAAAATTATTTATCTATTGCATACCAAGAACCATTATATTGTAGAATATGGAGAAAGTAAAAAAGTACAAAAAACCATTCAATAATTATAAATTAAATTTAAATTCAGAAAGAAATGGGTAAAAAGTAATGGTATCAAGATATATTATAGATGTCTCATAGAGATGAATCTATATTTTTATATGGAAAAGTATTCTTTTTATAAGGCTTTCGATATATCATACGGTTGGCGTAAGTGATCAATTTACACAATGTAACGTTCACCAGTAATGTTATGTATATAATTTTTAAGTTCTCTTAACTTGTACGATGATAGTAGACGATAGAGACCCAAAACATAGCAGTCTTGAAAGTATTCTCAGGTTTTTACGATCAGTTAGAATCTGGCAGGATATAAAGCCGTGTGGATACGGCATTATATCCTGACTTTCTGGCAAAGGTTTTCTATTTCAGGAATGCGGATGTGCCAGCGAAATCAGCTCCGCTAATGGAATCCGGAAATATCGACCAAATAAGTCTATAAACACGGCAGAATAGCCCAGAAAACTCTTACCAGAAGATTCCTCTATTGAATATCGCAAAAAATATTTAAAAATAAGTAATAATGTTACGTGTCGTGGATACGGGAGGAACGAATGAAAACACTGGAGATTAATTAGTGATTTCTTAAATAATGGTTAATTACCTATTCAACGTAAAGTCACTTAAAACAAATAAAATTTAACGCTATTCTTTAAATTACACTATTTCGCAGTATATTTTAAATAAACACTTTACTATCGCTCGGTAACATGTATTTAACATCCACTTGAACATTCCTTCCAATTTTCGCTCATAATATTTGTCGCATTTATTTTTAACGCCAATTAGGTACTTTGCTCGACTATGTATCGCTTTGCAATTCACGACTGGCCACACTGAGCCTCGTCTAGTAGCGACTCGCGCATAATTCGCGCTGAATCGACCTGTCAAACACAACTCTCCCGCGGCGGCCTAGATCCGCGCTATTTACATCCAATAACTGGATTATGGAAACTTCTAGAGTTTTCTAGTGTTAGGGAGAAGTTTCTCGTCGCTTCTAGGCTTTTCCAGGTATTCCTCGAATGATTTAGCTAATTACAGAGTGCGGTAGTGTGTTCAGAATGTAGTGGAAGGTTCTAGAGATTTTGATGTTACTGTCGTCATTGATATGTTACGAGGGGTTCTGTACGTAATATCTTTTGTTATTTTTTACAATCATAATAATAAAAGAGTTAAGGTTGTTATTACGGTTGTATGTTTTTCCGAGAAATGATTCTCGACGTTTCGTTGAATACTTATTCAAAGTCATCAGGAGGACGACCTTTACCCGCGGAGGTAGAGGGCGGACTGATTACGACTTTCGAGGACGCAAATTATATAGAGGTCGCCAGTGTTCAATACGTACTAGTTACGTCGGCAGACTTTACTGCGACGTCTCTCAAGGGTTAAATCAACGTCGCAAGAACAGGGCGCCAAATACTTGATAGTTTGTAACTGTCATCTCTATTGAAATTGGGATGTTTGTGTATTTCAATGAACTCTCTCACTAATCTGGGTGTAAGGTGCGGTTCTGTTGATAAGTTTTTGCCTTGTCAAATCTGATGAAGTGACAGAGATTCCCTTTGGATGCATGTTCGCAGATTGCCGATATATTGGAGTTGTTTTTAATTGCTCCAATACGTTCCTTCAATCGTGTAGCGATATTGCGTTTGGTTTGTCCTATGTAAAGGTCGTCCTCCTGATGACGTTGAATAAGCATTCAACGAAACTTCGAGTATCGTTTCTCGGAAAAACATACGGTTCGCATAAAATATCCGCAACTATTTACAGTTAAATATGTCTAACGACAGTAATAACAACCTTAATTCTTTAATTATTATCATTGTAACAAAATGGCAAAAGATATTATGTACAGAACATCTCGTAATATGTCAATGACGACAGAAACATCGAAACCTCTAGGCCTTCCACTACATTCTGGAACACACTACCGCACTCTGCAATTAGCTACATCATTTGAAGAATACTTGAAAAAGCCTAGAAGCGACGAGATCCTTCCCCCTAACACTAGAAAAATCTAGAAGTTTCCATAATCCAGTTTTTGGATATAAATAGCGCGGATATACAATTCTCCATGTGAATCAGATAGACGTATCGGGACAAATAATTATTTTCACTCTATATTCTTTTCGTGCCTCTTTTATCACATTCGCGAAAAAATAACCGAATAAAAACTGTAATGTTCCTTATGGCCGGCCTTGCGCTAGCGGATTCATATTACTTCCTCCGGAAAAACGTTAATACCTTTAGGAAAACATTAGGGGATGGACCAGCGACCCGTGATATTATATCGGGAAATGCTATATTCCCATTGTATATTTATTAAGTTTTTGCCCACCCGTTATGTCTGCGAGTCGCTAACAACAAAATACTCTCAAGGAACCGCTGAGTTGGCGCTTGGAAACGGTCTCCAGGAATATTTATGTCTATTTTCCTATAAGTTTTGCACTTTTTGGGAAATGCAACTGATAATGCAGTCTTTTGAGTACGTGAAAGGTTTATAACGGGTAATAAATCGTTTAAGATTTATCTGAGATGGTTTGGTCACGTGGAACGTGTAATAATAATAATTGAATAACTTATACAGCGCCGTTTTCGCGAATACTCACCTCAAGGGCATGAACGAGGAAAGGATGGTTAAGAAAATATATGAGGCGAGTGTTGAAGGCAACAGAAATAGAGGGCGTCCGCAAAAGACCTGGCATGATCAGATACAACAAGTGTTTGAGGATGGCCCCGTTAAAAGCCGCAACAACCGTAGAACTTGTATGAGAAGATGTATGAATGTGGCCGAAGCAAAAGTGGTGTGCCAGGATAAAAGAGTGTGGCGTTCAATCCTCTCTGCCTACCGCTGCGGGAAAACGGCGTGATGGTTAGTTAGTTAGTTAGTTAGTTAGTTAAGATTTATCTGTTTCTTGATATTTACCGTTTTAATTTTATTCGCATTGTACAATTGTCAAATATTTTGTTACACGTATTGCGAAAATAAAAATTATACCTAATTGATTGCGTCATATATGTTTCATACCATTGTCTCTTTGTTAATTCGCTCAATGTGATTTCTAATCGAAGCGACTGTTTTTTAATTCTATTTAGTATACTATTTAAATTGTACATCTAAAGCTGAATATGACTAATACATTTTTCTAAATAATGAAATGCTAACGGTTTAACAATACGAATGTCTAACGGTACGACACTGCCTACCGGCGGGAAATGGCTTCATAGTAAGCTAGTGAGTTCATCGGTTATACAATTATATAATATTTTTAATTCACGGCAGATCAACAATAGTTGAAACGGATACAGCGAAGAGGTTTATAGCCAAGACTCGAAGCTGTATGCGGATACATAATATATGCACTTGAATGTACACAGGATATTAAATGCATCTAGTCTTGCATCCTGTGCATTGAAAATAGGATTGACTTACGACTGCCGGAGCGAGAATCGACCCCTCAGCCTGTGTGCCAAGGACTATCGGGCTGTGGGATCTTGGTGGAACGAAGATCAGTTAAACAACAAGCCTGTAATTGGGACTACTGACGTTAGAGAAGCCATTTCATCACGTAATGTTAAGATAAGGATTACAGGCAATCCTGACTAACTAACCATTACGCAGATTCCTCACAGGATATCCGGATAGATTGTCATATTCTTCTGTCCTGGCTCACCACTTTTGCATCGTCCACTTTCATACATCTTCTCATGCACGCTCTTCGGTAGGTGAACATCTTTTAACAGGGCCGTCCTCCAATGTTCGGTTTATCTGATCATACCATACCCCCATTTTCTTGTGTGTTTTTGGGATGCTATATCAGTCCTGACGATAGACCCTGCAATGGGATCCGAAAAATTGGCCAGAGAGGTCAGATATACACGGAAAAATATCCCAGAAAACTACTCACAGAAGATTCTGAACGGCCGTGGAATCCTGAGAACATTTTTACTCTCTATTTTCGTTGCCTTAAAGACTTATCTATTACTTTTTGAGCTCTTTAGATGGATTCAAGATAGACTTATATCTCTAACTATGGATACGTAGTTCTCTGCGTATGAGTTACCAAAAATCAGCTGTTTATCTATGATAGCACGGAATTAACGTGTTTTGATATACGCGGAAGTATAAATTTAACACGAACATATATTGTATATTGCGTATTCTGAGTTCAAAACTAGCCGGCAGAAAAAAATAAGCAAAATAATTGAATCCATGATTAATTAAAGACACTCTCGTCTCATTTTATAATATAATAATAAACACAAAACCTATGATTTGTTTTATCAAGTACCTTCTTCATGCATCTGTTTCCCTTGGATCTTAGGTAGCTAAAATGTGATGATGAGTAATCAGTCAAATATAGTACGATGAGTAATATTTACTCGAAATTTGTGTATTCTTAATTATATCATACATAGATTTTTCACACTTACGCCTAGACGACAGTCATTTCACCACATTCAATATACCTACTTTAATTATTTTTGCCTATTTCAGGATTTATTTTCATATATAAGTGTTGGCACCAGAACACCATTATGTACCTCTAGCCTTGCTTCATGTGATAGATAGACTATTAGCGACTATTAATCTCGGAGCACCATTGTACTTTTTTCCCGCATTCTTCATTCCGATATTATTCTACAACTTGCCATCTCTTTTAAACATAAATACTTCGGAAATACGTGTGATTTCCGACGGTTTTTATCATAAAAAACTGAAAAAAAAATGAAAAAAGTAACAACAGTTTTCTGACAAACCAGGCAAATTGATTTAAGACTTTTCTAGAAGCTTTCCGAGAAAAGATAGGTTAGTCGATTCAATGGTACCTACAATATTTATGGAACTGAAACCTTAATCTATTATTTTTATCAAATAATAGATGTTTGTAGATTAAACAAGCGAATAACATTATTTGTAACAGTATTTTTCATATAAACCATCCACCGGTGTTATCAATTGGACTCACCTTGACCATTATGCAAATAAATTTATCCCCTATATTGCTTCCGTGGCCATTACAAAATTCAATTTAACTGTAGGTTTATTTTTTCAATAAAAAATCCAATTGCAGTAGAACGGTGATCATAACGATAAAAACAAATGTCGGTAGCCAGGCCTGACAAACGACCCCTAAAATAGTCCGGACAAGTTGTGCGACTCCATCCCTTATATCTTTCAATATCGACAGTTCAGTAAAGTTACAGGGAGCCTTTAAATCAACAACATACTTTCGTAACGTTAAAACCTTGTTTTTTACAGTGGGACATGGCATAGAACAGGGTACAAAGAAATGAAAAATTTTAGAAAAATATTGGTCGGTTATAAAGAAAATCCTCGAATCTCCCAATATGGATATAAAGTTTAGGAAAAACTTGATTAAAACTCTTGTCTGGAGGATGCTGATGTATGGCAGCGAAACTTGGACGATCGGGCAGAGCATGGCCGGGAGGATAGCGGCCTTTGACATGTGGTGTTACAGGCGCACATGGCGAGAATGCATTGGTCAGAACGTATCCGAAACGACGAGGTGCTGAGCAGGGTGGGCGAATAGAGGCAGTTCTTTAACGAGCAATTTGGATAGTATATTATAAGGCATCCGGGCCTGCTTTTTACCATCGTCGAGGGAAATGTTGAAGGCAACAATCGTAGAGGCGCCCGAGATTAAGCTACGTAGACCAGATTGCCCTGTAGCACTTACCAAGAAATAAAGAGGTTGACAGGTGACAGAGAGGAGAGTGCTTGTTGCAGACCAATCCTAGGATTGCAACCCAAAAAAAAAAAGATGCCCTAAGCAGAAGATGTAAGAGTGTAGATGAGGCAAGAGTTACGTGTGTAATATTACAAGATTACTTCTGCGTGAAACTTAACAGGTAGCTAGTAAGCAAGGACTGGAAAACGAAAAGTAGTTTTATTATAGAATTCCATTGGGTTATCAGCGTGGACATAATTTACCGTGTTTTATTGCCGGGGGTCACTTCTGGTTACGGCGATATTCGGGTAATGTAGTTAAGATACTATTATGCCTGAAGGGTTGGCATAGATATTTAAGGAATTTTAAGGGCGGGTGTTCTCAGTCACACAGTCCTCGAAGGCAACATTTAATAGATTTAATCATTCCTCTGCGATTAGCGAAGGGAAAAACTACATTTCAAAATGAAGACTACAGCACACACATGTTCACCAGTTTGAAGACTACAAAAAATACAAAGTGTATTTGTACTAAAATTTGTAGTAAAATTTGTAGTAAAAAGTATATGAAGTGAACTAATTGTAGTACTAATAAGTGATGTAACGAAGTAATTGTAGTATTAATGAAGTGAAGTAATTGTACTAAAATTTGTTATTTTTTCCCAAATAAATAGTTCGGTGACTAAAAAAAAAAAGGTCGTCAAACAGATTTATTCATTCAGTCCCAAAATTTTTCAAACCATGGGGGGGAGGGGATGTTTCGAAAATTTCTTCATTTATCTACATTGACTTCCCAAAAATTTCACATAAAAAATATACTATTTGATGTTTGTGCTCATACTTTCGATAACTTTGAAGTGTGTGTACTTTGTAGTGTTCGCTTTAAAATGAAGTGTACTATTTGAAGCATATACTTTCAATAACTATGAAGTGTGCATTACACTTTAAAAGGTGTTAAGTGTACACTTCAATTTAATATAGTACTACATTGTAGAAGTGAGTACAGAGCGGGCCCATCACTATCTGCGATGATGTAAACTGAGTGGGCATCGTCTCTAATTATGTTAAATTTCTGTAAATATATGAAATACAGAGTTTAGATTTAGTTAAATAAAATAATAGTAAAATAAGTAAATAAAAAAAATGTGCAGAAAATTATTCTGAAATCGTCTTGTTTGTGAAAATATACTCAAAATACAGTGGAAATGTTTGATTCAATCTAATACTCATTAGAATTCACCCTTCAAACCAGAATGATACTAATTGGAATTCGCGCTTCAAAGCAGGATGGTTTCGTCTAAAATAAATAAGCAGTATTCTCCGTATGATCTCAATAAACACAACATTATCTCGTATTGCATATGAGTAATTTCGCCGCACGTGCTTTTAAATGTAAAACGAATCCCGACCGATGTTTTGCCAGCGGCAAAGTTTATAATTTCAGCCGCCAGAGCGCCGCGGGAGCTTCCGGACCCCGCGCCGCTCCCTCCCTCGCCCAGCTAATTTATTCCCTCGACGCTAATTCAGTTTGCACTCGTGACACACCCTGTACATTTGAGATGTCACATTTTGTAGCGCACTAATTACCACCAATTTGGATGGCCGTCGCCAAGATGACACTTGGGATGTTTTGATTACCCGCGAGATTAACATTAAATATATATCATTACTATATATTACACACCCTGTAACTCAGCAGCGATGCTGAGAAACTAAACTTTATATGTAAGGTCACCTGTCACTCCTCGAGGAACTTTCTCTGGAATCAATGAAACCTACATTTTATTGGAAATAAGTTTTTAAAAACCATTGCCACCACAGTTTTCCTTTTATATACGTGCATAATAATATTTAGCATTTGAATTTGGATATTTCTGTGTTTGCTACCAAATAGTGGACATTGCTGCTTTTGCTATTTATATAATTTGATATGATTTTTCAGTCTAAAGTGGACATCGATTTTCACCTTTTTCACCAATTTTCACCTTTCACCTTGGTTTAGGTTGATATTGCAACCATTGCTTTTGATAGTAATTGTAAAACATAGTTTGGATGGGATAGAGCTATATTTCTTACAAAATTTCGAATTCAGTACATTCTTAATTAGTTTCTCGGTGACCGCATTAAAAATATTTTTTGAATGTTGCTGCCTTTGCTTTTATACTCCTCAATCTATAAAATAAAACGACCGAAATTCAAAATATTAATATAGTGAGGTTAACACTAGTTTAAATTGGAGTGCAGCATCCTGACAGCCGGCTTATTAACGTAAAGAAAAGGCTAAGCAAAATGCTGTCCTTTTGCAATGTGTATAATTTACCCTACTCGAATCTAGAATCAGATAAACTACTGATTTTATATTTATCATATATTAATTTTTTTTATTCGCAAACTGTTAAAAGTTTTATAACATCAGACAACATCGTTTAAAATACATTAAAATATTTTTAAAATAAATGAAAACATAAATGTTTAAAAATAATTTAACTGGTATACCAATTTCATTTAGGAAATAACAATAAATTATATAATTGGTAAATAATAGATGCACTCATGGATAAATGTATGTACACCATAAAGCCATTTATTATAATTCAAAGAATAATAATTATAATTTTTCTTTAAAAACATGATTCACCATCTCTAGATATGTGCCAAAAAAAATCACTGTTTTTTAAATAATGTTACTTAATTAATGTACTATGCCCAACTTAAAGACTATAAAAATTGATTACGAATATTGTAGAAGTAATCAATTCAAAATAAAGGATCAAATAAAAATACCAAATCACTTAATTTCTTGTTCTTAGTTTAAACTAGAATAATACATTTTCATTCTCTTAATTATTGATATTGTTTTCTTGCAACTAAATGTAGTTTTTCTATCTCTCGCTCATTATTCAAAAGCATCCCTGATTGGAATTCAAGTAGACAATTTATTGCACGAGAATATAAGAAATATAATTATTTCAAAGCTTTGTAACGTTTCCATTTAATTAGCTCTACTTTATGAAAATAAAGGTATTCACAATACTGTATTCAATTATTGAAGCGTAACAAGATATCTATTTCTAGAGCGACTATGTTTTCCCCGTTGTAGAGTTTATTGCACAAACTAAGAGTTCTCGGTGACCTATGCGATGGTCAAAGTTGAAGACATCGATCCGCAACCAAATTATGAACTAAGTTATTTGACAGTACTAAAGCCACAGACTGCTCATCGTATCGGGCGCCGGTCAAAGTTAGAAGAGTGGATATCCGAGAGGGAAGAAACGTTTTGTTTGGGGGTCACGAACGTGCAAAAGAGATAATCGAGAGAACAAACGGATTGAGTTGGAACCCACGTAAGATAATGGAAGAGGCCTACTTGCTGCAGTTGACTTGACAGATTTAAAAATGCAATGCAATGGAATTGTTTTTAAACTATTTTTATTTTGTTTGGTTGTTCACCATTTGCATTTTAAATGCTTAATCGTTGTGCATGACATGTGCCAATGCATACATGATCGCATTGCCTTGATACATTAAATATATGCATGTTGCTATAGCAGGCAGAAGACACATGTAATTAGGACATCGGTTGGAGTTTTAAATAAGTAATGACAGGATGCTAAGTCCATGTTTAATATCATACATAAATATTTTCAATATATCGACACGGGACTTTGCTACGGGAGGCAAATGAAAATACTATAAATTAATGAATAATTTATCTATTAATTAAATTAATAAATTCACAAATTAACTTGACGCGAAATCAATTTTAACACTACTCTTTAATTAAAACTATTTTGTCACTTGTCTATATTAATCACTTGCTAGACTATCATATTAATTTATCTAAGTAAGTACTTCTATAGATGTCTGCACACGGATTGATAACACTTTTTTCGCTAGCTGTTTTATCGCTGGTTAATGTCATGCCGCATGCTGGTAAACTTCAAAATAAACATGATCCGCCGCGGCACTAGTTCCGTCTTTTTATACGAAACACGTTGGTTTTTCGAACCTTCGAGATTATTTTATACATTTCTAGTGATTGTGAGAATATTTTCATCGCATTTAGACTGTTCAAAACGCTTCTCGAGTATTGTATAGCGTCCCAGAATGTTATGAAAAGTTTGCAAGAATTCGGTCGTGTTGTCCTTGAGAGGTTCTGACAGTGCGCAATTATCTCGTTACAATATGTACACATATGTTACAGACAAAGTATTAAATTTCGACAATATTCATTTACAAATTAATATATGTTTGCACCAAGTATGAGTTAATATATACGTTATACCCTTTAATGAATACATTATTGAGTTTTTCCAAATGTTTCAGAACACGGTACTGGATTTTTGTCCCATGGACATCATTAATTAAGATATATTATAGATGTCTCACAGCGACGAAATTATATAATGTAGATATTTTTTATGGGAAAGTAGATATGGAAATCTTCGGGTGTTCATAGGGCTTAAGTCCTATCGTACGGCTGGCTTAAATGATCAATTTACACAGTGTAACGTTCACCATTTCCAACTCCTGCAAGAGCGGAAGGATGCGGAGTGAAAATTATGGAAATAGCTTGGGCTGGATAGACGATGAAGCCTGGTGTTATATATCAGATCACTACCATATCAGATCACTACCATAAGGTAGTGATCTGATATGTATTTAATGCACATGTGTACCGGGCTTTAATAAAATACTCTACATATTATGGACATTTACCCAATCCATTTCATTTCAATTTCATAAAACAACACAAGGGGTGTTAAACTGAAACCATTGAAACCACTAAGATAAAAAAGTAACCCAAAAAAATCAAAATACTATTATACTCCCATTCTTTGTTAAATATAACAACAATTAAAGACGAATTAAAACATATATCTTAACACCAAACCTACAGTAATTTAATATATTTCTAAAATGTCAGATGTTTTGAGCTTTGATAAGACACTTCATGTTTTGAAGATTAAATTCTAAAAACATTTGTCAGTTAATTTAGATTTTCGACATTCGTAGTGAAGTACCTATTATATATACCGACGGAGTAATTCAAATTTAGAAAATATTCCGCGACGTTATCGGGCCGCCGTTGCTATTCAAACTTTTCTAATGATTCCAATTTGAAAAAACCAATAAAATTTCTAAAAATCCGAAATTATACTATAATTATTAATTTTTTTTAACGAAAATTTTAATGATCTTCTTGATCGTCGCCACGAGTCTGCTTGCCAAGTTACAGCTCGATTGGATCACGGGAAAAGGGTCAACAATCGATCAAAAGTTTTTTTTGACGGCAAGCCGGCAAGCAAGCAAGCAGGCGCCACTAGTTAATATAAAGGGAGTAAAAATATCATCACACAAAAAAAAATGCAGTAAACGTTTCATTAAATCATTTTTGTACCTATAGTATATTTTTGCGGATACAATAAATGTTGCGAAACACGATTTATATCTTTCCTGAAATTTAAAAAAAAAATGTATCCTTTACGACCGTATACATAATTTTCAACCTACTCTCTTGTGCAAATGTGCGTTGATTGTACCGTATGTACATATGTGTGTGTATCGGCTTTTCTTTCGACGCATTAAACTCGATCGTAGATAATCAAAATGGTAGATTAATTCCGTGAAGTTCGTGACAAAGTTTCTAGGTTAATATTATGGCTGAAGTTTCATTTACCCCACTTAGAAAGTCTACCGGAAATAATCAAGGTTAAGCGATACTCTCTGTGATAAGAAATATTATTTTTATGGTGAAAGTTGTGCGGTTTGGTGAACTTGCCGATATCTTTTAATTTTATTCATTTTTGCCGAGACAAGTTTATTTTTTAATTTAAGAAATGTGTCGTTTTTATATCTTAATTATTTATATTCAGGTTGAAGCATGAAATATTAAAATAAATTTAAACCCTGGAATTAATGCACAGGTTGTTGTTAAGCCATTTTATTACATTTTTTTTGTTTCATTTTAAATACTGCTTACATTTTGTGATATCTAAATAATATTTTTACCACGCTTACATAATATATTAGTTTCACTCATTTGACTATTTATCTGGATATAATTCCTAGTATCCACGGTGACAAAGCACGATAATAATGCTAGATCAATTATCTGATTCACTAATTTTCAATTCAAAAAAATGATGTCGATATTTTTTTCCCGAAGTGATTTTGTATGAAATTATCTACTTCAAAAAAAAAATTAGTTAGAAATGAGTTAATGACTTCACCAAAACATGGCGTTAGTTTCCTACCGAAGTGATTTTGTAAATTATATTGCTTGAAAAAAATATTTTAAAAAAACACGCTTATATTGGAAAGCAATCACTTGCTTGAATAATAATTTATTTTCAAAATAATTCAGGTACTTTGCAGCATAGATTATTCCATTCCATGAAGCTTTGAATTAATCAAGATCAAGAATATATATTTTTAACAGTTTAAACACGCTCATTCTCGTATTCACGTCATGTCATGTGGTCGTTCTTAATAAATTTTTTTTCGGAGATTCATTTTGAAAGATTGTGAGAATCGGTTCAATTGGTAAAATATAAAGAGGCTACATGTACCATGATGGCTTAAAGTCGGGAGGCTGAGAAGGGAATAAATGTGTTCACTTCGGAAAAAAAAAGTTATTTACTTGTATGTGGCAGCTAAACATTAAATATCAATTTAAATATTTTAATGATTTTCTCAATACATTATTACAAATATAATAAAAACAAGAATAAAAAATGGTAATTTCACAGGCAGCAAGAGCATGCTGGTATAAAATGAAATCAAAAACTATAAATATCTACTTAGTAACGGTAATAAAAAATAAATTTAACACATACTAAGATAAGTGTGGTGGCCAAAGATGCGTACATATATACGTGTAATGAGATACCACATATGCTGACATCGAGCACGGCAGACCGTTACCCTCGATACAGAGGTCGAGGCAAAAGCGCTGACCACAACGAACAAGGCAACAATGTAAGCCGGACCAATGACCGAGTACAAAGGCGACGTATCGCAGAGGGCACGAAGAGCGGATAAACTCACCTTGCTGATCCAGACAAAATATCCAACACGCACTGCCGAGTAAAGACGAAGTCATAACAAACCCAATCCTTTGTTCATGACAACTATAAAAACGGTAGTCTCCAGAGCAGACTATCTCACTTCCCCAGTGAACGGCTCGTATAGCGGAAGCCCTCGCCGTCATACCTTCGAACGTCACGCCTTCACTTGTAACCTTTGTACCTACTGTATTCTTTATAACTTTTGCTTTTGCAATTCAATAAATTCTGTAAAACCATCGTGACTTTACATCGTCAACACCGCTGCTACTCATCCTAAACCGGAGGGCTCATCCACCTCTAAATAAGTATTTATCGAAAAAATGTGTGAGCGTTTTTCGTGTTTAAAACTTCAAAAAAAAAGTTTTGCATCAATATAACAATTAAAAAAAACAATATATAGATACAATTTTGGAACGAAGAAGAACAGGAAAAATACCTTAACTGTAGATGATACATTTTACTATAAAAGATCCTTAGACAACTCTTCATTAAACATTATTAATTTTTTGACATAAGTCTATTATGATAATAAATATGGATTAGTTGTATTTAAAAAAAAATGTGTTCATGGAATACGTATCACAAGAATATTCTTACTATTTTCAAACTAAGCTAAATTCTTGTGCTATTAAAATAGGAGTTACTTGCTGGTCTCCTGTAACGGGGGTCGAACCATCGACCACTGTATTACCTGGCAAGATTCTCTCTTATTTAAGCTAATATTTAAAATTAGGAACTTATGGAAATGATTTTTCAAATATGTTTAATATTAATCCTTATGTAGGCAATGTTTCTGATGTACTGTTTCATAATACCGAGGATAGAGGGTTCAACGCCTGTAGCCCTGCGAGCCCAAATGCCACTGAATTAGTGTTCTAAGCAATGGTTGATCGATCCTACAACCCTTTCTGCAGCTGAAGTAAGATATGGTGTGTTTTGTTCGGAATACAGAGCTCATTGTGATAAAAAGTAACCCATAAAAACCAAGTTTTTATTATACTCCCTTTCTCATTTACTAGTTGAAACATTTTTTTTCGCTTAACCTACGCGTTGGGCTTCGGTCGGGCGACGCTACGAAAGGGCGTAATAAAAAAAATCCCAAAATCCAAAATTATACTATGATCAGGTTCCGCGTCTACCAGACGAGTTGAAATATTTTCATACAACTTAATGAGTTGTGTGAAAAAATCTTTCAAAATTTGAAAAATCCAAAAATTTATTTGTTTTTTTTCACGAAAATTTGATAGATCTTCTTGATCGTCGCCACGAGTCTGCTTGCAAAGCTCGATTGGATCACGGGAAAGGGGTTTAAAATGGATCCAAAGTTTTTTCGTCAGACAAGAAGACAAGCAGACGCCACAAAGGGAGAAAAAAAAGAGTCATCGTTTTGTACTTTGTATTATATTTTAACCCTCCGCCGTTGCATTCTATCTCTCACATAAAAGGCCGTTTTTGTTCCTGAAATTGATAAACAAGGAATATTCCAGGTTAAGTTCCCTCTTTGCTACCATCCCGATTATTGCTTGACTTCTTGCCACCCACATGCAGAAGAGAAGTGCACGTGTTACGTGATATTATTTTATTTATTTATTTATTTGTTTAATATAAGATACAGTTTATTACACTATTTTACTCTAGTCTATTAAAACTATAATTAAAACATTTTTAATTCCTGTACCTCTCCAAAAAGAGACTAACTTTTGTGCTTGGGGAAGAATTTACACTTTTATATGATTAGATATTTTGTATATGTGTCTTTTAAAAAAATAAATATTATATACTTAATTTTATATTGTGTTTATTGAAAAATTCATTTAATTTCTTTTAACTCGTAGCGTCTGCGGTTTGTTGTCCACCGGTAGAACTTTGAATCAAATTTTATCCCTTTTCCCGTTATCCAGTCGAGCTGAAACTTTGCAGGTAGACTTGTGCGATGATAAAAATGATCTTTCAAATTTTCGCTTAAAAAATTTAATAATTATATTATTATTTTGGATTTTTCGAAATTTTAATGGTTTTTTCAAATTGGAATCAATACAAATGAATAATGATCCCGTCGCATGCAGTAGGCTCGAAACCTGATACAATGAGAAAGGGAGTATAATAAAAACTTTGTTATTTTATTTTTTTTTTAATTTAAAAAAAATAGAACACGGAATACGTGTCACATCAATATTCTTACTATTTTCAAACTAAGCTAAACACTTGTGCTATGAAAATAGGACTAACTTGCTAGTCTGGAGTGAGGTTCGAACCCGCGACCTTTCGACCCGCGAGTGTCCTAACCACAGGACCAACAAGCTACTCAATGATGGGTTAGTTTTTTTATTTCTTTGATCCCGGTTATTTTTTAAAATTCTGTGGGGAGGCTAGTGAAATGATTTACTCCTATATATATATGTTAAATCGAAGGCTTTCACGGGTACAATATGTTTTAGTTCTAACTACTTTGGGGGTAACCCGCGTCAAATTTTGGTCGTCAGGACCAGTCGTCTGCCGACGTTCGAACAGATCTCACTGTTCATCTTCAGGGCGCCTTGTCGATGAGGTGCTTTTCCAAAAAGCGTACAACCGTTTGGGTCCGGAGCTCACCGTCAAGTGAAAGTTTGAGAAATTCTGCATCAGGTGTTTGTGGAGGAGTGGGTTTCTCCAGCGACGCTGCTAATGAGTTTTGCTCGGCTTCTAGTAAGTAAAGTAAATATACGGATTACTTAAATATACGGATTAATTATGCTGATATTCTTTGGTTTTACATATAAGGTGGGTATTTGAGATATAAGATTCAACTATTCTTGACATTTTTTATTGTTTTATTTTTTGTTTGGCTTAAGGCACACAAAATTTCGATGCTAACAACGAGATTGAATCGGAAGAAAATATAAATAAAATCTAACAGCAAACTTAAAAGTTTTTAAAAGTGCACTTTTAAAAGTGCTTTTGACTATTTAGATGTTGTAGGATAATATATTTGTCATATACCTTGCCACTACCAATGTGACATTTTTAAGGCATCATACATTCAACGTCAAAAAATGTAGATTGTTTTTCATTTGCGCTATATAAAATTTGCTTGATTTTATAACAATTTCTTTATACTACAATTTATCTAAACATTATAAATAAAAATATATATATTATAGGTTTTGCTTACATAATTCTTACCTACCAGGTGCTATATTGTCGATTTCCCTTATTTTTATTTATAATTTGTAAAATTATGTTACAATACTTTTTTCAATAAAAATTAACAAAATAATGATGTGTTGTGAAAACTTGAAAAAATATTAAGCCCCTCAGAGTTGTAATGTATGGAATAAGTATTTGTCAGAAACTTTACGAAAAATGCGAATTGTGAATGTTTGTATTTCTTCCTATGTTTGTAGGTTCTTTAAATATTTTTTATTAATAAAGCGCTTTAAATTTAAAACGCTTTTGATAAGTTTATATCTTGAAGTACGTAGAATAAAATGTATTTTAAGAAATAAATTATTATTTCATCGAACAAATACGAGCCCTATTCTAAAAACAGCTTTGTTAAATTAAACTTAAAGCTTTCAAGTACTCCATTAGAGATATATTAATTTCATTTGAAAATCACATCAGTTCCTTCCTTTTGTTTATGAAAATTAATCTTATATTCATTTGGTTATTTTCTACCAGAAATATACTGTTTATAAGATTTATTTAAAAAAAAAGTATTTTTATTTACACATTCAATTCAATTAAAATATTTCGTAAATTAAAGGGCAGAATGTCAATTCAAGATATATTATAGATGTCTCACAGAGACGAAATTATATTTCTATTGGAATGAAGGTTTGAAGTCTTTGGGTGTTCACAGTGCTTATGACCTATTGTACGGCTGGCTTAAGTGATCACTTTACACAATTTAATGTTCACCATTTCACCAATGGTAGAATACCACATGTATCCAATTTTTGGAAATTATGTATATTTAAGTTTTACAACCTGTTTCATATGTATGTTGTAATTATCCTGAGCAGGTATGAACAATAAAATTTAAAATATAAAAATATTAAGTACCTACATGTATAAGTAGTAATATGTGTAAGCAGTATGTAATAGTATCTGGTAGGTATAAGCATTAAAATATGAGTATAAAAATATAAAATACAAAACATTAATGTGTATATTAAAAGAAATATTACATATCTTAACAT
The DNA here is from genome assembly GCA_016648135.1 of Agrypnia vestita. Classification (NCBI taxonomy): domain Eukaryota; kingdom Metazoa; phylum Arthropoda; class Insecta; order Trichoptera; family Phryganeidae; genus Agrypnia; species Agrypnia vestita. The sequence continues at coordinate 20,856 of JADDOH010001614.1, read as the reverse complement.
GTATATAATAATAGTGGAAGTAAGTAATGAAATAACTCTGTCTCTTTAAGTGTTAACTTTATTTTTACTAGACCGTCATTGAAAATGTCAACCATATAACCACATTCATTACCAGTCTTTAATTTTCTGCTGATCACAGATTTTGACTGGTAATTAATCCTGTAATTGTGGTAATAAAAGGAGACAATTTGTCGACTTCTGTGTAAGGGGATATTGCAATTGATACACGCTACTAGATCAGGGCTGTCCAACATATTATTTACAATTTAAAGAAGAACTACATCACAAATTTTTCTTCATCATATAAGGTGAGTAATTTCAGTCTCTTCAATAGGTTATTGTATTATATGTTTTGTATTGGTATGTTTCACTTGTACTTAATGTATTTGAGAAATTTTCGTTGGACACGCTCAGTACTGTCTGTATGCCCTTTATAAAATGGAGACCAAACTTATGAGCAATATTCCAATTGGCTCCGGATGAAAGATATGTATAATATTATAATGCTTTCTGTTGATTGAAATGGGCGTAATGTCCTTAAAATAAATCCCAGTGGTTTTAGTGGTTGACAACTTATCGCATTTATATGGTTAATAAAAGTAAGTTTTGAGTCGAATAATACACCTGAGTCATGTATACAGGAAACATTTTCTAGTTTGGTGTTACATGGAGTATTCAAAATGCATTTTTGATTTAAATCTAGTAAATGGTAAAATTTTGTATTTATTTAAATTTAAGTAAAGTTTATTCATTTCACACCATACGGCAAGAGAATTCATGTCTTGCTGCGATATGTTGCAGTCATAAATGTTAGTTACCGATATGTAAAGATAGGTTATTCAATAATTTAATAGATGTCCAACTGAAAATTAAAAAAAGAATGTATGAAGTCCAAAAAAGTGACAAAAACAATTTATGCATAAAGTTACCGTGGCGTAATCGGTAAAGCGTTTTACGGGCAAATAAAATATTCCTGTTCTAGTTTTAGAGTCTCTGATTTGTATGTGATTAGTTTTGTTTGATCTAAATGAAATTTACATCATTACTAGCAGGAAACTACAAATATGTTGCAAAATAAACTAATTAAGGTAATTTTGAAGTCGTATAAATGGACTGGAGGCAGTGCTCTACCAGTTAATTTCTACTAATATGCTAGAAAGAGTTAAGTCTATTTATAAAATGTATGCTGTTAATGGAATGGATTTCATTTATCCAAACGATTTTTAATCAGAAAGCAACGTTATATTCTGTCTTGATTAACCAGAAATAAATTAGTAAATAAATAGTATGGTTGATTTTGTAACATATGGATGTTTAGAATAAAAAAATATTGCATATTATATTCCATATAACTACCACTCCAAGTGCCCAAAAGTATTTAAAAAAGGGGATTTTTTAAATAATTGTGAAACAAGGGTAGTTACTGAAGTAAAATAACACTCAAAAATATTAAAAATTCTCTTCATTTTTCATAAAATCAGAAATAACTCATCGAAATAGATTATCAGGACATTTTATTAATTTGTAAAAAATTATAATATTTAATTTTGTGTAGAAAATAATTTAAACCAAGATCTTGGTTTATTGGACCACAAAATAATGTCTTGCAATATGAGGTAAACTATTTAAATGTTTATTCATAAATTTAATATTTATTTTGGGCCCTGCAATTAAAAAATATTTTAAAAAAATACCGTTTAATTTGTATACTAATTAAAAATGTCGTTTTCTAATAACGACATTTAAAATTTAACAAAACATGTTTTTTTTGCTGAAATCATAAATAAGGGAAATTAACCAGCCAACACTTATTCCAATGAATTAACTGCGCGTACGTATAATTTATTTTCATTAATAATATTGTTAATTTATTACGTAAATCGTAAACGTACATGAACGTAATAAAATATTTAATATAATAAGGAAGAGAGCTCTTGAACCCTGATGTACCTATCGATTATTGGACGGAAAAGCTTAGAATCCTGTGGCGAAGGATATCAAATTTTGAGAAAACAAACAAATCACTAAATAATAAAGGTAGGTAAATGTATAATAGATAGATTTCGCGTTCACATTGTTGAGATTATTCATTGTTTAATTGGGTTTTCTCTCTCCACGTAAGTTTTATTCAGTATCCATCCATAGCTTGCTGGAATTAATAAACCGTGTTAAAAATACAGTAAAATGAAGAAATATGTGCGATTGGTATATAAATAGGTAGATATATAAAAATCGATCCAGGATGTCAATTTATAGAATCAAAATTTATTTGTAATAAAAATTATATATTATTTTTATTTATTTAATATTACTCATACTGCATTTTTACATTTTTTTCTAATCTGTTAAATTTACAAATGAAAAGAAAAAATTATAATTACAAAACAATTCCAATGTTAGATTTTTAAGTAGGTAAGCAGTGTAAAATATTGGTAGTATAAACTATGTTAACAGAAAATCATAATTGTAGGTAGGTAGAAATATTTATTGCATATTCTTGAAGTAGAATTTTAACTTGTAGGTAGGTACTTGAATTTATTGTATTTATCAATCGTTTTTAATTCTGTGGGTAAATTATTAAAGTTTTGTGTACATCTATGTATATATTTTGAATACCTATATACCTAATCAAAAAAAATATTTTTATTAAATATTAATACAAGTTATAAAGAAAATCGTAGTAAAATTTATTGACTCCCTATCAGTTTATTTTTATGCGTTTTCGGACGTTTGGTACAAAATCACTTTCATCACTTGAGATATCCAGGGCGAATCTTATTTATTTTTGTTTTCTAAATTTTTCCCTGTATTATATCGAAACCATGTTAAAACATCTTATTCTAATTAATTGTATTGTATTAAGTATATAAGATACATAAGATTATAAGTTCATAATATTTTACTGGATTAATGCTATTCTATAAGATTTTTACGATTGGAGTAAGTACCCTCACCGTAAATGTAAATGTTAAAATTCTAATCAAAATTTAGCAGCAAATAATTTATTTTATATTATTTCGTACGTAATGGGATTTCACATAAATATTTTTCGGTAGTTGAAAATATGTTAATAATTTCTCTTAATTGTCGAAACGTTCAATAGCAAAAATTTATTAGGTACTCATCAAAATGAGTATGCCAGTATACTTTTAATGGACATGTTTGGCAGTTAACCGGATTAGAACAAAGCTAATTCAACGTTTGATTGCTTATTTTATTACTCCTTTGGCTATCAAATATTGTTTCCTTTACGTACATAAATGCTCAAACACATAGACCTATAATTTTGTCCCTTTCATGCTAACCAATTATAGAGAAAAACGAATACAGATCAAGATTCCAATTGACAAGAGATATGTAATATTTTATGAATGTATACTAACAATTTTTATATTTTTCATTAGAATGAAAAATATAAAAATTGTTAGTATATATAATATTATAATGAACGGCTGCGATGCAAAAATATTTTTAAAAAAAAGATTATTAAAAAAGGCTTCATTTTACTACACACAACTTTATTTTTGAAGTTTTTTAAATCTTTTCCTAAAGTGATTATTAATCCAAAATGAAAGCGATTACCGGTTGCTTATTTAAGAATGATTTATTTTACTTCTTTTACTTTGACTGTATTTCTCTCTTTGATACCATGAACCATGAAACATTGGAACCATAACATTGAAAACGTTCTCAAGATCATTCAGAATCTTTGTGTGTAGTTTTCTTGGATATTCTGCCGTGTATATCTGACCTGGTGTTTCGGATTCCATTGCAGGATGTATCATCGGAGCTGATGTAATTAGATACATACATAGAAGATCCCAGATGACTACACACCGAAGATCAAGTGATTTAACCTAATTTATTATCATTTTTGACATTGGCAACATCTGCTCGTCTCCAGCCGCGTTACGCTACTTCACAGCATCCTACTTTTCCTCTCACATGACCAAAAAATATCCATGTATTTATAAATTGGTATGAGTATATTGTATATTTATTTTTTAATTTAAATAATGCGAGCACGGAATATATGTCACATCACTATTTTTATTATTTTGGAACAAAGTTAAACGATCGCACTATGAAAATAGAACTAAATTACTTGTCTGCTGGAATGGGGCTCGAACCAGTTACCTCACTGTTCTCATTGGTCCCAGATTGAATCACTTAGCAAGAATTTTAATCACTTCACTGATAAGCTGCTTTATATCTGTATATTTATAAACTCATAGTATATATACGTTATAGACAATGAGTAAATTGTAGTTGTACATCGTTTTATTATAGTTGTGCATACATATACTAAGACCAATCTGATAAATGAAATACTAAATGTCCTTTAGTATATCGACAATTAACTAACGGATAGCCGTTCGTTAGTAAATATTACCAATGATCGTATTATAATTATTTTTAAGTAAGTTTCGCAAGTATCGCAACATTTTACTGCTCTTGTCTACAGTTTTAGAGCTGTCAGAAACGAAACATAAACCAACATTTCTTTCTCGCTTGTTCTTCATACGATGAACTTGAATACAATAATAGCTCGACATTAGGTACTATCTGAACCCAAAAAAAAACAAGTTTTTATTATACTCCCTTTCATATTTACTTGTTGAAACAGGTTTTGTGCCTACCCCACGCGTTGGGCTCAAGTCGGGCGACGCTACGAAAGGGAGTAATAAAAAAAAATTGAATAATCCAAAATTATACTGTAATCATTAAACTTTTTGAACGAAAATTTTATAGATCATTTTTATCATAGCCAAGAGTCTGCCTGCAAAGTTTCAGCTCGTTTGGATCACGGGAAAAGGGTTAAAAATCGATCCAAAGTTTTTTCGGAAGACAATCAGACAAGGCGACAAGCAGACGCTACGAGTTAAAAGAAAGGGAGTAAAAATAATAGGTCAAATGTATGGATCCTCGGTAAACTAAATTTTGACTAACAAATCCTTATAAGACGACAAAAATGGTTTTTTATTAAATTTCTGTTTATTTAGTCTGAAATTTGACTAACGGACGTTCATTAGATCATCCCTTAATGTATACATTACCGAAATTTAACATGTTCTGTTACATATAATTTAAGTCATCTGTCACATAAAACTTATTATTTGTAATAAAAAGTAGAGGAAAAGTTCTTCACAAAATATATGACTTTTCTTTCAATTTCTTAATGTATTTTTTGTAAAAAAGTTCAAATCATTTAATCTTTCGCTATAAAAGATTTTATTACAAATCTTTGGATGACTTCGATGATTCAATTTAAGATAAATGAAAGCAGACCGACTTTTAGAGATGAGTGTCTCCACAGCGGTGTTTCTTTTTTAGTACACTGTATCCAAGTTTTAATCCCTCCACAATATATAGAGGACATACACTGACGTACAAAAGTCTCAAAACACTATTAAAATCGTAGGTATTTTATCGAATACGTGTAGAGTTATATTTAGAATAAAACTTTTATGAAATACGCATTTTAGTACCTGTAAAAACCTTTTTTCCTCTTTATTTTTGTAAATGTGCCTACATTTAAATTTACATGAAAAATTGTGTAGATCAAAAGTAGGCGGGTTTTTTTAAATTTTGCTGTACAAACTAAAAATAAGTGAAGAGAACATCTACTATCTAACTAAACAATACTCCGTTTCCCCGCAAGGGTAGGCAGAGAGGATTGAACGTCACACTCTTCTATCTTCGGCCACGTTCATACATTTTTTCAGACAAGTTCTACAGTTGTTGCGGCTTTTAACAGGGCCATCCTCAAATACTTGTAATATCTGATCGTGACAGGTCTTTCGCAGACGCCCTCTATTCCTGTTGCCTTCAACACTCGCCATATATATTTTCTTCACAATCCTTTCCTCGTTCATACGTTATACATGACCAAACCATCTCAGCACTCCTTTCTTCACTTTATCTACCACACTACAGCCAGCACTGTATTCATGTCTAATTTGTTCATTCCTCACTTTATCGACCAAAGATTTTCCACACAAGCGTCTAAGTGACCGCATTTCTAACGCATTCAGTCAACTTTCATTCCTCTTTTGCTAATTCCAGGCTTCACTTCCATACATCAGGGTTGGCACTAGAACGCCATTACGTACCGCTAGTCTTGCATCTACAAGTAACGTAAACATATTTGTCTCTCTACTGTCTTACCACTATATCAAACGAGCACGTTAAACATACTGACTGGGCTTCTATATTGAATTGAAAATTCAGGCAAGTAGTGAGGGTTTGATGATTATATTTTAGTATTTATAGACTTTATACATTCGGATTAAAAAAATGATATAAGTAAACACATACCTGTGTATATAACGTAATCTTTATAAACGTTTGATTTTTACGCGACATGAAATTGTTTGAAAAATAAATTCTCTACGGGATATAAATTGCTATCATTTCGTTATAAAAAAATGAGAAAATATGTTTGTTTTGTTACTCCCTTTATATTAACTCAAGGCGTCTTCTTGCCTGCTTGCCGTCTAAAAAACTTTGGATCGATTTTTGACCCTTTTCCCGTGATCCAATCGAGCTGAAACTTTGCAAGCAGACTCGTGGCGACGATCAATAAGATTTATTAAATTTTCGTTAAAAAAAAATAATTATAGCATAATTTCGGATTTTTAGAAATTTTAATGCTTTTTTCAAATTGGAATCATTACAAAAGTTCAACGGCGGCCCGATACGTCGCGAATATTTTATAAATTTGAATTACTCCGTCGGTATACATAATAGGTACTTCACTACGAGTTTCGAAAATCTAAATTGACTGACAAATGTTTTGAGAATTTAATCTTCAAAGCATGAAGTCTTTATCAAAGCTCAAAATATCTGACATTTTAGAAATATATTAAATTACTGTAAGTTTAGTGTTATGTTATATGTTTTAAATCGTATTTAATTGTTGTTATATTTTACAAAGAAAGGGAGTATAATAAAAACTTGATTTTTATGGGTTAGTTTTTTTTAATATTTTGCTTGGCGACATACTTGTAAACACATAGGAGTTTAAGAAGTTAGCAAACTTTTGCACATCGCTGTTGCAGAGCAACGCTTCCCTAACAAAGTAGTGGATTTTACGAGTGTGACTCGTAAAACAATACGACTGTGACCATTTTTACGACAGTCAATCGATATTTTCTCAGACTGTACTCTGGATATTAAGTTTTATTTCCTTTCCTTATCCGCCCGAAAAACTCGACAAATTCGCCGATTTATGGATCCCGGTATTAAAGATGTCAATATGCAAATTTTCGAATCCTGTTTCGATACTTTGTATCCTTGCAATACTTAAAACTGTATTGTTTTCAAATTTAGTTCTTTTTATATCGTGTAGTAAAAATATATAAATAAATTACAGCTATAGCTTTTCTTCGCCCGAGTGTCTCTTCAGTGTTTCTTTTTTAGTACACTGTATCCAAGTTTTAATCCCTTCACAATGTATAGAGGATATACAGTGACGTACAAAAGCCGTAAGTCACTTTACAAATATCGATAAAACGTTGAGTTATACTTAGAAAAAAAATCTTGAATGGAAGAAAATACTCATCAGTTTCATTGAGGTCATTAGTTTTATGGAAAATTACGTTTAATTATTGTTCACTAGAATACGTATTTATTGAATTATGAAATTTTAAGTAAAAGTATTTATTTACTTAGTAGTTTGTTGGTGTAGTGGTCGTGAAGCTCGCCTAGTGATCTAGTTGGCGGTGAAGAATATTCTTAGGTTTTCACAGCTACTCAGAATCTTCTGGTTTGGGTCTTCTGGGATATTATGCCGTGTTATATCGACCTTTCTGGCCGACGTTTTGGATCCTATTACAGGGTCCATCATAGGGGCTGATGTGTTCAATGTGTTCAACACATCAGCCCTGATGATGGACCCTGCAATAGCATCCGAAACGTAGGCCAGAAAGGTCATAATAACACGGCATAATACCGCGGAAGACCCAAACCAGAAGATAATGGTCGGTGATTCGAACCCCATTCCGGGACACTAGCAAGTTAGTCCTATTTTCATAGCACAATCGATTAGCTTAGTTTGAAAATTGTAAGAATATCGATGAGATACGTATTCCGTGTTCGCATCTCTATTTTTAAAATAAAAATTTCATTCACTCATTCACCTATCCACCTTCAAAACTGATATTAATTTTATTATATTTTAATTTAAGACTTACAGATATTTTGATGATACACACTTTTGATATAAGCAATGGTTATGTCCAGTCCCCAATTAAGAATCACATATTGAAATTGAAATAATTTTTAAAAAATACAAATAATTTTTAAAAAATACAAATAATTTATAAAAAATACACAAAAAAATAATGTTGAAAATAATGTTATACGACAGGTAGGTAAAACAAACTTGTAAATGAATAGTTAATAATTTTTATAGTGGCTTGAACCAAATGAATTTTGTGTTTTATATTAATTAGCAATAAATTACCACAAATCAATAGCTGATTACAAAAGTATTTAGTACTGTAATAAAATTTAAGTATATTGATGGTATAAATTTTTAATAGTATAATGGTATTTGTATATGGACGCGCACTATTTTTAATGGATCAATCATCCATAAAAGAGGGTAAATTTCAAACATTGTTGAAACATATAAGAAATATAGAGAAATAAAAAGGGTTAGTATTATTAAGCAAGATTATTTATAAATATCGGCACGAAGGACCGTCATATACGGTACATCTATTTGTATAACACAGGCAACTTTATTTTATTAAACAAGCATCCAATTGATAGTAGGTCCCACTCAAAATGAATTAAAAAAAGTAAGGAAATATAATTTATTTATTAATTTATTAATCTTAATTATTTAGTTCCACGCATAATGTTGTGTGGACTAATACATAATTTCACTTAAACCTATTGCATTCCATCTAGTAAATAAAAAATTTTTACAATAAAATTTTTGCACTCCTGTTTAAATCTCCTTATTCATCGTATTTTGAATTTACTTTGGTAGGCTATCGAAGATTTTTAAACCTCTGAACATCATACAATTTTGTAAGGTGTTTTTCTTTTTCTTCGGTAGTCTTATGTTGTCGCTTAAATTTGTGTTGTAAGAATGAAAATCCCTATTCAGCTTCATCCTGTCATCAAAGTATTTGGGTACTAATCCGTGTTTAATTTTAAATATTTAGACTAATACATTATACTTTATTATTTTATTTACTGTTTTTAGTCCTAGAGCATTCAATATTTTTTTATTTTGGTTCTCCTATTGTTATAGGGTATATGTAATTGTATATGTAATGTAATAGGATGTAATAACTTCAATATTATGCGCATCGCTCTGTTTTGTACTATTTGAAGTTTCTTTAGTATTCCTTCGTTGCTTATAAATAATATACAGGGACAATAATCTATGTGCGGGAGAATCAAAGTATTGTATATTAATAAACTTGTATTTTTAGTTATATGTCTTCTTATTCTTCCAAGTAAGGACACTTTTTTTGCGATTTTCTTCACAACATATTCAGTATTTTTTGTAAATGTTAGTTTTGAATCTATAATTACACCTAGGTATTTTATACTGTCTACGATTTCTAATATATCATTTTCTTGTGTCGCGTTATATTTGGCTTTTAAATATTAACTGCAAATAAAAATTAACCTTGTCTTTGTGAAATTTCCCACCCTTGAAATTAAAGATTTTTTAAAACCAAATTAATTAATCAATTAGAAAGACATACAGAAATATCTAATCCATGAAAAAATATTTTGGCTACCACCGGGATTTGAACCCGGGTCACCTCCTTTCCGGGGCTGGTGCTCTGACCACTAAGCTATAGGAGCCTTGTAGATTTCCGTGAATATATCGATCTTATATGTTATTCTCATTTTTAGTAAATGATTAATTTTTAAAAAATCACAACTTCACAAATATGAATGTGTTCTTGAATTTAAAGATTTTTTATTTAGTTTTAACTATTAAATTGACAGTACATGCAGGTTCTCCTTATAATCAATGTTTTTCATTGTAAACTATTCTAGGTATATAATTAATAAACGTTTATGAACCAACAAATTGAAGCCACCCCGTTTCTTCAACAGTAATTACAATTCGTGCACAAACTCCCAACTGGGAATTGTAAATATAGACTTTAGATGTTGGTGCCCAAAGCCGCAATTTTCGTCTGAAATTTCTCGAGTGCTGTGCGAGACCTCAAAGTGTAGACGGGAACACAGATAAAGAAAGGTGATCATTATCTCTTTTAGACTTCAAATATTTTTCAATAAGAATTATAAAATTTAAGAAGAAAAAGTCAAATGTCTTTTGCTAGTCGACAGTTTTGCCAAACTATTGATAGCTTGCCAGACAATGATACCCAGAACATGAAAATCATGAATGACATTTAATTCAAAATTTAGAAAAAAATATTTTTAATTGGTGTATAAATTCATTGCTCAAACCGCGAATCTTTTAATTGACTCAGTATTCTCAAATAAAAAACAAGAACTTTTCAATTCTAGTAGTAATACCACCAGATATATTTAAATAAAATGTCGAATATCGGAAATCTAATCTGAGGCCCTCGTAGCGCAGTGGGTATGACACTGGCTTCCCACACCGAGGGTTCCGGGTTCGACGCTCACTCGATGAGCTCACGATTTTAATCTATGTGATATACTCAAGCCTGGATGTTTTGTGATGTATTTTGCTTCTGTAATTGGGCCTCTTGGCCTGTTGAGGCGTAAAAAAATATATTTTTTTAAATATTTTAAAATAAAATAAAAATAATATATTTAAAAAATACTGTGGAAGGCTCTATAATAGCCTATAATAATTATCTATAACATTCTGGAGACACCTGGAACAGCCTAAAAGTTACGGAAACCTTCTCCTAAACATAAGAATGGAAAATAATCTACTCGAGAGTTCGAAAAATAAAGCAGCACCGCGCTGCGCAATGGAGTTTGTTTTGACTTTTCTATCGATGCGAAATAAGCCACGCACGACGGCCGGTGTAGTCAGTCGTGGAAATTCTAGTCAACAGATATTAAGCGAAATAATCAAGCGAGTATTTACCCATAGTGAGCGATAAAATAAATACGACTACAATGTGCGAGAATTGGATGGAATGTTCTAGCGAGTGTTAAATAACTACGAAGTATGATTTCAAGAAGAGTGTAATAATTTAATTCGTGTTAATTGACTTTTTTCCAGTTAATAATTAATTAATTGCTTATTAATTTCCAGCGTTTTCTTTGTCTTCTGCAGTGACATTATTATTAACAAGCTGTTTGATTTTCAGAATAAAATATAATAAGATTAAAGGTAACATTTAAACGTGTTTCCAGACAAACTTCGTAACGAAAACCCTGTACATTCCATTAAAGGATAGATAGTTGAACCAGGAATGTACAACTCTTGGCAGGTGCACACAGAATGCATTCCTTTAGCTATTAGCAAAACCATCCCAAAAGATTCAGCATCTTTCTTGAAAAACTCCGCTGGTGACTACAAGTCTGTGCAAATAAGGAAATTAAAATTCTAAATAAATTTAACGAATACTAAAATCCTGAAACGTATTAATCAATATATGTATAAAAAGAAACCCGTGTTTCCCTATCCGCCAAGTTTTCTTCACAACCATTTACTACCACCCCCTGGTGGTTATGGTAGTGGATAGCCCTTGGTGTGCCATTAAAAATGTGCGAGTTTGGTGGGTGTGGCTGTGCGTGGGTGGGAGTGGGTGACGAAAATGTGATTTCTAGCACATTGTTTTGTTATGGGAAGGCCGCAAATGCTTCAGATTATTCCAAAATAGGCGCGCCGACTATGTCGGTGGGTCTAGAAGGTTCCGGAAAAACCTGCTCTTGAAAGTTCTGGAAGGAGAAGGTTCTAGAAAAATCCCGAAAGTTCTATAAGGTTCTAAACTGAGTGACGGAATGTGTCGGTGTGTCTAGAAGGTTCCTGTACATTCAATATATTTCTTGAAAGTTCTGGAAGTAGAAGGTTTGGGAAAGTTCTATGACAATCCAAACAGTGTACTAAAAATCTATGCGTGCGAAGCCGCGCGGGCACAGCTAGTTATGTAATTAAAAGACTAAAAGTATCAAAACTGAAGAACGAAAAGACAATGTTCTCAAAGGCGGGTGAGTTTGTGTATTATTATGGACAACAGGAATCTATCACACGAGGCAAAACTAGCAGTTCGTAATGGAGTACTGGTGCCAACTATAAAGCATGGCAATGAAGTCTGGAATTAGCAAAAGACTTCTTACACAACTATTCTACTCAAAACAGCTCTCGCCAGCCAGTGGTCATAATACTGGCATCGTACAAGAAGGGTTCAGGGTTCGATTTCCGATAAGGTCACAATAAATGTAATAGATCTGAGGAACGTATGTCGCGACGCCAGAAAGAGACAGCATGACGGAGAGAGAGAATGTATAAAAAGGCGCGTGAATGTCGAGTCGCTCTCTTTTACTATCATTGTTATCCAGACCGTATCTTACTGTATAAACGATTGTCTAAACCCTTATTGTTACCAAATAAATACTTACGAGAACGAAGTCTTTACTGGAAGCAACCTCATCCCGAAACAAGAGTATTACAATAAATATACGTGATTTTCTCAAGCTTTGATGATTTTGTGACGAGGTATGATTACTAGTTACAAAAGCTATGTACACACTAACCTTTTAATGAGAAAAAAAAACAAGAGATGTCTCTAGCAGGGATCATATAAATATATGAATGATTCTTTATTTTGAACAAGGGTTATTTGGAAAGCACTATGAGTCGAAAATGTTTGATCAACCATGACCTAATATCAATAGTTATGATGATATGCGACATCAAAGTTTGCATTTTTTTCAATATTTCTCACTTATTTTTTGTAAAATGTTGGACTATCATTACAGTAAATTATATCGAATATGATTTTTTTTCCTTTAATACAGATCAAATAAAATAATAAAAACCTTCGAATTAAAATTGGAAAACATTCCAATTGGAATTATGCAGGGTTTTTATCATTTTATTTTACTTGTATTGAAACGAATGAATTTTTCATTATCGATATAAGTTACTATAATAATATATTTTTATCGATTGTGTCACGGTTGCATGTAAGATTTATGCTTGAAATACATGTGTGTCTTGTGCTGTTGTTTGGGATGGAGAGATTCTCTATTTTTTTTTATCGAAAAGGCCAAGTATTTTTCTTTATCAAGTTAAATTATTTTATTTTTTATTCCTTATGTACAATGTTTAAAAGTTTATTTCTAATATATAGTCTTTCTTGTGTTTGTGTTTTATTTCATATGTGCAATATTTAAAATATTTATTTCTAATATGTAGTCTTCTAACGTTTAACCAAAAAAAAACTGTATAGGTAGTTGCTTCAGAACAGACCTTGTCTAGTATAGCAACACCCTTAATTTATATGTATAAATTTATGTAAAATAAATAAATATAAATATAATACCATAAAATTTTTATTTGAATTCTATTTTTGCTTTTTTTCCAAAATTCGGTGAGAATCTGTCTTCATCACCTTTCTCCAATTATATGGCAACTATGAAATCTAGATGTAAATGCATTAAGTAATTTGTAAAAAACACTACGTAGTGATAACACTGAAGCTTGTAAACACCGCGCAAGACCAGTAAAGTGGTGAAGTCAAATATTTAAGGTTAAACACACACAATGATATCGAAAATCTCGAAACATCTACACTAAACTCATCCATATTCATACATCTTCGTTTGATTTTGAGAAGTATAAATATTCAATAATAAAAAGTTTAAAGTATGCATAATGTATGAAGATGTATTTATATAACTTTCACATCGTTCAGCATTATGATTATGATATGTAGAAAGATTTTCAAGATTTATTTATCTTATCTTCTAAATTGATTTAGTTTTTATTTAGCAATCCCATATTTTCAATGGTATTTTTTATATATATACTGTATTACATTAAATATATTTATATAAATAATTAAACATTTTTCATTTTATTATATAATTCCGTTAAATTTTTTATATACGCATTTTTACAAAACTTTTTAACAAATTTTTAAAACACTAGAACAACATTAATATACAAGACAAATAACGAAAAAGATATTAGAAATAAAAAAAATATAATAATAATTATCACGGACACAGGATCAAACAGTGCGTAATACCAAAATTATTTAATTATTCAACTACCGGATAAAATAAAAAATGTAGCGGGGAAAAAAATATAGAAATATCCTAAAGAAATACTACAGTAAATTGTGAATTAAATACTTAAAAGCATAAAAGTTTTAAAATTTGTAGTTTAATTAAGGAAGGAAGAATTTCATTACAGTAATGAAATCCTTGCGTTTAAACTGTAAATACAGTTTTACAAGGGTAAAAATAGAATGGCAACAAAAAAAATTACCCAAGTAATTAAGTTAGTAATAAATAGATATTACGTAGATGCCTAGAAAGTGAATGTTTTTATATAGAGGCCCTAGATAGAAATTTAATTAAAAATATTGTATTTTCCATGTAATTGTCTTGTTTATAGAAATAGCAAGGGGTTTCATAATGCAGGTTAAGTAGACAAATATCGATTTCTTGGTAAATTTAATATACAAATGGGAATATAATGAAGGTTACGGTTATTATTGCAACAAAATTACAGTGAAGTGATTAGTGTTGCAACCAATTCAGGGCAAATACCCGGAATAAATGCAAGCAATTAGTGCAGTATTGAAAGTGTAAACAATGACGCAGATGGCTTGTGCAGGTGCGACGGCTTATTAGTTAACGAGGAGATTGATGGTGAAACGGTAACTTAACACTCCGTTACACGCGCGGGGCACAGGCGTGCCCCAGTGAAATATTATTTCATAAACAATGTATATACAATCTTGCCGCTTCTAATAGCTGTTGTCAATGTCCTTGAGTACTCACTAGTGATACGATGGCAACGCTGGTGAACGGATTTGTTCTCTGGAAACTTTTTATTGTCGGTAGGGCACGCCTGTGCCCCGCGCGTGAGATACCGTTACTATTTCATTTTTGAAGAAGGTAAGTCATTTTTGATATTTTCTTATCTATTTTAAATTTCAAGTAAAGATAATTAATATTACATATAATTATATAATATTTAGCTCTATAATGCTATAATAAAAAATGTGTTTTGTTTGTTTTAGGTACTTATAAACCAAAATGAACAGATAAGAACGACAAATAAGTACTAAACTCTGATATTCCTAAAAACATCTTTATGTTGCATGCTATGTTTCTTTGAACGTAGCATGCTTTTTTGGGTACAAATCAAAACGATTTGACACCTCAGGAAGATGACATATCCCGAAAAAGGACTTAAACATCTAGGTTCCGTGGCTGAGGAAGAGCCAAAGTCGCTTGACTGAAGCGCATGCCAGAAATGTCACAAGCCTGTGTGTAATGATCATAAATATAGTATATCCAATCAGTGTTATAACCAAATTCAAAATAATCTCAATAAGTCAACTAATGAAGACTAAAATCTCAAATTTATAATTTCCGTGTTAATTTTTTCATAATTTTTTAAAGTTAAGGAAAAATTTTTTTTGTTCTTGTTTTTGTAGAAAAAAGATATATTTTTTGTTTTCATTATAAGTGTCAATAAAGACTGATTATGTATAAAATATGTTTCTTTTTTATTTCTACCCACATAAAAAATAATCCATCAATTGCCTTGGGGTGCAGGGGTGCCCCGCGCGTGTAAATATGTAATTATTTGCAGCGTGTGTAACGGAGTGTTAAGCATGCAAGAGTCAGCCCATTAAATAATGGACTATATTATTTATTGAACATATTTAAATAGTATGTGATAAAATATAAATTCATTACTATATATATAAGTGGGTTTTCATGTGTAGATGTTCCGAGGTTTTCTTTTTCTTAGCTTCTCTTTTTTTGCTTATTCCAAGCATAATTAAGCGATACAATCAGTTATGCAACTTATCAAAGAAAACCATCAGGCAAATTTCGAAAAAAATACAACACAAAGATTAAGAGACAATTTTAAAGCCCAAAATGCAATCCAAAAAAATATCAACAAGGTTTCATATACTCAGGCATGAAATTTTTTAAGAACCTTCCAATCGAAATGAAAAAGATAAAGGATACAGAACAATTGAAAGAACTCTCTTTGAACTAAACTAGACACCATTACCTTCAAAGTCAAAGACGTTCACTCTACTACTTCATCCTAGATATATAATATAATATAAAATAATTAAATGTAAGAAATTATATATAGAAATTCAATGTTCCTTTTCTGAGCACAAAAACAATGGTCTTAAATGGAGAGGAACTATGAATAACACAATTGTGTAATAAATATTATTGAACAATAAAAAAATAAAAAAATAATAATCATACATTTTGCATGGTACTGGTGGGAATTCATACATGTCTCCGACACGGTATCGCTATAATCAAAGCCCCCGCCTCAACTGTTTTGTTTGACACGAACGAGTGCGAAGCAAACACCTCACATTTATTTGATACCTGCTGCGCGTTATGGATATTTCCGGTGCTACCTTTTATTGCGACGACCTGGTGTCTAGGCTCCCTTTGGAGTTGGCTTCGATTATTTTCAGGTATGTAATTGAATTTCTGTTATTGCAATTACTTTTCGGTTAGGTTGTGAACGGTTTTGTCAAATATACATATTATTTTCGATTTTACCCCCTTCATTTATTTTTTTTACTAGTGGCGTCTGATTTTTTGATTGGTTGTCGAAAAAATTTTGGATCGATTTTTAACCCTTTTTCCGTGATCCAATCGAGCTGAAACTTTGCAAGCAGACTCGTGGCGACGATCAAAGAGATTTGTCAAATTTTCGTTAAAAAAATAATAATCATAGTAAAATTTTGGATTTTTCAAATTTTTAATAGTTTTTTCATACAGCTCAGTATGTTGTATGAGATTCCGATGCACCTGGTAGACACGGAACCTGATTATAGTATAATTTTGGATTTTCGAAAATTTTTATTACTCCCTTTCGTAGCATCACCCGACCGAAGCCCAACGCGTAGGTTAAGCGCCAAACCAGTTTCCACTAGTAAATGAGAAAGGGAGTGTAATTAAAACTTGGTTTTAATAGGTTAGTTTTTTAAGTAATTATTTCCTTTTTCAGAAAATTGAAAAGGAGCTCTTTGTTCCGCGCTTCCGAGGTGAGCAACAACTGGTTAAGGATTATAAGGAGTGACAGAGTACTGAGGACGAGGCTGCTCAGGTACAGAGAATTTAAGGCCCTGGACGTCAGACAGCGAGTTTGGATGCCTCGTCTCCAAATAGCAGCGAGGTCGAGGTCAAGGCGTTGTAGAATATGTGCTCTGATGCGTTCCTCTGCAACCTGCTTTCCACGATGTTTTCAATTCGAAGAATGACGCGAGTTTGGCTCCTCGACCGTCGACCAGGATAAGATGATGAATTTGGAGATGATGAGATGGATGTGATATCTTATACCTTGACAAAAAAATTAGATCCGACGATGTTACTAAATGATGTCTTTGAATATTTACATTATTTTCCACATTTTATTATGGGATATAATATTTAATTATATATAAATACATTTTATACGCATGTAATTATTTTGAAAAAATATACTTTTAATGATAATACTTGATATCTATACTTGTAACAAATAATTCCTCCTCATTTTATGTAGTTTTTATTAATAATGTATTTTTGAAAAATTTCTTACAATATTTTATAATAAATCTAAAGGATTTTCTAAAATAAATCATAAAACATTAAATAATGTATTTATTTTATCCAATTTACTTTATGTTATAAAAATGCATATACAAAAACATTAACGAAATGATATATTAAAATGAAAATTATTTATATAAATATATTTAATGTACTACAATATATATAAAAAATACCATTAAAAATATGTGATTGCTAAATAAAAACTAAATCAATTTAGAAGATAAGAGAAATAAAACTTCAAATTTTTCTTAATAAATATTTAAATGTATAATATCATATAATAATAAAATAATCTTCGTAAATTATTCATACTTTATACTTTTTATTATTTAATATTTATACTTCTCAAAATCAAAGAATATATTACTAGAGTTTGGTTGTATAATTATATTTAAAGCCATGTAAATATAATCATATAATCTTCCATATAATTATATATTGAAAAATTTGCAATAATTTTTATTTATTTTAATATAAATAAAATAAAGATAAACAAATATTAAGGATTCCCTTAATGCTTATTTATAATATATAAAAAATATTTTTTTATTGATATTACAACTACAGCGTAGAAACGATATCTTCCATAGAAGCGAGCGCTCGTGTATAGAAGAGGTGTATTATGAAATAATTTAGTTTTTAAATTATATAAATACAATTTTTATAAACAAGACTCAAATATTTTTCCCTGATATGCATAATGCTGTTGTACAAATGTTATAATTTTGTCGTAGAAATATGTCACTTATCAATTTATTATTGATTTCATCGTCTGTCCGTCCATCCGTCTGTCTGTATGTCCCCGTAACTTGAAACGTCAGTAATTTCGTTCGAATTCCCGGCTAAAAAACGAAATTAAACGGCCGGATACGGGGCTTGAACCCCGGGCCACTAAACCCGAAGCGTCTGTTCAACGCGTGTTGCTACGGTCTCTCCGTGGAGAGCCAAAAAGATGCTATAAATATATACTAGGGATGACAAAGACGCGAACCAATGTTCTATTTTTGACGGGTTGCAGCTTTTAAGCTGCAGTTTTTAAGTTATAATTATTTACTTTTTGTGCGACTTCTTTCGCATTATGAGAGCGTTATCAATATAAATCTTATAATTCAATAAATTTATTAATTTCCGTTAAAATTGTTGAAAGAAACGGCAACACAATTTTAAGAATTTAAGTGGGTTTTTGTATTTTGACAGGATTTTAAGAAACAATTTTGTTCAAACACTAATATTTCTAATGAAAGGTCATACATATATGTATGAAAGAAGATAACTTTCAACTCAATTGGATATAAAGAAGATATAGCCAGCATTATGTAAAAATAATTGTTTTTTTTTATTCTATTCAACAATTATGTATTTTCGAATACTAATGATATTCTTAAAATGCTGGATTTCCATATTAATGTAAGTTTCAAATGCTATATAAGATAGTCCCGTTGATGATTTAATCCATATTCTTGGTATGTCTATAACAAGAACTAAATTACGGCAGAATTAAATCTTTTAAACGCATTGTAATATAAGCAATTTAACTTATAATAACGCCCTCAAAGTGGAACGCGTTTCATAAAAATTAAATAGGTTAAACTGACAAAAAATAAATGTTTTTTCATTTTCATACCAGTTGTATCCCGACAAAAATGACGGTACTTTTACATGCCGGTTCCTAAAGAATAAGTATTTACTTGTATATAACCGACACCCATGAAATAGTTATAACGACTTTTACCAAAATATTTTAACATTTTTTATATATCCCCTGCCGACAGTTAAAAATGTACTGTTTTAAACACTGGCGATTATGCTGGGCAGAACGTGAGATAGTTTGCGTCTTTGCTAAGTCCTATATGTACCGTATTTTTGACGGGTAATGCAGACTCGGTGACAGCGATGCCACTGATAGTAAGTTACGTTATGTAGCGAGATAGTAAATTACACTGTTTGTATATATTCTACTCTATATACTGCTACGTTCATGGATGTACTCTAAGTATATCCATGAACGAAATTTTGTTAAAAGGCTATTTTCAGGATCACACATGGTGGATATTCTGCAAAATTATTATTGTATAATGTAAATGCAGCAGAAAACATTTTAAATATGATTTTAAAAGGTTTATGCAGGGGCATAAACATAAGATATATAATTAAACAATCTTTTTTTTATAAGCTAGTTCAGAGTTTAATGTATTTTCTAGTTAAATATGAAATATAATATAAACAGAAGTAATCTTACTATAAGCCCATTCAGAGGAAAACGAATTTAAATTGTCATTTTATTCAGTTCAATTGAGCATGTTTTGTAGAAAGAAACAGTTTCGGCTCAAATTAATCACAAAAATGTAATTTTACTGCATTTTGTATTTTTGGTATCAAAAAAAAATTGATGAGAATTTTAATCAACAAAGTTTCCCGTTAGCAGAACTACACTTGCTAGAATTTAATTATAATAACTATATTAAAATACATCAAATTTGAGAACTTTGTGATGGTCGACATAGAGATAGATTTAATAAATTTAGAAAATCTTAAAATAATAATATTCAAAAAGCCAAGTATGGACATCAAAAATATATTTCTTCTGGTTTGAATCGTTTAAAAGTAAAAGCCTGATATATTTCTTCTCAAGATTCCATGTATTACAAGAGGCTAACAAAATATTGAATATTCGGCTATACAAGTAATATTTCTTAGGTTTTTTTATTATACCATAGATATAATTCTGTGTTGAATAAATATTGTTTGCCAATCCTAATAGACTCGACCTTGTGAGTAGGTGCGAACGAGCCTTTATTATTTATGAAACGGAACAGCAAGTCTCGCGTGTAGCGAGTGCTTTACTCTTATTTTAACGAAACGGACCAATCACAGGCACGCGTTACCTTTCGACGGGTTGAGCCGGAGGCGACCGTCCTGATGGCTGATGGCTGCATCCGGCCAATGGCGAGGCGCCGGCGGTGAGGTCATCGCTCATAGGATGAGTCACTGCACTAGCGTGGATTTCGAAGATATGGTGCAATCGAGAGTATAAAAGGAGCGAACACGAGATACTCTGCCCCTTCAGTTCGAGACCAGACTTGCGAGCGGGAGCGCTGCCCAACA
>JADDOH010001613.1:0-88457 GCA_016648135.1 Agrypnia vestita | reverse complement strand
CCTGCGAGGTTATTAATGTTTTACAAATAACCCTGTATAGGTATTAGCTTTTTTAAATTTTGAGGTTAATTTCTGATCGCTGCTCATTTGATATTTTTAATTGTGAGATGTCAAATGTTACACATCACATGCGACTTCTATTATTGCGCCTTTGCTGTTATTGGTCCCACAATTTATAGTATAAAGATGCGAACCCGCCACCCTCGTATGAAGGTGCCGCGCGCCGCCGGCCGAGCGGGGAAATGTGTTTTCCGCCGCGGCTCGGCGGCGCGAACGGAAAATCGCTCCGTGCATTTTGATATGAATTAAATTCGCGCGCCGATCCGCTCCGACCTTGAGGGGACGCCGAGTGAACGACCCGAGAGATGTCAAAAGCTTTGTTGCCTCTGCGCGCGAGGCCGGCCGACGTGTTCCGCTCCCGGTGCTTCTTTTCTATTTTTCCCGCGCAATTAATGCCCGTTTTTTGCAATCGTCAATCATGACGACATCGACACCCCCCCCCCACCCCCCTCTTCCACCGTCACCGCTCCGCTGCCGGGCAGATGCAAGTTCAGGAATAATCCAAGACTATGGTCCCGTTGTTCATACAATGAAAATAAGTATTGCACTATATAATTTAATGTCCTGTTAATTTAATCTTACTAAAATAATCGTAATCTAAATTAAACAAACCAAACCTAATAACCTAATCTTACCTCATATATTGCCTATGAAATGTCAAAATATGCAGTCCGTTTTTAGAAACTTTAAAGTGTAATATCTTATTTAATACTTACTTTTTAAACGTAAATTATCTTTCATTTTGTTATTAGCACATTCAATAATATAGTGAAATAATCATTTTCGTTGTATATGCAATGGGACCATTATCTTGGATTTAGCCCAAGTTCATCCTGATCGTCAAATGTATATTGTAAATGTAACAGCAAAACCACTATTTATTAAATTATCAACAATATATTTATATTTTTGCAAATTTACCTTTTAAATATATTTTCATATTTTTCATTAATTACATTTGCGACAATGGTTTGCGAACTCCCCTCGCTAATCTTAAGTTGACATTTCACTGTATATATTAATAATAATTTTCGCTTCTAATCCATTAATTTTTTGTCATTTTAAGTATAATCCTTATTTTAAATACTGAAATTATTATTCGTGTTCAAATTTCATTCATTTTATCATCATCATCAGCATCCCTTCGTATCCTCATCCTAGGTGGTACTATTTGACCAGTCAATGCTCGTGTAATCATTTTTGTTGTTTTTCGGCTTCCGCCGGCCGCCTTCCCTCAGGAATTGCAAAGAACATACACTCTGACACTCTTGCTCCTCTGGCTTTCGCAAGACGCGTCCTAACCACCTTAATTGAGATCTTTCTATGTGTGAGAATAGAGGTTCTAATCCGAGTGTCTATTTATTTATTAAATATATTTCTCCAAATTGTATTATGTACATATTTTACTTCATGAAAGGGACTAATAATTTTCGTATCATTTATCAGCATATTATTCTGTGTTTAGCAATGATTATCAGTTTTATTAAAACTTTATCTATATTATCAGTTTTATTTACATTGCTGACAACATTACGCTGACTTACAAAATAATTATAATTATTTATATTGTCATGTTCCATTATACTGAATGCAGATGATGTACGTGTTATAATCTGAAGTATAAAGTTTTCTCATCATATATATCTGATTTAATTTTTTTTGTACGTGTCTACGATGTCATTGATTATTTTTTCTTAATTCAATTATAGTGACGTACACAATAAACATACACGAGATCGCTTAGAGAGAGAGATCCACACGCACAGATGTTAAATATTTATTAGTATTAATAAACTAATTTGCCTGTAGAATTATTCTAAAACACGTTTTCCTCATTTACGGCTTATCGTAAATTTATTCAGGAGTAATAGACGAATTTGAATATTCGATTGATTAAGGACTACATTAAATATAAATAAATGTATGATGAGGAGTGTTCCAAGAATCGGGCGTCCATTGCAGTCAAATTTTCGATAGATGTCTCTTGAGTTTTTTTTATGAATATTTAATGTATGTTTTTCACATTTATTTTCGCAGATTTCCCTCGCTTCGTTAATCCGCGTTTATTATAATTAACTGCATCTCGATGTACCTAATTTATTATCACGCTCAGCCAATAACATCTCAAATATTCATATTTTTCCAACTTGACGCGTTTGCTTTGTTTCCAATTTATGTCATAGTCATTATCCGTTTTCGACGAATCGTTACTACGCAATATTTATTCATTACTGATTTTGTTTTATGGGAACCGATTTTAAGGATTTTTTCATGTCATCAATCAGGCGTTTTTATAAGATGTCCAAATACGCATAATTAAAGGCATTATATAACAAAAAAATTAGTACTCAGGATTAGTATTTTTTGTGTTTTTATTATATTATGTTCCTTATTATTTAAATAAACGATGCTAGTGTATATCTATACTGTATTTTTTATACAGTATTTGTTTAACGGTGTTATTAACAAGTGGTCTAACTTTGCGATTTTATTTTATCTCGAGAGATTATCAGGACCCACCGAATATTGTTTACGTATCTAACTTTTTTATTAGACTTGTCTTTTCATGCCTAATGATTTGATCTGTTCAAATGAGTTATTAAAAAATTGTTTATTAAATACAAAAGTATTATTTCGCAGTAAGTAAAACAAATCTAGGGCATCTTATATGTATGTTCACTGAGGGGCGTGTTCCCAACTTTGCAGCTCTCATAAGATCCAGGGTGGCAGGAATGAGGGAAAGGATATACAGCTCCGGAAATAACCTTATCCTGGAAGCCCGCCTTACTCCAGCATCCAGCATCGATGCACACTGGAGAAAGATACTGGCCCCGCATAATTGACTTGCCATCGCTCGCTAAAGCCGCTAATATACGATATTTTACGATATATTTCTTTTAATACTTATAATACTTCTCCTCTATTTTATATGATTTTATTATTTCTCTTTTATTTTGTATAATATTTTTAATGTGTGTACCTACTTTTATATGGAATGTGTGGGATTGCACAAACTTCCCCACATTCTGGAATAAAGTTATATTTATGTATTTATTTATTTATAAAGTTTCTTGATAATAATTTGTCTCGGCAATTCATATTTTTTAGGAAGAATGTTATCACTAGTAGCTATTATCACAGGTAACGGTAACATATAAAATATTTGGAAACTGATAAGACCAATTTACTTATTATCGAGCCTTTTTTGTTGGGGTAGGCAGACAGGACACTAAATCATATCTGGCTATTTCCTGGTATACCAATTTTCCCACGTTCACTTTCCTACGTCTTGCTAATAAAATGTTTTCGAAATTTTACCAATAAACAGTATTATACTTGACAGCTTTGTGGTCAATTCGGTGTAAATAATAAATGAAAAACTTGTTTACATGCTAACAATTTTTTTTTGTATTAATTCGTTTAAAGAATTCATACTCGTGTATAAATTTATAGACTTTTGTGTGAATCTATATTTAGCTATTTTTTTTTCTTTAATACCTTTTATGATTGTGATTTTCATTATTAATTCCCAAATATTTTTATGTTTTTGGAGTTGTACCCGTTTCGCACTAAACAATCGATACGTAATAGGCGTACATAGAATTATTATTTATTTATTTATTTATTTAATTAATACACGGTACAACGTACCATTAAAGAAACAATATATATAAACATGTTTAGATTGATAGGTAATAATAAAAAAGGAGATAAGGTATAATTCTATCAAAAACAATTAATAAAGTGATATATAAAGAAAAATAAAACATTACTTAACATAAAGTATAACAAAATTACATCAAATGAAATAATAGTTATCAAATAAATATGAAAGTCAACAATCAATAAAACTACAACAAATTAAAATAATTATGTCTGAAATTCAAGAAGCAACAAAATTACAACAAAATGAAATAATTGTAAACAAATCAAATCTAAAAATCAAGAAGCAATAAAAATGACAGTAAAATAAAATGAAATGTAAAATTCAAAAATCTAAAAACAAGAGATATATAAATTATTAAAAAGATTATAAATGAAATGTCTTATATCAAAGGTTTTATTGAAACACATTATTTTCTACGTAAGATAATTTGATTAGAATTCAATATTATAAGTCGGAATAAATAATGGAATCGTCCAGAGCAGAGATTTATATTTATAATGCGTTGATTAAATGTTGTATTAATTTCTTATCTGCGTTGGCAATTATAATTTTCTCCGACCTGATTCCGATGACCAATTGACATTTGCTTTAAATAAATGAATTTCACATTGTTGACCGATTCCGTTCACTCTATCCGCAAAATATAAAATGTAATCTCTTAGTTGCAATATTATTTTTTTGGCTGTGTTCACTTTGGAACACGATGCCAAAAAAAATATATTAGGACTGCGACGGTAGCAATGTAACAATTTAATCAAAAAATATTCGCGTTGAACTGTACGTTAGCTGCAACTGTCAGCTTCAAAGTACTCGCCTTATGCATCTATGCACTGTCTAACACGGTGTTCCCATTCCTGATAAGCAGACCTTGAGCCAATTTTAGGAATTCTGACGAGTATCTCACTTTCTGTTGGATTTGTCAGTTACATTAGATAATCTTAGTCACTTTAGTGCAGCTTTTCATTATAGAAATCGCCAGAAATCATAGCTAAGTCAGGGAGTAGGGAGGATGGTCTAGATCGGTAAAGGCTTGGTTTGGCCACAGAATCTACCATGTATCATAATAAAAATGACGCTGCTGAGCTGAAAATAGTCGCGTTGACATAGAAATTAAATTAAAATAGGTGCTTAAATATCACGTCGTCACCCAAGAACACACTGTTCAAAGGAACCATCGTTCACACTACTTTATAGGTAGTTTCCTGTCTGAATTGTGAGTCGAAAATTTTTTAAGCAACAATGTCCAAATATCAATAATAAGTCAGAAATTTAAAAAAAAGCAAACCTTAAGTCGCTTATCTTCATAAATATTGGTGTTAGGACATTGTTGCTTGAACCTTTTCGACTTATATATTAGACAGGAATCTACCTGCAAAGAATTGCGGACTAGCTTTATTATATAGGTCAACCGCCGAGAGGTTTTGTATGACTCGTGCAAAAAGAATTCATAATATATAATTCTCTGTCGTTTGCATTATCATTGGCTTCATATAAAAGAAGAAGACGAAAGCAGGTGATAACATAATGAGATGAATCATACCAATGCTCTCAGCTGTTGACATATGTATATACCCGGTGTAATAAGATGTTAATAATACTTTTAAGCTATGCTATATGTCTGTCAAATTAATGTACAGACATCTATGTCATAGGAATTACAAACATTCGACCGTAGATGGCCTTCAAATATTTAAAATAAGACAAGTAAAGAACATATGTATAAACGACTTTCAAAAGTTTGATATTATATGGATGTTTTTACGGTAGAATTAGCAGTGAACCTTGCATTGTGCAAAATGATCACTTAACCAGCTAGTACAGATCATAAGCGTTGTGGCTAACTCATAAAGACTTCCATACATGTTTCCTATTCTCTTCGTCTCTGTGAGACTTCTATAATTTATCTTAAATAAAGAATTTAAAAAACTTTTGTACTTTTGACAATGAAGAAAACAGTGCGTGCGTTTTAATCATTATAAAATCTACCTTTAAAAAGATGGATGAGTATGCATACACGTATATTATACCGTTTTATTATTTAACCGGTCGGGTGCCGGAGCGCAGATCTGCGCTCCCAACACACGTATGCGAATTCGTCCTATTTTACCTGCGTTTATGGGTTTTTAAAGCTTATTATTGGTTGTATCTCAAGTTTTTGAATGAATGAACGAGTTCTATTTGTCAAGTAACCTCATTTACCGCGCAAACCGGACAAAAAATCATTCCAAATGTCGTCTTCGAACCGCGCAGTAATTATGTTATTTATCTGTTAAAAAAAGTGTTATTTTTAAATGAAAAAGTGTTAAAATTAAATATTTTTACATTCTTTGATATACTTAGAACGAAAATATTTAAATACAATATCTTTGGTGTTATTGCTTCCATGGTTTTATTTTCATCTTAATGAATAAGTAATTATTGTACAAGTAATTATTATTGAAATATAAGTAATTATTGAAATCTGCATATTGAGAAACCCGAAACTGCAACTTCTTAGCGATTATTGTTGATTTTTACATGAATATAACCATCACAAAAAGTGTCTAAAAAACAGCAATCGTGCGCGATATTACGCGGCAGACGGAGTACATTCCGCGTTACGTACGGCCGGCACCCGACCGGTTGACAGTTGTGTCCGGGGGAAACGTGTTCGTACTTTAGTGCACGAGGAGTGTGCCATCATCACCATCGATCTTCGCTTCTTCACAGTATAATAAAGCATACAGTATGTTGTCTCGGCAGTATTCTTGAAATAAATACCTACGGCCGCTTGGTAGTTAAATTTGGTTAAACACGCACCAGGGCTGCTCATTGACTGACTATGGTTTGGGGTGTCATAAATTGACGCAAATGTATGCGTGGGAGCGTCTCTTGCGTCCGTACGTTACTGCAGCCCTGCGGCGACCGCGCATACCGAAGTATACCGAGATTTCGAAGGGCGTCGTTTCGGCTGTTTGTATGAAGATATAATACTGTATGTTTACTATACTGTGGCTTCCTCCCGTCTCGTGACGCTGGCGACCTCGGCAGGTAGCGGCTCGAGACAGCCGCGGCCGGTCGCGCTCCGTGCGCCCAGGAGTTGGAGCAAAAAACGCGGCCAGACCCCCGGCGGTCCCAGCTCCTCCTGCCGACCGGCGCGCGCGCGCACTAATCGCGAATACGAATATTACACCAACACCATTGTCTCCTCCAAAATATCAATATTCTATAAATAATTTGGCAAATGCTGTATATACTGAAAATGTCTTCAAAATTGAAACTGTTTTTATATCATATACCTAATTGTTTATTTATTTAATAAATTGTGTTTTTCCTCATTATTTTATGTGAGTAAGAAATCGTCAATTAATTTTTTTATCACTTACTTACTTACCATCACGCCGTTTCCCCGCGGGGGTAGGCAGAGAGGATAGAGCGCCATACTCTTCTTCCTGACATACAACTTTCGCTTCGTCTACATTCGTACATCTTCGCATGCAAGCTCGACGGTTGTTCAGGCTTCTAACAGGACCATCTTCCAGTATCTGGTTAATCTGGTCGTGCCACGTCTTACGTGGTCGCCCTCTCTTTCTGGCGCCGTCAACACTTGCATCATATATCTTTTTGCCATTCTTTCCTCATTCATTCGCTCAACATGCCCAAACCACCTGAGCGACCCTATTTTTATTCTCTGTATATGCTACGATCAGCTTTACATTCATTCCTAATATCTTAATTATTTACTCTATCATACATGGATTTACCACACATACGTCTAAGGGACCTCATCTCCACTGCATTCAATCTACTTTCGTTCCTCTTCTGCCAGCTCCAGGCTTCGCTTCCATACATTAGTGTCGGTACCAGAACTCCATTATGTACATTTTTTTTATCATTGATGCGATAAATGATCTCCAAAATTGCCATCTTCCTGTATATATTTTTTTCAATTTTCACTGTTAATTAGTTATTACTAGGGATGCATCCGATACCGATTCATCGGCGATATCGTGGGTTTTCCGATATATCGGAATCGACGATATTAATTTGCCGATACACGGATTCATTTTGAATTTCGCACTATAGATAGATAATCCGTGTGTAAAATGCGCCATCTTCACGCTTCGTGCTTAAACGCGGCAGAATTTATCTTCGCTCGGGAAATTTCCGCGTTTCATAATTTCATTCCGAAAACGGATTACGTGTCGCATCAATATTCTTACTATTCTAAAACTATGCCAAAAGGCTGTGCTGTGAAAATAGGGTTAAATTGCTGGTGTCCTAGAGTGGGGCTCGGACTACCGGCCACCAGATCACTAGGCGAGCGTCATGACCACTACACCAACGAGCTACTCATATAATAATCTGAACGAAATGTTCTGTTAAATTTCGTTATAATGTAAACATTCCAAATAAATATTATACAAGTAATTTCGTCTGTTTTTTAAACGCACAATTTTTTACATCTTTTCTTCAATCTACAATCTTCACTGTCCGCATCGGTATCGTCGATACTTTTTTTATAAATATCGGTATCGTATCTGCAAAAATTCGTATCGGTGCATCCCTAGTTAATAGTGTATATTCTCTGTGTTATCATCACGTTGAGTATTCTTTTGCGTTAAATAAACAAACCGGCCTGGAATCTTTGAACGAGAGCTTCTCGACACGACGATACATGAAAATGTAAAAGATGATTTTTTACAACGTTGTGTAAACTCGACTCAGACCTTTCTCAGCTGAAAGATAATTTAACATGACATTTAAATCGCGTGTACAGGGCACGACTTATCTGAGTATTCAGTTCCAGCACAGAATATGTCCGAAGATAATCCTTATCAGAGGGTTCCCTCGACAATGTTTGCGGGACAATCATTATGATGTAGGTTTGACGCGAGGGGAATTCGGCGAGGGTTTCAATTTCGGAAGGACGCTGTCGAGGATTTAATTTTCTTGCTCGTGCTGACGGCTTATTAATTAACTAGCCCGACGTTGATGAAGCTCTTCTCCCATTCCTCCAATGTTGAAGCTGTTATGCGCCCATATTCTGAAGATAGCAAAATTGTTGTTTGGTGATTGTTAATTGTTACTGTAACGTGTATGTTAATGTCATGTCAATTCGATGTTACTCTAAATAAACAAATATTTTTGAATTTATGAAAAATACACAATCATAGATAGATAGAAGATAGATAGATAAATTTGAAGGCAACCATGCCGTAAAACTGCTGTGCAGTTTGGTACATGTATCTATGTAATAAGTATCAAAAAAATATGAAACAAAAATTAAAATTCACATTCATAGGTGACAACTTTTTACAGTGTTTATTTACTAAAAAAAATAAATACTAAATTTACTATGTTTCATTGTTGCTGAGGGTCTTGGCAGCAAAGTAAACACTATATTATTTGACGCTCTGCCTGCTACACTAGTATTTTACTGTATTATAGCAGACAGTGCTCCTCTTCTAGTAGGCACAGTATATGTCCAAGAATATTTATTATTTATATAAAGTAGTTATTATATGAATAAATCTTAGTGCCAATAAAAAGTAAGTAATAATAATAATTAATTAAAAATAAGGCCAAAATTTAGATGGAGTGACAGCGTCCTCAAAGACACCTCTGCCTTGGAGCCTCGGAACTGGAGAGAGCTTGCACTAGTCCGAGATGAGTGGAGGAAGATTATTGAGGAGGCCAAGACCCGCCAAGTGTTTTAGTGCTGATGATGATGAATTATTAACAAATTTAAGATTGTTTAAATAAGTACTTCTTTAAAGTGAGTTTAAAAAACTCTACACCTAGAATTTGTTTTAACGAATTAATACAATTGATACTAGATTTTTTCTTTTTTGTAGATACGCCAA
Organism: Agrypnia vestita; assembly: GCA_016648135.1. NCBI lineage: Eukaryota > Metazoa > Arthropoda > Insecta > Trichoptera > Phryganeidae > Agrypnia > Agrypnia vestita. The sequence continues at coordinate 78,884 of JADDOH010001613.1, read as the reverse complement.
ATTGTCGATGTAACTATATACCTGCGATTTTTCTGAAAAGTTTTATTAGAATTCATTAATTAACATACGATTAAATACGACTGTGATTTGAGTGATAATTTTCTGATACGCACGTTTGTGGGGCGCGACCTTGAGCCGCAGCGGGATCCTTGAAATTTCGTTCGTGATCTCGTCTCCCGGGCAGGTCCATCCCCGCGGTGATCGGCCACTCGGCCGCCGAGTTCGTCGGGCTAATTGTTTGGGACGCTTTATCTGCGTCGCCTGCAGCCGCAATCGTGTTTCGGGGTCTAGGTCGCCGAGGTCGCTCGCCACAATTCTCAAAACACACATTTATCTGTGCGGCTGGGCGTTCTGTTTATTTTTTGATAACCGTGTAATGTGCGTGCTCTTCGACACATAGTAGTGTAACCGACAAAATACTAACTGATCTGAATTTCGCAGGCGTCCGAAATGGTCTGTGTAAGGTCTTTGGCGTCAGTTAGTTGACACCGCTGGCACTGTTACTGAAGCATTTTAATGCAATAAAACCATTGACGAATCAGCATTGAATATGAAATGATTTATATTAATATTTATGCAATAATATGTATTGTATAGAAAAATATTAAGCAACCATTTTTATTACATCATTATTTTTTTATTTAAAAATTATGTTTCACTCGCACATTTGGTGATAAATTTGATTTAACGACTGCAAATGTCAAAATCTTCATGTGTCAAAATGTTGAGTCAAATTCTTATTATTTTCGGCTCAGAATTTAAAAAAAACATTAATATCTCTGCGATAATATATATTGCTTATAGAAAATATTCAACAATGATTTTTCAAACTTTTTTTTATTTAAATATAAAATAAATGAATAATATAGACGTACCACTATAACTTGGCGTGCGAGGGAGGGCGTCCCTATCGCCTAACAGAAGTTGTCAGGGTGTAAATTTATTACACAATACATAATGTACAGAATGTCCGGTGACCGGTGTCGTATTAAATACAGAAATTTGGTCGGGCAGCACTAAAGAAACCGTGCAGTAATGGCGGCCGTTCTATCTGTCAAACTGTTAGACGGTAATATCGGTCCATTATTCGCTTTTTCATGATCACACGGCCCTCTATAGAAAGACTTCCATCCACTTTATTGCCAAAAAGTATCAAAATCTAAATATGATAATTTCAAATGGAATCACGTTTTATTTTCCACGTCGCGATTTTACAAAATACGTTTTCTTCAAAAGTCTTCGGTGTCACTGGTGTATTTTGGCTACGCTATTTCGCTCAATGGTTTTTGTTATTAATCCTACCTTTTAGACAAAATTATTTCATAAATCGAAATATTTTTCTGACAGTATTTTACCGTCGAATAATTTCAATTTCAATTCAAATCATGAAAATTTTGTTACAATTTGTAATTTTAATAGTTATTTTTTCTTATAACGACCGTGATTCGTACTGTGGTCTAATTTAAAAGTATCTTACGACTCGGGCCAAAGAGTTTGATAGAAGTTTTATGCAATTGTACTAAATGAATGGAATGTATATTATTTTTGAATTGGTTGAGCAACTTTGTAAATAGACCTTTAAAAAAAATAATTTTATTATTTGTTTTAATCTACTTATATATTTATTAATTACACCTACATGTTTCGGAAAAACCTTTCCATCGTCGGAGTGTTTTATATATCGCACTTTTGCGGAAAGACTGTGATATTTCGAAATAATTGATTTTACAGGAGACTACATTCAAACTTTTGAATTAGAGTGATATTTCGTCTCTTTCTTTCATTACTCAGCCGTTTGTGGGGCAAACCATTGACGATATCATTGGGACAAACGATGCCACTTTTTTGGAGTTAATAGAACTCGACGCTGTGGTTACAAATTTGCAAAAAAAAAACATTTTCTCGAAATATCCCAGTCTTTCCGCAAAGGTGCGATATGTCAAAATATCTAAATGAATGATTTCTATTTTTTTAGTTTTCTAAATTACTTAAGTATTTAAAAAATTAATATTTTTTAAAAATATTTTTGTGTAATCATGAACTTCAGCAATAATATTTAAAAATAATTTAGAAAACCAGAACAAAAGACATCATTCATTTAGATATTAATATATAAAACACCCTGACGATGGAAAGGTTTTCCGAAACATGTAGGTGTAATTATTAAATATTAGGTCCTTACATATGAAATTGACGTTTTACCGTACTGGCAAATTTGATCTCAAATATCTTCTCTTTGGTTAGGAATTCCAAATCCAAATTTTTACAGCTATTTACTCATGTATTTGTGTTTTGAAAATTATAATTCATTTGTTTTTTCCTCAATTGTTTTTTTCTTTGCGAGACTCAGTTTACAAAATGAAAAACTTGAAATATCGCGTTATTTACGAGTACGAGTTCCACCGTGGCACCAGTGCTGCAGAAACGGCTCGAAGGATTAATGATGTGTATGGCGACGGTGCCGCAAAAGAAAACACAGTGCGTTTTTGGTTCCAACGTTTTCGTTCTGGAAATTTCGACCTGCAGAACAAGCCCCGTGGACGGCCGGAGACCAAAGTTGATAATGAAGAATTGAAGGCTATTGTGGAAGCGGATCCATCGCAAACCACATCCGAGTTAGCTGCAGGCTGCGGTGTTAGTGATGATAAAACTGTTTTAATCCACTTGAAGCAAATTGGTAAGGTGAAAAAGCTTGAAAGGTGGGTACCTCACGAATTGAGTGAAGCAAATCAACAAACGCGAGTTACTTGTGAGCGTTTGGTGGACTAGTGCTGGTGTCGTTCACTACAGCTTTCTTAAATCTGGCCAGACGATTACGGCAGATGTCTATTGTCAGCAACTGCAAACCATGATGGAAAAGCTAGCTGCTAAACAACCGAGGCTGGTTAATCGCTCTAGGCCACTGCTGCTTCATGACAACGCTAGACCACACACTGCACAACAGACGGCTACCAAATTAGAGGAGCTTCAATTGGAATGTCTAAGACATCCACCGTACTCTCCGGACCTTGCCCCAACAGATTACCATTTTTTTCGAAATTTGGATAACTTCTTGCAAAGGAAAAAATTCAACTCCGATGGGGCAGTCCAAACCGCCTTCAAAGATTTTATTGATTCCCTTCCGAATGGTTTTTTTAGTAAAGGGATCGATGAACTACCTATGAGATGGCAAAAGTGCATAGATAGCAATGGTACATACTTTGATTAAATAAATATATTATAATAAAAAAAAATCGACTTTATGTTCCTCCCATACTAAACGTCAATTTCATATGTAAGGACCTAATATATAAGTAGATTAATTTTTTTTTTTTGGAATGTATATTGTACATATATTGGACCAGCGTCGCGCTCCGACTTCCGCCCTGGTGCTGCTCCAAGGTTACCGGCCACGTCCAGTGGAACGGTGAACCTGTCGCCGGTGCCCAGTGCGATTCTGTATTTACGTAACGCCCGTTCGATTTCTGTACGGGACACGTCTCATTTTCGTGAGTTGTATTCATATTTTTATAGTATCGATAACCCGGTCGGCCGGTCAGAGGTGACGGCGGTGAATCCACATTTCAGACCTATTTATAACAGTAAGCAGACTCCCGACTATCCGGGATGCGGATTAATCGGGACAAATTTGTGAAGTGATTGAAAAATATTTCAGAATATTTTTGAGTTTGTTCAAATCTTTCAGAACGGTAGTACTGGATTTCTTGTCACAGAGACATTATTAATCAATTAATGTATATTATGGATGTCTCACAGAGACGAAACTGTATTTTATTATTATTATTATGGGAAAGTAGGTATAGAAGTCATTTATGGTGTATATCGGACTTACGACCGATCGTATGGTAGGCTTAAGTGATCACTTTACACATATGTAACGTTCCCCATGTATGTATATTCTATCATGGTGGAAATGGCGAACGTTACATATGTGTAAAGTGATCACTTAAGCCATACGATCGGCCTGATATACACCATAAATGACTTCTATACCTACTTTCCCATAATAATAATAAAATACAGTTTCGTCTCTGTGAGACATCCATAATATACATTAATTGAAAAATATTTTTTAAAACGAAAATGTTTCAAATTATTCATAATGAATGACCAGAGTCGAAAACATTAGCTGTTGGTTGTATCCAAAGAGGTTATATTTTGTGTTTATTATTTAATTTGTTTTAGTCCTTTGATTTAGGTTGCCACAGATTGTATTTCATTTGCGCAGTTAAAGATGCGGGGTGATTTTAGCGCGTCTGCTGGATGGTAAACGTAGTTTAAATAGACATCTTGAACGAGGGTCTAAAAAGGCATCTGATAAACTACTGTTCAAGACCTGTAATTAAGCAGTGATAAACTATCTCCACTAGAAATCAAGTTTCGAGCATTTTTACGCAGGAACAAATTTCCAAAAAATGTAAGTGAAAAAGTTTTGCAACCCTGCAGCGACAGCATTTTTGTTATGCGTAAACACACATGTGCGCGATTTTTGGACATTTAGCGTGAAAAATGATGATTTTCCAATGCTTTTTGATTAAACGTTAAATCGATTATCCGGGATTTTTTTCATCATCCGTCCCGGATAATCGGGAGTCTACCGTATTTAATAGCGGACGTAATTCTAATGAAGGCGTCAGGGACCCGCAACTCGGGTACATATATTAGAATGGTCCATACCAATGATATAATAAACTGTAGATACGTTACAAGCGTGAAATCTTGACAACTCAAAAGTAAGGTGATTGCCTTACCTACTTGCATTCGTTATCGAACGGACCTTCTTTGTGATCGGGCGCGACGCTACGCGGAAAAGGGAACAGAGTATCGTACACCATTGTAAGAATGAGTATGTTATTTTTGTCACCGTGACTTCAAATTACCCGATTTTTTGCGTGATTAGTTGATTATGTGATTTGTTATCTCTTTCAATGCAATATTTGCTACATATGAAAGTCGGGTAGTATGGGAATAACGTGTCTATATTAATGTCAGTGGTCTATACAGTGTCCGTACAATGTCTCATTTTATATCTGTAGGATTACACTAGCGATCGTCTTAATCTACAATTGTCCCTGATTTCATATCAATGATCCATACCAATGATATAATAAACTGTAGATACGTTACAAGCGTGAAATCTTGGCAACTCAAAAGTAAGGTGATTGCCTTACCTACTTGCATTCGTTATCGAACGGACCTTCTTTGTGATCGGGCGCGACGCTACGCGGAAAAGGGAACAGAGTATCGTCGGAGGATCGTACACTATTGTACGAATGAGTATGTTATTTTCGTCACCGTGACTTCAAATTACCCGATTTTTTGCGTGATTAGTTGATTATGTGATTTGTTCTCTCTTTCAATGCAATATTTGCTACATATGAAAGTCGGCTAGTATGGGAATAACCTGTCTATATTAATGTCAATGGTCTATACAGTGTCCGTACAATGTCTCATTTTATATCTGGAGGATTACACTAGCGATCGTCTTAATCTACAATTGTCGTCTTAATCTACAACTGATTTTATTTTTACAATTTAGTCAATCGACGAGGGAAAAAATAGCCGGCCGTTTCAACTCGGCACAAGTTAAAATTCCAGCATAACCCGGTGTCAGACAGCGGCATTCCAATCGCGGACAAATGTCGTACTCATGAAATCATACGCCTTGTTTGACATCATTTTCAAAGTGAGTTCATTTCAAGAGTATGTACAACATTTTGCAAGTTTGGTCACGGTCATTTAAGTAGCTGAAAATCAAAACCTACCTAAATTTTTGAGTAATATTTTTGGCAAATCAAAGAAAAGTTTCACATCTTGTTTATAACTTGAATAAGCATATTTTTAATAAGCGATAACTTCAGATCGATACTTGATATGACAGTTAATTAATATTATAATGCGGTTGAGAATATTTTATTTATTTATTTCATCATTCGATGTAGAAGAACAAAGTATCGTATATTTAAAATAAAATTTATAATTACGTTTGTTTTTAATCATGCGAGTCTATTTGTTAAAATGAACAGTTTCGTTCGTATCAGTATAATAAAAAAATAAGTGGTTTTGCAATACATATTAAAAATGTTAACCAATATTTATTTTGTTTAATTTTCTTTATAGGATATTTCAACTTAATTATTTAATTAAGGCTCATAAATAAGCATGCTCAAAGCTAACAATCAAACACACATGCTTATTAGTGGCATGCTCTTGTCATAGAACAGAATGAACTCTAGTTCAAAATTGAAACTTTGTAAACTGAAATAGAAAATTCAAGTGAGCCAATAAATCAAAATATTTTTGATTTTAGTTTTTATAATTTTTATTGTAAAATTTGAATCAATCATGTCTCTTAATAAAGTTTCATAAATATTATTTCTTGCTATATTATTTTTACATAGCAATGACTGAGTATTCCACAGACATTCGTGATCCCTATAAAAGTAATGTTTTATCATCTCCCCAACGCGCCATATTTGTTTCATCTGTGTTTTATCTGTCGCGGACTGCGAAGATCGCATTGATAATCTATACTAGCCGCGAATGACATAAGCACGCTCATAATAAGCAAGCCTGTTCACACACGCTCGAAAGATACCCTTTCTCGCGGTGAATGACATTAGCATGCTCATAAATCAACCGACGGTTGATTTTTGAGCATGCCACTGATGAGCATGCTTATTTATTTATTTATTTAGAGTATTCACAAGTTCACAGTACAATAAATCAAAGAAACATCTTGAAATATCCTACTGGAGCTCAATTATGAACGACTCAATTATTACTAGCAATGTGCGTACACACATGCCACTAATAAGCAAGAGCTAAAGAAGGTCAATACTGCGCATGCTCACGTGCCACTAATAAGCATTTTATTTATTTTATTATATACATTTACGCAAAATTGCTGGAATTTTTAAAAATTCCATTTAGTAAAATGGCTGTATTATCTCTCGAGAAATCACATATAGACAAATCTGTCAATATTTTATAATTCACAAAGAAAGTTTACCAAAACGGTGTTTTGACTGAGCACATCACCTCGGCTGGCTCGTCACCAGCGCGGCGCTGGACCGGCAGCCGCGCTCCCGTTGGCGGTCGGCGGCCTTGGCGGCGGATTCGCACCTCGCCCCCCGCCCGCCGCCCCATGACATCACGGTCGGATGCTGTCTCTCCGCGCCCGACATTACAAGTCGCGGTGCAGGCGCACTGCACGAATGTGCATTATTAAATTTCTCACTCGTTTGTGTGAAAAATTGAGGCAATGACGTCACGCGGCGTACGCGGCGTAATAATTATCTTGTCAATGAACTTGATCGTGTCAATGTACGAATTCTTGCTTCGCTTTTTAATCTCTAAATATCTATCTATTTTATCGATACGAGGAGTGTCTGTTCAAATGCAGCTATTCCCATTTTTTTTTTACAATTCTATTGCAGTTCGTGAATGCTAGCGAATATTACACTCGAATCTGTTGAAAATTGTTTTAATGCAAGGGAGAATAATTAAAATATAATTGCGATAGAATTTTTAAACAACGAAAGTGAAAATAGCCCCATTTTTGTTAAAGATAGGTTGTGATTTGAATTGCCTACATTTTAATGTGTTTATTTTTTTTTACACTCGAAACGACCTCATAATATATTAAATACAAAAACAGTTCCTTTGTTTATATATTTTTAATGGCGTAATCTTAATTGTAAAGCGGAAAATGTTTTTATGCGATTTAGCAAGAACTTGAGAAGTGTGTTTTGTCGCCGGGAAATTTGCATCTCTTGTTTTTTCTAGAATTTCTAGATTTTTATTTGTATAGGTATTTTATAATTTAATAAATGTATATAATGCGTGTAAGGAGGGTGACGAGTGTCCAGTATCTGCTTGACTGTACGACGATATTCTTCATATTTGGTGTTAAAAATATGTAATTAAATAAATAAAAATAACTTAGTTAAACGCCACTTATATTTATTGTCAAATCCGACCAGCTTTCGCTACGACCGTAGCTTCTTCAGGGAAAATCTTAACTGTTGGGATTAAATGTTAAGATTCTCCCTGAAGAACCTACGGTCGTAGCGAAACCTGGTCTGATTGACAATAAATATAAGTGGTATTTAACTAAGTTATTTTTATTTATTTAATTATAATGTCCCACCACCAAGTGTTTGCTTCCTTCGAAAATTGAAAAATATCTATTGAGTTTAAAACATAATTGTGGGGTATAAAAGCAAAGGCAGCAACATCCAAAAAAATTTAATGCAGTCATCGAGGATTACTAACTTATAATGTACTGAATTCGAGATTTTATAGAAAACATGATTTTGGAAGGGATAGATACATAAAATCTAGAACCGTACACTTTTATACCCCGCTTTTAGTCTCAGCATATACGTGGGATGGGAGAGTGTTTCCCATTAATGACGTCGGATGGGAAAATAAACAACAATAAAGACCAAATTAATTAATCAATTAGAAAGACATACAGAGAAATCTAATCCACGAAAAAATATTTGGCTGCCACCGGGATTCGAACCACGGAGCCCTCCCACCCGGGGCAGGCGCGTTATCCAATTACGCTACAGCGGCCTTGTACATTTCCGTGAATGTGTCGACCTTATCTGAAAGTCGCATTTTATTTTTTCGTGGATAAACTTCACAGTAAGAATGTGTTCTTGAACATAACAATAAAGACATTCGGAAAATCTCCGCGTTTGACTCGCCCGGGAATGGCGGTCTGTCGGCAGTTTGTCATCGCGTGACGGTGCGGCGGGCCGGGGACAGGGATGGGCGGATCTCTGGGCGGATTCCCGGCTGATTTATCTGGCCGCGTGGGCTGCGGTCCCCTCTGACCCGCTTCGCCCCGAGGTGCAAGGTCGCGAACTGTCGATACATCGCGACTAGGGAATGCAATCCCGAGCCGGGATTGTCCTTTCGGGATCCCTCGAGATTTCAAATCCCGCGGGATCCCTACGGTCGGGATCCCGGATATTTTTGTGTTTTTTTGTTTGTTTACAGAGCTGAATAGCAATTAACGACAATGCCTTGCATTTTTATATCGGCAATTTTAATAAAATGTTCATTATTAATCATAGCATTAAAGTTTTTATGAGCGTTTTTCCAAGCAGCAACAACTAGTAGTAGTTTTTATTACTATGTTAGGTTGAGAAAATACAGCAAATATTATTCAAAGTTATTTTCATTATTTGAATGAGACACGAACATAAGTTTTAAGTACTTACTAATACAGCTCTATAGACATGTACAATTAAACATACAAAACATAAAAAATGCTGATCAATCCCGATAATCTCGTCCGATTTTTCGGTTCGGGATTGATCTCGTAAAATGCCTCGAGATCTCGTGGAATCGGGATTGCATTCCTTAACCGCGACGATCGACTTCTCTCGAACCAGGAGTCTGTGGCATGATGAACCGAAAAACAACAATTATAATCTTTATTTTAATTTATACTAAATTAATCTTTATAATACACACGTCGAGCTATTTTTGTTCTACTCGTGATTTTCACTAAAGAATTTTTTAACGAAGAAATAGATTTAATTACAGAATTTTGTCAACCTTTTCGAGTAGGGCGGCAGTAGAGTATGGAGGATTTTCTTGGTCATTAGAGGAAACAAATATAGAATCGAAGACGTGTTCCAGAAAATAAGTCAGAAATATTAAAAAAAAATTACATCTTTGATGTCGCTTATCTCCTTAACTGTTGATATTTCACCAAAAATGTAAAGATATATTTTTTAAATTGAATGAAGAAGGCACCCCTAAGTTTTCGCTACTAGCTACCAGACAATTATGTATATCAATTTGAATCTATTTTCCAGTCAAATTTTGGACTATATTTTGTGGTTCTGTCACTTCCTAATCTTCGTAGAAAATCGGGTTGTAATATGGTCACATATTTTGTAATAACGTCAAGTAAATATGTTAATGCCCTTCAAATGTGTGTTGTAATTTTCTACGGTGAACTCATAAAGTCTTCCCCGATGAGTGGTGAAGTGACCCTCTTCTATATTTAATCCTTAATAACCCTCTGGGATCGTATGTCTCGTCCAGAGTGCCCTATACAGTTTGTCAATATCAATAATCAATTAATTATTTGTATTTCCACCTAATCAATGTACTAACTAACTAACCATCACTCTGTTTCCCAGTAGGGATAGGCAGAGAGGGTAGAACGCCATATTTTTCTATCTTGGCACACCACTTTTGCTTTGGCTACATTCTTACGTCTTCTCATGCAAGCTCTACGGTTGCTGAGGTTTTTAACAGGGCCATCCTCCAATATTTGTAGTATTTGATCACGCCAGGTCTTTCGTGGATGCCCTCTATTTCTGTAGCCTTCTACACTCTCTCCGTGTATTTTCTTAACCATCCCGTCCTCGCTTATACGTTCTACATGACCAAACCATCTCAGCATTCCTTTCTTTATTCTGTCTACCACTAATCGAAGTAAAAATTCTATATTTGAAAATGGTCAGTGTGGATACATCTCCTGTCGATGAGAGATTCTGTTACTCTCGGAACTTGATTGGTAAAATATAAAATATTATTAAACTGACGTAGAAGTAACATAGCTTGTTTTTCACCCAATTTAATGATAATCATTGTGTTCTACTTAGATCCTTGTTTTGCGATGAGCGAAATTAATTCTGTTAACATATTTTTAATTTTAGCGTATCTTCTCCTCAGAATGATTCTCATCGCTCTGTTTTGTTGAGTTTACAATATATCCATCACATTTCTAGTGATCACAATTAGTCCAGGTTGTCTCCCTCTCTTCTCGCAACACGCCGACTGTATGAAACAATTCTTGCGTTTTCCTCCTTTTTTGCGCAAACCGTTTGGCGTTAGCACCATTTCCCCAAAAGAGTAGAATTTAAATTTTGTTGGCCGACACACAAGACGAGCCGTGACGTGGCGCCTCTGTATCTCCGAGAGCTCTGCACCCAAAAACTCAGGCCGTATTCGAGGTCAGCTTCTACTGCACAACCGATTAGCCACTGCCAGAAGATTACGTTTAGTAAACGAACGTTTGCGGTGGCGGACCCAGAAGCGTAGAAATGTCTGTCGCCCCTAGTACGGAACAGTGCATCAGAAATTTCATTTAATAAAATATTGAAAATACACAACAGTAAACGGCTGTTGTGCAAATAACCCCCGCGGTGAAATATATATACAGGGTTATTTGTAAAACATTAATAACCTCGCAGGATTATATTCCTGCCTTGATTATGAGTCGAAAATGTTCAAGCTAGTATGACATAATATCAATAGTTAATGAGATATGCGACATCAAAGTTTGCATTTTTTTTCAATATTTCCGACTTATTTTTTGTAAAACATTGGACTATCATTACAGTAACTTATATCGAATATGAAAAATTCCTTTCCTTTAATACAAGTCAAATAAAAAAATAAAAACCCTCGAATTCCAATTGGAAAACATTCCAATTGGAATTTTTTCAGGGTTTTTATCATTTAATTTAACTTGTATTGAAACGAATGAATTTTTCGTAATCGATATGAGTTACTGTAATGATAGTCCAACGTTTTACAAAAAAATAGTCGGAAATATTGAAAAAAAATGCAAACTTTGATGTCGCATATCTCCTTAACTATTGATATTAGGTCACAATAGCTTGAACATTTTTGACTCATAATCAAGGGAGGAATATAGCCCTGCGAAGTTATTAATGTTTTACAAATAACCCTGTATACATGAAAATAGGGCTAAATAAATTATCCATTATTCTAGTCCTCTTTGGAGCCTCAATTCCTTTTACAGTGAGCTGATCTAGGCTAATTTGCAACTCCCGTTGAATGTTTTTTGCCATCTTCTTTCTATCGACTCGCCATATTTGACAGTTGTCAAAGTTTGTGTACCAAAATGACATAAGTAAATATATGATTAAATAAATGTATTCGTTTTTAGTAACACCCCATTTATATCTTGTGAAATGGCACGAATCGCTCTTGACTAAATATTGATACTAATTATTTGATTGACTAATAATAAGAAAAATAAGAGAATTCTCTTTGTTTGCGGCATCATAACAATCACGTATTGACCCCCTATTTACTGTCGTCAATTTCGACGTGATGAATATCACATAAAAAGAAGTACATAGTAATATTTTTTTTAAATTTATTTAATTAATAATATATATGTATATAATGACTAGTAATGTTGAAGTTTTACGTAGAGCAAATACAAACAGACAGTTAGTTACTCAACATAGTAAAGCTCCGTAAAATTTCATACTTTGGTCATATAATGAGAAGCGAAAAGTACTCCATCCTTCAGCTCGCCATGAAGGGTAAGATTGAGGGTCGCAGAGGAGTCGGAAGGAGGCGGCATTCCTGGCTTGGAAACATCCGAGAGTGGACCGGGATAGGAAGCGTGGAAGAGCTGTTCCGCACTGCCCTGGACAGGAAAAGTTTCTCCCAGATGATCGCCGACGTCGGAGGGACCCGACAGGGCACATGAAGTAGAAGAAGAATATACATATATATATTTTTTTTTTTACAATCGTACAAAGACAATGTTTACAAATCGATATTTTTTGTGTGTATCTAGGTACCTCACCAAAAAGAATTATGTTTCTTGTGTGTGTGTATTTAAAAGTATAAGGAAGAAATCGGTTGTTTCACACATATGTAGTTTTTTATTTTAAGTGTCGGAATGTAAAATTCCAGCCAATATTTCCGCTAAAATTATAGAAAAATTGTCATTTGATAGATTTCTCGAAATTTCTCATAAGAAAATGACGGGTTTACATTAATTGACGGGACATTAATAATACCGTGTATTTTTGAGTGAATCGCCACCGAGAATAGGGCGGGGATTATCGTTTGCGTCGCGAAGTACGGAGACGTGCGCCCGTCTCCGCGGTTACAAAATTGGCACGGCCGCGGGAGGGACGCTGTCGACCCCGGGTGAAGAGCCCCTGTAACAATTTATCCGGATGACTCGGCGGCGCGGCCCGTCTGGGCGCGTCATGCGGTAGCGCCGCGTCTCTCTACGGGCCGCTCGAATTTGAGCCCAATGATTAATTTCCCGTTTCGCGCCGCGTCGCGAATTGACGTGTCGCGCAAAAAGCGAGTACCGCAGTGCGGTCGAGATGCGCACTTGTGCGAATAATGTTCGGGCACCGAATTTTCGCCCACGCCCCTGCGGCGGCGGGCGCGCGGCTCGCCTTTCATGTCCCCGCGAGGGAATCTCGCTCCGAAAAGCTTTTAGTTAAATGCCTCCTCTAAAAGGAAGAGTGATTTCAATAGAGCAGACGTCTATGGCCTTTTTGTGCGTCTCCACTCGCTTATGAAATTCTCGATTAATAAATAATATTACTTTACGAAGGTCAATCTACAAAAACTTCATAATTTAATTTAATTTTCTCGTGCCGTGAAATGTGCAGCGTTATTTGAATAAAAATATGATTTAAAAATAATGTGTTTGCGTTGTGTACAAAAAATCGTGAGAAACAAAGAATTTGTAGGTGTTAGCAATTTTTTTACTGTTCTGCGTCTATAAAATCTAGCTAAATTTCCTATCGCAGTGTATTTATATATTTGGTATGTCAAAATAAATAATGACGTTTTCTTGAAAAACAATGATCATCTAAAGTAAAATCGAAGAACGATGTAAACAGAAGAAAATGCAATCGATAACTATTAACAGTTATTTTTCTTTGTCGATATGACTTATTACTGCTGTCTATACACTTAAAACTGTTTCCTCATGTTATTCTGCAGACATTTCGTGATTTCTTAGATTATTTGGGTATCATAAGGCATCAAAAGTACATTCTAATTAAAAAAAAATTGGCGCAACTATTGCACGTATGAAATCCTTTTTACTATCATTGTACATTGTGATCATTAACATATTATTTTGCAAATTTAAAAATGCGCCAAACTCCTCCATGGCGCGAGTAGCTGCTGGAGATAATCATGTCTCCAGGGATTGACTTGTTAAATGATGTAATCAATGTCTATTATGAAACATTTGGAAAAAAAATTATGAAAACAAAATAGAATTTTTTTCTCGAGGAAAAAAGAAAAATTCATAATTAAAAATAGCACATTTTTAAAAAGTCGTACGCTGCATGGTACATAATGTTATTAGTATGATGTAAAATTTTGACAAAGTTGGCCCAATAATTCGAGACATTGCTTCCATCAATATGAAAAAGGCAGTATCGAGTTAAACGCAAAAGAATAATTCAATTCTCCTACCACGCTAGTTTCAATTCGCTATAATACAGTCATTGTGGAATTTTTGAATGAGTGATGGCTTAAATTATTCATAGAAATCCAAGCTATAAGATAAATCAAAAAAATATTTTTTGAAAATATGAAGATGTGCCGATCTCATAGATCTAACGGATCTTACGATGCGTCTGTCTTACAGATTCCTTCAAACAATCTCCCAGATGGCATTTTCTCATTATTTTTCATCGTTTTGTAATATTTTCGAACGACTGTCTCCCTTTGTAATCTACACGATTCGCGCTGATTCAAATGCTGTTTCATTTTGCTAACGTTCGGAGGGCAGCCGCTCCGACCGCCGCCGCCGAACGCCGATTGCGTGCTGTTGCGAGACGTCGGGGGCCGGTGACGTCACCTCCTTTGTTCTGGCGGCCAGGTGGCCCCCCCCGCCCCGTGCGCGGTGACGTATGGTGCCGGCGGTGGTGGTCGCTGGTGGAGCGGCGTCCGCGAGAGCCACTTCCGACCCTGAGACTCAAGGACAGAGTGATATAATGCACTCTCGGCTCGCCCGGGACAGGTGGACAGGTGACGAATTTTCGATGACGACTAGTCCGCAACGACACGAACGCGCTCGATTCTATTTCGGAGATATCACGATAAATAATTATTTTAATCCTGATTAATAAAAAGAAAACACTTTGTATATAAAATCGCTATTTACTGAATAATCAACGTATTTTGGAGGTCAACACTCCCTTTTTTAGGATACAAAACATACCAAAAATTAAAATTGAATTATAATTTATAGAAATACACTTTGTTTACACCACTTTTTTTATTATTGAAAAAAACTCAACACGTTTCAAAGCCAATGGCTTCTTTGTCAGGATAACAAAATTAAATTTAAAAATCGAAGTATAGATAAATTTCTAATTAAATAGTTAAAAATATCTCAAATATTGTTCGATCAGTTTTTTATACTAATAATAAATTTAAAAAATACATATTAAAATAATCACAATCATTACAAATCAATTTATAAACACCCGATTTTTTTTTTAAATTATCCTTATCTTTATTATTTAATATGTATTTTTTAAATTTATTATTAGTATAAAAAGCTGGTTGAATAACATTTGAGATATTTTTGACTATTGAATTACAAATTTATCTATACTTCGATTTTTACATTCAGTTTTGTTATCCTGACGGAGAAGCCATTGTCTTTGAAACATATTGAATTTTTTTCAATAATAAAAAAAATGGCGTAAACAAAGTGTATTTCTATAAATTATAATTATAATGTCACCACAAAATAATTTTGCTGGGTTTGAAGAAGAAGTTAAAATTGAATGTCTAGACATTAACCAAAACAAAAAATAAACATAATAGCTACTTAAGTAAGAACTCATGTGAAAATAAATAATTTTTCTAAAAAAAGATCAAGACGGAAAGCCCACGGATTAATACATATTATAAAAATATATATGAAGATTGTCATATTACCAAAAAATGTTTTATTAGTAAAATAAAATACGTAGAAGAATCTTATTTTGAATGAAATAGTATAGTCAAAAAGGAAAAGCACCTTAAGTTTATCATTTCATATTTTTTTTAGATTTGTGGAATAATAATGAAGCTTAGATTGTTTTGTATACAAAAAATACATAGTTTTCTTTGTCCATTCTTTTCGACAATAACTGGAAACGAAAGATTTGTATTACTACGGTATTATTATATATGCATTTTACTTACACATACATTGCTTGCGCTCTTTATTGTTTTATCAATTTTAATGGCTTGTTTGCACGGAGGGAATTTTAAAGAGATTTCCGATTCGAGACAATCTCTGAGATACGGATTTTAATG
This sequence comes from Agrypnia vestita, assembly GCA_016648135.1. Classification (NCBI taxonomy): domain Eukaryota; kingdom Metazoa; phylum Arthropoda; class Insecta; order Trichoptera; family Phryganeidae; genus Agrypnia; species Agrypnia vestita. The sequence goes on along the minus strand of JADDOH010001613.1, from coordinate 62,789 downwards.
CCATGGAATTCTTTTCTTTCTTTCTTTTCTTGGCTCTTGTAGCCCCCTGTCTTAATTAATGTACTTATAAATAAATGTACCTACGTTAATTGTTCTTTCGTTACAAAGAATTATTGGAAGTTTATGGAATGATTTTAGTTTTTAAGCGCACAAAAATACGATTTTTTAATGTATGGATTATGTTTTATACTTGTAAATTATTAATGTCAGTTCCTGTCAACCTGAAGTGAAATACGGTCATCCTTGATCGATTTGTCATTAAAAATTGTACGTTGCTTCTTTCATTGATCGCCATTTGATGCTTAAATACTATTGTTTATGTCGGGGTGTTCGCCGTGTGCATGTTAATTTTTATCGCAATATGCAAGGTTTCATTTAGTATCCAGTCCAACATTACGTTTGTCCATGTCACTCGATCCCCCGTGCGTTGAGCACCGACTGGTAACTGGAAACGGGGATTACTCGAGCTTACTATATATACATTTAGATTGAAAAAACCCGGCATAAAATGCGGGTTGTAAAATCAAAATAAAACTATATAGCGCAAGCGCCTCTTAGTTTGGCATTGATGTGACAGATTTTCCGTGTATGTAGTATATTAGTATAATTAACATATTCTAGTATAATAGTATAATAACATATATAGTATTGTGAGAGACCCGAAAGAGAATACGATAGAGGGAAATTTATTTATTTAACGCCCTTATGGGCTTTTACAAAATACACAAAATATAAAATAAATTAAAAAATCACATAAGACAGATGTGCAGTTAAAAAGATTCAAGTACATGTAATAGATTTGTGTAAATTAAAAAGAGAAGTTTAAACAGGAAGAAGAAAAATAAATGTATTTATCCATTACCATTTAGTTGAGACGCAAAGAATTGTTTCAATTTAGACCTATACATAGTTATACTATCAGTAAAAATGTCGACCACCGCCGCATGTTCATTCCCTAATGAGTGTAGTCTAGGGATTATAGAGTTTGTGATGCATTAGTTCTGACATTTAAAATGTACAATGTTGTCGATTGAGGAGCTGCTTATGATGTTGTGAAATTAAAACATTTTAATTCGTGACGATAAAAGGATAAACAATATAAAACTATAGTCTGTTCACCTAGAAAATGAAAACTATTCATTTATTAAAATTTATTTGTTTCTTGCCGAAAACGTAGAGTGCACATTTTAAAGTACTACTGTTATCGGCTATTAATTTAGGTGACACCAACACGGTTTACCAAGAGAATTAGTGTTAAATATTTTTCTATTTTTAAGTTTTTTCATAGTTTAGACAGATGAATAAAATGTATTTTTGATGGATTTGGCGTTAATAAAAATTGTTGACATTATTCATGGTGATTATTAAAATGGATGGAAAACTTAAGCTAAGTTATCTCTACTTGAATTTGATTATTATTTATTAAACGAATATTCGGCCGTATTCTGAAAATAGCAATATTGAATTTGGTCATCATTCCAGACGATGCCATTACGGCTTTGGGCTTTATTGGAGTCGTATTCCGAACGAAGGTCATGTACCAAGTAAAAAATCTCGCACTTGTTTATCAAGTTGGACTTAGTGAAACGTACTTTATTTGATACGATCAGCCCGGTCAGGTATTGGCGATGCAACGCGGTAGCTCCGTCAGACGAACGTGCCGGCAGCGTTTTGGGGGCAGTTTGCGGCTCGATTCATTTGTCGGTTTGCGACGATAATCCGCGAGGTGTTGGGAATCTACTTCTCTCGCTCTCTGTGCAGGTGAGACTGGTCTGGTCCGGGAGGGACGCGCCTCCCGCCTCCGCGACCCGCTGCACACTGGACCGCGCGCGGCGCCAGCAATGCGGTCACGGTTAACGCGAGCGGAATTATCGTCGCGTCGCGCTGCTGCCGGGCCGCTGTCGCTGCGGACTGACACGCCGACCCGAGATGCGCTCTCTTAAGGATCGAATTGAATAAATCTGACGCGAGCCGAGTAAACAAACAAAGCGGGCGCGCGTACCTACTCGTGTTTACGTACACGCGTTAGAAGTTATACTTGTTTTGCGCGCGTGAAATAAATAGCAGACGGTATATACAGGTTGCCTCGTAGCTAGGAGCAAACACTTCGGAGAGTCTTTTCATTCTGTTTCGAAAAGAAAATGTTTTTCACACTTTGGGTGAAATGTTGGCAGAGACAAGTTTGAATTTTTTTTCTATATTTCTGGCTTATCTTTTTTTAAATGCGTAAATTTTTTACTGTTAATATTGACAGGCCTAGTAGATGTATGTAAAAAAAATAATTTTAAAATTACTTACATCAAGAAATGCGTCATTTGTTGACTCCATTTATTTAAAAAAAATTTACGCGAAGTGATTTTGTTACTGTGTTGTGTTGTTAGTCATTGAACATTTAAGCCTTTTAAAATAATAATTTGTCATTAGGGTTGTATTTCTGCAATTTTCCTTTCAGTCATATTCCTAAAGATTTGTCTTCATTTCTTCGTGATCTTAATATTTGGATAACTTACATAGCGCCGTTTTCGCGAATACTCATCTAGTTTCTTAGATCCTGGACTTCGCCATTTGATCGGGGTTCTTCCGCGCGTTCTCCTTCCAGGCACACTTGCTTCTACCACCACAACGAGCAGTTCCAGACTTGCATCTCTTCTTTTAAATGTGGCAAAGGCAATATGGCCTGAAATGAGAAATAAATCCCCGAAAACAATGTGCTGGAAAGTCTAGTTTATATATTTAACTCTTGCAGTATGGATTTGGGATTTGTCCTTCGTGCAGAGCTACTAGAGCAGAGGTTTCCAACATTTTCGGCTTACCTATTTCACCTGAAAAAATAACTAAATGGAAATTTACGCATTGTAGGGTTTTAGGGCTCCGCCTTAAATCAGTTGGTTTCGTGAAATCATACAATTCTGCGGAAATACGCGGCAGCGAATAACGGGCAGAGAGATGCGGAAGACACTTCCATTTTTCATCCGGAAACGGATCATGATGACGATGGTAAAGTAATGAAACATTTGAAAATTACGTGTCATCGGTATATTAATAGCGTCTATGTGAAAATAATTATTTATTATTGGAATGTGGTATTATTTATGATAAATTTTTGGAATTATTTTGTAATATTTAATTTGACGCAAGCAGCATAATAAATTTGTTACTAATTATTAACTTATGTACATACATACGTGAGTATGCGCACGAATGCAAGTAATTATGCATACAAAAGCAGTCGAAAATGAGGTCACTTTAATATCTAACATCGTCAAGGCCGATTTATTGGTGGACATACCAAAAGTGTTTTGTTTAAAATATTTTTATAAAATATCATCGGAACTAGGTATTGCGTGTAAGCGGATGACACCATTATATTACAAATGCTGGTGCATCTATTGTGTATTTTATATGCTCAATATTGTATTTTTGTACCTTGTGATTATGAGTATTTTTTTCACCATTTTAATAATTTAGGGTCGCGTGTAAATTTTGCATCAGTGTTATCGCGCAACAAGTGAACTCATAGCTAATTTGTGCATTCTTCTGTATATATATATATACAACTGAATTACCTCAAATCGCCTTTTCAGTAATAATTACGGAATACGAACGAGTAAAAATGCATCATTCGTTCGTTTTTCTTCCCAAGTAGGCAGACAACTTGAGTTTCGTGTGTACAGTATAAAAAGGATCCCATACTGGATACTTTTTTTTTAAATTCTTACATTTTTCTAATTTCCAATAATCTTTACTGTTAATAATATTCTGTGATACAAACTTCAAATGGAATATCCAGACTTCATAATATAAGATATATTAAAGTATTATTTTTAACAGATTGAAATTAATAAGGAAAAAAAAACACTAGCCTAATACTATTTACGCGCTGAATTACATTTGTAGGTGTGCATTTGTAGAAAACCAAAAAAAAATTCTCTAATAATTACATAAAAAAAATTAAATACAAAAATGTGTTTATGGTGGTAACTGCTTACTTAAAATATGAAGGGAAAGACGTACCGTAATATTGGATAGCGAGCATTGGAATCCAATATTAAGTTACAAAGGTCAACGAAAAATATTTTCACAGAGAATGCGTAAAAAAGCAATCGGAACACATAAACCATACACAATAACGTATAGAAAACTTTCAAAGACAATAATCGCACGTATTTTGTATAACTTATGTTTGCAGTTGAATGTTTAAAATGTTGCTTCAACACTCATTAACGTCTGGTGAACTGCGCGCATATAAGAAGAAGAAGAAGAGTGGCTTATTGAAATATGCCATTGCCCAGTATCGAGGCCCCATCAGACCGAAGTTGGGGTCTCATCCCGTACTCGTACAAATCTAGAAAAATATATAGTTTTATTTCAACCACGTCACGTTGTTTACGAAGTTGAACCTTCTCCGCTCGTATTTCGCAGCAGTTTGCAGGACGTGTCGTGTATCACACAGGCAGATACGATATTACGTGCTTAATCCAAAATGGCTGTCAGATATTTGATCAATGTATCGATGACTGGCAATTTGGTTTACTAAATTCCCGACCGGTTCGCCTTGAATGCGGCTGGACCATTAGCATCGCATTATTTGTGTTGTATCTGGTACATTACACGCCCAACACACCTGCGGTCTTTTGAAGCTCGTAATCTAGCCATCTAGCTCATTTTCTCGTGAGCAAAACATGATCGCACCGCCGCACTCCTCGATCTATTATCATAATGTAAAATATATATTGTACATTAGTAGAAAATTAACAGTTGATATAACAATACATAGTAATTCTTGTGTTAACACATTTTCGTCTAGTATTTTCGCGAGCTATTTATTCTAAAGCAGGTGAGAAACCAGGGATTCGCGAAAAAAATTGTTCTCGTATATTCGTCATATCTGAAAAACCCCTGAATAACTTCGATATAATTTTTTTATTTGTTTATTGGGCGCCTTCGCTAGATATCTAGGCATGAAAAACAATATTTATGGTCGCAAACACCCGAAAGTATATAAGTGAACCCATAAAATATCGCACTTCAACTGGAGTTCTTTGATTCCCTAAACATAAACCTTTTTACCTACTTTAACTTTCCATATTTACATAATAAAAAAACTAAGTGCGTGGAAAAAATTGCGGCAAAAATATATTTTTTTTACAAATCCCCATACAATTCCGAGCGGCTAGTGCATGGGCGCCGATAACAGACTGTTGCATCAAAACACGAGCATGATTTTATTGCTGTATTATAGTAATTGACATCAGCCTTACACGATGAAATATTATTCCTAAATGAAGTGATCGAGACCTTTTTTGCAAGTAACAAAAAGTTTACGTAAAATGTGTTAATACCCGTCCCGCACAAAAAGGTATTATTCTGGGTATTTGCGGATCCACTAAGTACAAAAATATTATATATTATATATATATATATATATATAGTAAGAAAACCGTAGAAATTGACATTCTTTTAAAATTGATATTACATTTAGATAAATTGTAATGGATATTGTTTTCTAAATATTTACTGCTTATGAATATTGATATATGCTCCCGTAGGAAGATACGGTTGATTTCCTTATTTAAGTATTCGGAAAATGCATTTAGTGCATGCGCTTGCCATGCTGACTCATTCTATAGATAACGCTTAGGACCTCTGTCTTTATCCTACATTGATGTGCCACCATATTTACATTAGTTCTAGCATTTTCTTCATCCCCACGTGCCGAAAAATCAACAAGCCGACGGGAAGAGACGGGTACGTCTCGAAACCGATAAACCTTAAATCTGGTAGTGGTTTTTTTACTAAGTTAACTGACATTATGTTATCAACAAGCTCATTCTTTTAATAGTCATATACATACATTTATTTTAGATTCGTATTCAGAATTATGTACGTTGTAAATTATTGAATTTTTCTTAATCTCATTCGACTCCAATGACCAAAAATAACAATTTTATATATTCATTATATTTTATATCTTTTTATTTTATATCAATTTTGTATCTTCATTACATATTTCTTCATATTATTTTATAATTTCTTTAATATAACTAATGCGGGCGTCCGTTATCCAATAAAGTTAAAGTTTTACCTGAAGCGTACGTTAAAAATTACAAATTTGTTTGTTTATCTGTTTTGTATGTAATTAAAATGAATGAAAAGATAAATTTCACTCAAAAGTATATTATTATTGCTTCGATACTCAACGTAGTTGCGTGACTATAGTTCTAGTTTTGTATGCGTATATTTTGTATGGCTTGTTCGCTTAAATTTGTTTAAGATAATAACAGGTTTTTAACTACCTAAGCAGTTTCCCTGAAGGAGTGGGCAAAGAAGATAGAACGCCACACTATTCTGTCCTAGAACGTCCACTTTCATATGAACATGAACAATAACAATAAAAAATAACCTGTTCATTTAATTATAAATAAATATTCGTTATATTCATTCTAAAATTAACAGCGTCTTTCTTAATTTACACGTATGACATGATATGGACCCAAAATGCAAAATGTAGTATTTACCGTATTTTCCTATATACCGCCGCGTTTTTTCCGTCGCGTAAAATCGGCAATGAAAACGGATCGACCTATCATCCGCGTAGCGTGTTTGATAAGCGCATATTGTACGGAAAGAAATGTAACGGCGTTCCGCGACCGAAGAAACGCGGCGGAATATCGGCGCAGTGCGGCGCCGGCCTTATTCGCATAGAAATTAGTTATGTGTCTGTTTACGCTCCAGGGTAGCAGAAATTAAAATCGCATTATATCGTTTCCCGAGGGCTAATGACGTACGTAATGATATACGCGAGAGCGGAGCGGTGGTGTCGAGCGCACGCCGCTGCGCGCACGCGAGCGCCGCCGCCTGCCGGCCTCGGACTAAAAAGTCACCGGTGCAGTATGCCCGCTCGTTGCTAGCATCCCCTAATTGAGACTCTGGCGACATCTAAATTAATTCTCAATTAGCTCGCGATGAACACGTCGCGTCAATTTAATGATTTAAATGCTTTGATAACCAGCTCGTTTTGTAGATAAATAATCATTGTTTTATTTTATTCTTATGAATTTTACATCAACTCCGTCAATAAAAGGCGCGACCCGATATCGCTGATTCTTTTGTCTTGTTTTATGATTATAATGATGAGGTAATCAATGCGCAATTTTGGATATGATTTTACACTTTTCTCCGCAACGATTGGACGTAGTTACGCAGACAGCAGCCAGTTCACAATTTTGAAAAAAATTGCATATTGTTTTTATCGGTCGCTGGAAGTTCAACCATATCTTGACAAAAACAGCTAAATCGCTTAAATGTAAAAAAAATATTTTAAAAGTTTCGCAATAACTCCTTTTTAAAATCTAAAAAAATATTTAAAATCGCACACCACCATAATATATAGACACACTATACAACCATAAATTTCTTGGTACACGATCTGGTTTCACGGCTGGTTCCAATACGTTTGACATGCTTAAAAAATTACTACGAGCTTGTAAATCTGGAACATTTATGAAAAGGTCAAACTAAATACTCTTAAAAATTATAATGTCTTCGTGAATAAGTCGCGCTTTATTACAAAAAAATCGTTTTCACTGAAAGACACTCGGTTTGGAACGATATTTTAAAAATTTAATAAAACAAAATGTGGTAAAAAATGTGTTTTGTTAATTAGGGTATTTAATTATCCAAGAATAAATACTTTAACTGCATTATAAATATGTATTAAATATACAGGGGGGATATGCTTTCGCTGTAACCCAATCTCTTCGCCCAAAGAAGGGTCTTAGTTTATGTCTACAATTTTTGTACTCTGTGATACCCATGTATATTTGGTTTATATAGTTTATGTTATTGTATAAATATTCTGCTTGAATTTATTCAATTGCAGTCTTGTGTATGTAATATCAAGTTTTTATTTTTGTGGTTTCCGAGTATGTTCCGTCTTCGACATTCACTATCTCTCATTTATCAATCTTTCTCAGTCACTCGTTTCCATCCACCGCCTTCATTCTAACTTCTTCTGTTTGCCCCGGGCTTCACTATTACGTGTGCACTGTGCACATGTAAAATCTTGTGGCCGAATAACACGATGTCGTCGGCATGACTGCGTTCAAAGCACCATTCACTTAATTCCTCCAAGAATATTTTTAATAGCAGACGAACACGATATTATTTGCAATCAGAAAATACATTTTTGACGTGTTAAATAATCTTAGCTCGTGCCCTCTACAAAAATTTAAATTAAAAAATAATATATACCTGCTATCTATCCATACAAAGTACAATGCTTAGGAAACCGGTTTCTAACAAGTGACATTTTAAAATTGCATAAATAAATGTATTCATATTTACTGTAAACTGTACACATAGCACAAACACACGCGCGCAATGTTGGCATATTACCATGTGTCTACTAATAATTGTACATACTCCATCGATTATTTTTATTATCTATTTCACTACCTACGTAAATAATAATCATTATTATTATTATTACTCATGTAAGTATTGGAAAAAATGTGCATCAATTCCGTAACAATTAAATCCGACACTTAATCACCAATTTGTGTGTATTGAAGAATGCTTATCACCGACACTTATGAAAATTATTGTGAAATTCTCGAGTCAGGTACTTGACCTAAAAATGTGTTTGATCTTCTTTTCCTTTGTTATATGTGCCTTACATACGGAACAGTTCGTCTATTTTTTTATCGTATATTTGTGACACATTATGGAGCGTTATCTCGACCATGAGACAATTCTTCGAGAAACCTACTAGCTGTCAAATATTATTATTTCATTTAAACTGGGAGACTGGATTCAGATATGCTTAAGCCATGTATTCACTAGGGGACAAATCGCGAAACATTCCGCTCGGCATGTCGCATCAACATCTACGCTCATGTTTCGGGGACAATGACGCGGTCATGACGTGTACACACCGAGACTCGCATATCTTGTCGCGGAAATGTCACCCGATGAGGTTATGGATGACAGCTTGCGGTATCTCATTTGGCGCAAAAAACGGGGTTCCGCGCAATTCGGAAATGTTTCCAACACAAGGTCCTTTTTGCAAATAATTATTGTTTTCCAGACTTCGCGGAAATATATCGCCCTATGAGGTTATGATGATAGCCGCGTATCTGTTTATGTTAATGAGTTTATCGAAAAGTAAGAGGAGAAAAAAGAAGAGAATGCGAAATTATTTACTGCAAAGAGAAAGAAGGACGGACATTCTATGCGATCTTCGATCGATACAGCTCGATGAGTTCGAGAACGATTTCGTTTCCTCCTCCCTTCCCCGCATTGTATCTTTGACAGATACAAAACGCATGCGTATTCACTTGTCCACATCCCACGTGGTACTTGAAGCTCCGCGAATGTTCAGTGAGTACGCTCGGTAACCGTGCGATGGCAACGTTCCACTTCACGTAGTAAATGCCTGTCTATTGTTGTGCGCGAGGGATCGCGAACAGTGCACAGACGTTGTCATCAACGTCACGTGACTCTATGCCGCGCGTGCTGTTGAGGGACAATCTGTCCCCTAGTGAATACATGGCTTCTTTGTTTAAAACGAACAACGCGCTATTGATGCCTTTCAGCGTTCTAATTGGTCGCTCGAACGTCGTAAGCTGAATCGGTCAAATTTGAAATTTGTTATAAACACAGTGTCCACAAAATAACTGTACGCAATGGTCTGAAGTCTGTAAATAACGGATGTTGCTTATACATGTTTATATTCGCGATTTTTTAAAAATATAATTATTTTATTTTTTCTCTTAGCGTATTCTTATATAATCACCAACATTTGTCTTGATGGATTGCAATTTGAAAGTTTTTCAACATTATAAAAATTATATGAAACTTACCATATGCACTATTATTATATTAAGCTGTTCATTAAAAATAAATATTCCCACAGTGAATAAATTTTGTTATGTTCCGACAAACCCATCATTTCTGTACATAGATATACTTAACTCTATTTGTATCACATGAAGGGTATAAAAACAAAGGTAGCAATATTCCATTTAGATGTTTCTGAGATGCATACAAAAACCTCTTAAGCTCAAGAAAATTTCTCTGGAATCTATGAAACCCAAATCTTATAGGAAATAAGTTATTAAAAACAATTGCCAACTCAATTTTCCTTTTATATACGTATATAAACAAATATTTAACTTTTAAATGTGGATATTGCTGTGTTTGCTACCAAATAGTGTACATTTGTGTTTTTGCTATTTACATAATTGGATATTGCTGTATTTGCTATGATGTGTCGCTCTGAATTCGACATCAACTCTCAGAATGAAGCGGCCATTATTTGACACGTGTCATCCTTGGGGGTTAATTAATTGAAGTTAGCATTGCTATAATAATAATAATAATATTGAATTATTTATATAGCGCCATTTTTACTTTACACACAAAAAACTCTTACATACTAAAAGCACAGAATAAAAAAATGAAAAAGAAAAGAGAAAGAAAAACAGCTCAAAACATTAAATAGTAAAAGAGAACAACGAATATTAAAAATGTTCTGGGAAAGATCTTGTGAACAGGTGCGTTTTAAGTCTTTACTTAAATAAAGTCTGTGAATCCGTGCTTCTTATCAGGGAGGGCAAAGAGCTTTGGTGCCCGCCACTGCAAACGCCCGTTCGCTGAACCTAGTTTTCTGGAACTGACTTGCCGGTTCTGCTTTTAGTAGTAATTTGGAAACATGATTTTGGATGGTGGATAGTGCTATATTTCTCTCTATAAATCTCGAATTCAGTACTTTCTAAATTAGAAGAACTCGGTGACATAATTCGAAACATTTTTTTTTTGATATTGCTGCCTTTGCTTTTATACCACATGCACGGCGCCAGAATACATACATTTGAGTTGCATTATATGTCTCATGTATTATATTTTCTAATAGTTTTCCGACACCATTTGCCATTTAGTATTTGATAAAGTATTACATACTAGCTTTGCCCGCGCGGCTTCGCACGCGTAGATTTTTAGTACACTGTTTGGATCGTCATAGAACTTTCGCGAACCTTCTAGAACATTCTCCTTCCAGAAATTTCAAGAAATTTATTGAATGTACAGAAACCTTCTAGATACACCGACACATTCCGCCACTCAGTTTAGAACCTTATAGAACTTTCGGGAATTTTCTAGTACCTTCTCCTTCCAGAACTTTCTAGAGCAGGTTTTTCCGGAACCTTCTAGACTCACCGACACAGTCGGCACGCCTATTTTGAAACAATCTGAAGCATTTGCGGCCTTCCCATAACAAAACAATGTGCTAGAAAGCACATTTTCGTCACCCACTCCCACCCACGCGCAGCCACCCCCACCAAACTCGCACATTCTCGATGTGACACCGAGGGCTATCCACCGCCATGACCACTGATGGGTGGTTGTGGCTGGTTGTGGAGAAAACTTGGCGGATAGGGAAACACGGGTTTCTTTTTATGTATATATATATATTGATTTTGGAACAGACTGTTACGCACATTAAACCAACTGAAATCCAGTCGAAAACATTGGATTTTTTACATTTTTTTGGACAAGTCGCTATTTTACAACATTTTGAATATTGGCTATTTATTGCCCGCTTGTCCTGAAATTCATACCCGACCGGGGACAATCGGCCCGATTCTGAAAATAACAATGTCTGGATCTTTAAGATCTTTATCCCAACACTTAATAGACGATAATAAAAATTAAAAATGTCCAGAGCGGATTTTATAATTCTACGGCTCAATTACACTGTATTAAAAGATGATATAAGAAAGATGGGAAGATTTGAATATGCGGTAACGCCGAACGTGGTCATGACAAGTTTAGCCATGATATTTCATCTGGACGCTGTGGATGAAGAAATTAATACGTTTGTAAGAAACAATCTTTCTTATATCATCTTTTAATACGGTGTATTTGAGCCGTAGAATTACAAAATCCGCTCTGGACATTTTTAATTTTTATTATCGTCTATTAAGTGTTGGGATAAAGATCTTAAAGATCCAGACATTGATATTTTCAGAATCGGGCCGATTGTCAGTTTTCGTATGGCCGTTGGCTCTACCCGAGCGGGACTCGTTGTCATTGTGTTGCCAGATTTCTTTTCAGCGCGATGCGTGCGAATTCCAGCATTTCTGCGGTACGCGCTCCTTTTCAACCGCTCGCATGGCGGCCAGCTGCGCTGCGAGTGCAGACGTGTCCTTGAAAAGTTATCGCCCGATACAGAATACGCGATCTGTCCGCGGCCGAACATATTTGGCATTTTTTTTAAAGCTTCGATGCAGGCGACGCGACGCCTGCAGTCAGGGTTGCCAACTTTTATTAGAAGAAATAGTCTGAAATGGAGTATATCTGATTTCAAGGGAGGTAAATGAAGAGTACGGACTTATAAAAAATAATATCATTTATTTCAAATTTTTGAAAAGGTATTTTTTTCTACTTTTTGCAGCACAGGCTACTGTACCGGCATGCTCTTGTCATAGAATAGAGACGCTCTTGTTCAAAATAGTTCCCGAGTTTCCTTCGGCACATTTTTGATTATAGTTTTTATAATTTTTATTGTAAGATTTGAATCATTCTTGTCTTTTAATAAAGTTTCATAAACGTTATTTCTTGCTATATTATTTTTACATAGCGGTGATCGAGTATTCCACAGACATTCGTGATTCCTATCGAAGTCACGAAAAGTCCTAAGTCACGAAAAGTAATGTTTTATCATCTCCCCAACGCGCCATATTTGTTTCATCTGTCGCAGACTGAGAAGATGGCATTGATAATCGATACTAGCCATGCTCATAATAAGCAAGTCTGTTCACACATGCTCAAAAGATACCCCTTCTCGTGGTGAATGACATTAGCGTGCTCGCAAATCAACCGGCGGTTGATTTTTGAGCATGCCACTAATGAGCATGCTCATTACTAGCAATGTGCGTACACACGTGCCACTAATAAGCAAGGGTTAAATAATGTAAATACAGCGCATGCTCACGTGCCACTAATCAGTACCTTTAAACAAAACGGATATTTTATACGAACCGCATATGTCACTGAGAAGCAAATCTCGTTCAAAAAAAGCAGTTCGGCCTCCACCCCCACGATGATCGGACGCTCTCCTGATGACGCTGGATAAGACTTCAGCGAAACGTCGAGATTTGCTTCTCTGTAAATATACGATTCATTCATTATTGGGACGCTCTGCTATTCATTTTTATTTATTTAAGTATCAACATACAGAAGTACACCAATTAAAGTTACATTTAAATGTATGCAAACGTCCGTTACGGCGCGGATAATGCGTGTTTCGAAAGTCGCGTAAAGGACAGGATGGTATTGAGCTCGGGGCGAGGAATGATTAATTCATATTTATTTACTTTAATTAACTATGTACTAAAAACATTGTATAAACCACTTGGAGTAACGTCTACCGGTTTCGATACCACAGTCTCTTAGTCAGGATGGACGCATACATGGACATAGACGTATGTTTTATTTAGATAAAATTAATAATTATTTCCAACAAAAAAGTTAACGCTATAAACATCAGTGTAGAATTACGCTAGAAACTGATACATACCTTTTGCGTTACGAAACTGATATTCTCGATTTATTGTATTAGTTACAAAAAAAAATTGTCCTATATCCCCAAATAATGTTTTACACCCTTTTTATATTTATGATGTCCCTATTAAATATTTAACGTGATTGATAACTGTAAAAAGTGTGAATTAAAAAAAAAATTAAAGTGATCTACATGCAAACATTACGTACAAAATTTCGTTTCTGAACAATTTGATGTTAACTTGCTTGATTTCAACAAATTTTATTCATTTTCAACCAACGTGTTCGATTGCAATTGTTGTAAGCTACAATCAATAGAGTGTTGACAGCCATTACTGGTAATCTCATCACATTTTTGGTACGTTGTCTTTGGAAGCGAGGATCTGTATGAATGAAATGACTCGAGACAAATTTCATCCGCGCCATTAGACTTGAAGTAAGTTTGGGTGACGCTTTCACAATCCTGCTCCCCAATATGTATTTTCCCCAACAAGTGTCATAACGTGCCAAGGGCTTCGGGGAAAAGTTCCGTCTGTTTGGGCAGCTGGGGCCGGTCATTGTTCGTTAGCCCCGTCCTGGACCGAATCTGCGCAGCCTCATCATTCACGGTGCATGTGCCGGTGTGTGTGTGTGCCTGTGTGCCTGTGTGCGTGCGCGCGGGAGTTTGGGAAGTATTTTCGGGGGTTCAGATGAAAGCGTAAGCGGCCGTGACCTATCCCAAGCCGTTAACTCGCGGCGGCTGTGACGCTCTCGCCTTGTAAAAATATACCTCGCAAAAAATTTCTCCTGTTGTATTTGTTCGCATACGCGTATCGAATGTGTATCATCGAACGTTATTTACGATTCCCGACGGAATTCGAAGTTACATTTTTTTTTTGTATCAGAAATGTGAAATGATTTATAGGTTGCAGCCAAGCGTCTATTTATTCAACGTCAGTGTAAATTTTGAATAATATCAGTTTTAATAAATATTTTTTTCTCGGATTATTTAAAAGCAGTGAATTTTTTGTTTATCTTATTAAAAATATATTTTACTCGGGTAAGCTTTAGGTGTTTAGAATAACATATTAAAAAAAACTTTGTATTGAGCGCAATTGTGTATTATTTTCGTCACCAGTTTTTTCAATTGTGCAGTACCTCTTATCTACAGGCGTAAATAACTACATTCGTGATAAAAAAAATAATACTCAGTCGTGTACGTAACATTATTACAAAGTTATTTAAAAAAAAGTTACTTAGTCAAATGTCATTTTTTCTAGTTTCATATAACGTAGATTGTTTTATTAAAATACACGGATTTTCATCCAAATCCATCTATAATATAATTTGGTTTATTAAAAAAATTTAATCAATCCTCTCCAGCGAACTAAATTAATTTTAGCTGTTAGTATGTGCATTATTTATCTTGTGTTGAGGACCCTAATAGAGATTTTTTTAAATAGGACGTGTTATAATAAATATAAATTATTTTTCTGAACGTACCTACCGAAGTGTGCAGCAGTTTGCCCGCATACCTGGTATTGGTATTCCAATATTTGATTTTATAATAAATATTCAGCGAAAAACTTACAATTTTAATAACAACCGTTTGTCGCGAACCGGAGCGAACTCTCTCGGGGACATTTTTGTATTGTGCTTTTCTTGTGCTCCCAATGAAGAGACGAATAAATCACCACTTTACGCGTTGGTCTATTTTGGGCTGTGATAAATATGTATTTAATATTTTTCGGAGCCGGCGTTTGATTTTGATTCAGCGGGTACGCAAAAGATTTATCACATTGTCGATTGAATATTCCCTGTGAAGTTGAAAAAATAAATTGCGCACTGAGTCCAATAAATATGAAGTGCATCTTTTAAGAGTACGGTAAATACATCACGCGTCACGTTTGCCGGTGCATTACTTAGCCAAACTCGTGTCGTCTGTCGGGGAAAATGAGCATAAAGCTTCAGGACTGATTTATGCCGCCGTGGTTCCCGTTAGGCAGACGGCGTGCAGGTGGTTTCAAATTTATGTCGGCTCACGTTTTGGACTAGCGACTTGCTCTTGGGAACTGCGCGGTCTTTCTTATCTTCAATTTATCACGAACGGTCTCTTAGGCCCGGTTGTTTCAAGTTCGATCAAAGTAAGCGGTCGATAAAAGCATAGATTTTTACGAAAACGGATCGTCTGATTGGTGGAGAACGTAAAAATCTATGCTTTAAGAGAACGCTTACTTTAATCCAACTTGAAACAACCGGCCCTTAGTTGACAGAGATTATTTTGTTCGTAATCAATGTTCTCGTAAGTATGGTGAGGTTGCTTTTTTTTTTTGTTTAATGCAAATTCTCTATTGCTTGCCCAACTAAATTGGCGTGCGGCGACATTGGAACTAAAACCCGCCCCTCGCCCTGTAATTCAGTTCAATTTCGTATTTGCTCGGGAGCTGTGACATCTTGATTACCAATATACACTGAATTATTATGTCCAAAACATCCTAAACAGTCCGGGATGGTGCAAGAACAATTCAAGTCGGAAAGACAACAATTTTATACTCGTAAAAAAAACATTTTTTGCGGTAAATCCAACAGATGGCATCTACTTACAACTGTGCCTGCATTCTTGAAATTTTTGTCCTGTCGTAAAATTTACATGTTTTAGAGTGATATAAATACAATTTGCCTTTTGTAGATATTATCTAATTATCTACAAAATTCTATTAGAGATAATTACGAAAGCCCACCGATGACTGAAGTGCTGGAAAACAAAGATGGCATTTAAACATGTCAGATATTCTTTCTTACAGTGTGGCTCTAATTGAAAACTCGGCTTGCTTCATATCATCAGTACGCAGTAACTCTACACCATTCACTGAAATGAGAAAAACGACCAATTATTTGTTTAAATCATCAATTCCTCTTAAATATTGCCTTCAAGAAATTTACTGTATCTACTCGTTGCCAAGTCTGTGAAATTTGGGCAATGGTGAGTGAATGCGATTCTTAGCACTGTAGTCGTTGACGTGTGACATTATGTACCTATTTCATATTGTTTTTTTTCTCTTTCAGAAAATGTTTTTCAGGTTAATTGCAAATGAAAATATGGTAGGTAGGGTTATTTTTTATGGTGTCTTCTGGTAAGGTCGGCCATCGTCGCAGCAGGTTGCGTTGTTCACTGCGGCTCCGAATAGAAATTTCTTAAATTGGAATTAACAAATGTCTCACTAAAAAGTGAATGGAAAGTATATAGTATAAGTTTTACGCGATTATATAAAATTACTGTGGCGTTAATAACTGGTAGGTAGATTTTTAATTATACATTATAGAATTGACTGAATGCCGTGAAAATGCGGTCACTAAGACGCTTGTGTGGAAAATGTTTGGTCGATAGAGTGAGGAATGAACAAAATAGACGCGAATGCAATGCTGGCTGTAGTGTGATAGATAGAATAAAGAAAGGAGTGCTGAGATGGTTTGGTCACGTGGAACGTACGAACGAGGAAAGGATGGTTAAGAAAATATATGAGGCGAGTGTTGAAGGCAACAGAAATAGAGGGCGTCCGCGAAAGACCTGGCGTGATCAATAATACAAGTACTTGAGGATGGCCCTGTTAAAAGCCGCAACAACCGTAGAGCTTGTATGAGAAGATGTATGAATGTGGCCGAAGCAAAAGTGGTGTGCTTTATAGGAGAGTGTAGCTTTCAATCCTCTCTGCCTACCCCTGCGGGGAAACGGCGTGATGTTAGTTAGTTAGTTGTCAGAAAAATCTATGTGTTATATTAGGTTTTATGTATTGGAAGGGAAAGAGACTACGCACTACTTGTCATTAGATCTCAACTGCCACACGATGTTTGAAATTTTAATTTATTTTCGTCATGTCACGTGGTTCCCGATCGAGTGTTTTGTTTTTTTTTTTGTTGTCAGTGAATGTGATTTCGCGATTCGTTTCTATATTCCCAGGTGCTGTGGTCTTCCCCTTTTAGCTCGGTCCCACGGCATTCTCGTCGGGGGTTCCATTAGCTCTGGCCACCGTCCAACACCTCGGGAATGATCCGATCTATAATAAAAACGCCGGCCCGCCCGTGCGCGCTGCACACTCCCCAACTCTGCTCCATCTCTCGAGGGTCTCTCGCTCATCTCTATTTCCTTTTATCTTCCTCCCCAGCGCCGACACTCCTTTCATGTTTTTGCAACAGCTTGATATACGGACGTTTGCAATTTTTCCTTTTGGGTTTTACGTGTGCGATTGAAATCGCACGACTCACGCGCTTCGTACAGTAAATATTTTATACCGGCTGTAATCCGTCAAAAATGACGGTACTTTTGCACGCAAGTTCCTAAAGAATATTTACTCATTTATAGTCGATACCCATGAAATAATAATAACGACTTTTATCAAAATATTTGAACACCTTTTAGCCCGGCAGTTAATGGCCTACTATTTTACACCTACTATTTTAAACCGTGGCGATTGTGCGTGCGTAAAACTAAGGCGACTACATTAATAAGTAATTAATATTATAAATAAAATAGACATTAAAATAAAAAAAATTAAAAAATGAGAAAAAAAATTCCGACACCGGGAATCGAACTCGAGTCCCCCGGGTGGGAGCCGGATACCTTATTGCATGTTTTTTTATTGTATTGATTAAGTAAAATCTTTTTTATAGTAGGTATATAAATCTCTCCCAGAACCTTTTTAATATTGTTGTTTTTAACGTTGTTTTTTTTTACTATTTTATGTTTTGAACTGTTTTTCATTCTCTTTTCTTTTTCATTTTATTTTTCATTTTGTAATTCTACGATTTTAGTATGTAAGAGTTTTTTGTGGGTAAAAGTTGAGGTGAAATTTTCACAAAAATGGCGCTATATAAATAATCCAATATTATTATTATTATTATTATATCTTAAATTAAAAATGTAATAATTTCGTTTTATCATCGACAAGTAGTATTAATCTTTGAATATATAATTAGATAAGTCCGCTTTAGCTGCGATAGTATATTTTAAAGTTATTAATTATCAAATTAATGTTTTAATAATTGTTTCAATGAAAATAACTGAAACAAAGCTAGGGGGTTGGGGGTAAGGACTCCGTGTTTGGCCGGGGCCCGGTAATGAGTTGCTACGCCACTGATTCGTGTACATGTACATATAATGGATTTTGTGAACGTTAATTTAGTTGACTACTCTGCCGACTATTATTATCGATAATTATCAAATGTGGTAACTTCTTGAAGAGTAAATTTCAATGTTTACCCAATCGACTGATAGCTTATCTTAACAAATTAGTGTTTGGTTATTGTAATGATAAGCGACAGCGGAATTGAATGTAAGAATGGTAATTATTATTGTATTATATTTATCCAATTATTTATCAACACAATTCAACTGCTTGCGCACCCACTAATTATTTATTTTGAAATAATTAGTGGGTTCACAGTTGCCTATGCGCTTGTTCAGACACAGCGGGAACCGTTCAGTTTCAGAATCGCGTTTCAAAACACGCGATTTGTGTCATCTGTTCACACAGCCGCTGTTAATAAGCGATTTGTGCGCGCGAAAATAAACGTCAGTTTGACAGTTCTGGTGCCGTTCTCCATCTTTGAATATCAGAGATATATTCGCTCATTACTTTGTTAACGACGGCCGTGTTCCATGGCAAGACACATAAATATCATTCTGTCAGTTCATTTTTGGTGAATAAATACCCACTTCTCTAAAATACTATTTTTTTCCACCATTTCCAAATATCTCCACCAACTCCTGCCAAGCTTTGTTCTTGGCATATTTGAGTAATCCTCACACTATTACAGGTCTTTTCTCCCATATTACAGGTCTTTTCTCCACTTCATCAATAAAAAATTCAGTGTCAAAGCGATCCATAACCATAGAAAAGAGAATATAATCCACGCGTGCTCCCGTTGTGACATGGAACCGTGCGGTGCCCGCAACGCGACTGAACGCTCTCGTAAGGCCGCATAGTAATAGGATCGTGCGGGCGCCGTGCGGGTCTATTTTCTAGCGGTTGTGTTGCGGGCACCGCAGCGGTTGACTAACCGCACGGTTGTGTCTGAACGATCACATATAAGCCTAGGTAAATGAGACCCGCACGGACCTCATGCGATTCTGAAACGGCACGGTTCCCGCTGTGTCTGAACAAGCGCTAAATGTCACACAGGTTCGAACCATGTTTATAAAACAGGATATTTGTGTTCTGAGAGATCTTCGGAGATAATCATGTTGATTTTAGGTAGATTTCAGTCGGCCAGAGAGGTTTGATACCCGTGGCGGAATAACACAGAAAGCTACGCAGAAAGTAAATCACTCCTTACTTTTTAGGTACATTTTGATGAAAATTCAGCCTATTGAAGAGAGTTTCATGACGCAACTTACGGAAGTTTTTAATGCACTTCTTTCGGTCATGATCGGAAGGATCTCGATTAAAAGTTTAACTGAATTGGGATATAATGGATTTTATGAACACAATAACTCCCGTAGTTCTTGTTGGATTTCGGTTAAAATATTCTGAAAAAATAAGCTGACCGAAAATGGCGAAGTACGTTAATATTATCGTAAATGCGCAATATAAAATGTGTATCATGTCCATTTATAACATGTATATTAAACAAACGATCCTCATCATTATCTAATCCTAAAAAACTAAATTCATTATGGTAACATGAGTTGACATGGTGGCTGCGTACGGGCATTTTTATTACGGTACTAGCTGTAGCCCATCAAAAATTACTACTTTTATATGTCGGTTCCTAAGGAATAAGTATTTATTTTTTATATAAAAAAAATGATAATAATTTAATTTTTAAAATTTAATGTATTTTTTTTGTTTTTTAAGAAAAAGGAGAATAAAGAAAATATCCTATAAAGAAGTTACGAACGTTACATGAAATTACGGGAACAGACAGACAGACATATGGACGGATAGACAACGAACTTATTATAATTGGGATGCTGAGGGTCAACTGGAAATACCAATCTGCGCTTCCCTCGAATCTTCTCCCTCCACGTGCGTCGCATGGCTTTGCATTTATATGCCCAAAAGTGCTGACTTTAAATACCTATGTTTGGCAAAAAGTGATTCGTCTCATGCCACAATGGCTGCCTTGTCAAGGTTCATTACGACTTGGTTATCGCCCGTTTGCGTTATGTGTATAGTCACGATTTATTAAAACAAATACCTATGTTTGGCAAAAAGTGATGCGTCTCATGTCACAATGGCTGCCTTGTCAAGGTTCATTACGACTTGATTATCGCCCGTTTGCGTTATGTGTATAGTCACGATTTATTAAAACAAATACCTATGTTTGGCAAAAAGTGATTCGTCTCATGTCACAATGGCTGCCTTGTCAAGGTTCATTACGACTTGGTTATCGCCCGTTTGCGTTATGTGTATAGTCACGATTTATTAAAACAAATACCTATGTTTGGCAAAAAGTGATGCGTCTCATGTCACAATGGCTGCCTTGTCAAGGTTCATTACGACTTGGTTATCGCCCGTTTGCGTTATGTGTATAGTCACGATTTATTAAAACAAATACCTATGTTTGGCAAAAAGTGATGCGTCTCATGTCACAATGGCTGCCTTGTCAAGGTTCATTACACTTGCTTATCGCCCTTTGCGTTATGTGAATAGTCACGATTTTATAAAACAAATACCTATTTTGGCAAAAGTGATGCGTCCTCATGTCACAATGGCTGCCTTGTCAAGGTTCATTACGACTTGATTATCGCCCGTTTGCGTTATGTGTATAGTCACGATTTATTAAAACAAATACCTATGTTTGGCAAAAAGTGATGCGTCTCATGTCACAATGGCTGCCTTGTCAAGGTTCATTACGACTTGATTATCGCCCGTTTGCGTTATGTGTATAGTCACGATTTATTAAAACAAATACCTATGTTTGGCAAAAAGTGATGCGTCTCATGTCACAATGGCTGCCTTGTCAAGGTTCATTACGACTTGATTATCGCCCGTTTGCGTTATGTGTATAGTCACGATTTATTAAAACTTCCTGCCTCTCCCTGTTAGTTGCCGCCGGGACTGCGCGCCGCCATCACTCGGAAATGTTGAATTAAATTAAAATTTGTCCTCTGATGAACGACTCGAAAAAATTGCTCGTTTTAAATAAATGTCGTCCCTCCCCAAAGGACAGCCGCCTTATTTAACGCTGAAGAAATTCGCCAAATTAATTATCCTCATTTTGGCAGAAATTTCGAGAGATTTTTTCTGCTTTTAAATCAAACTACACGCCTGATCGGGCTGCAGAATGTGTACCTAAATTTGCGCGGAAAATGTGTTTGATTCGGCTCTTACAATTTCAATGTTCAAACTCTCCACGGAACCGTAATATATACCCAAGTATTTCAATTCTACTTTTGTGAAGATCGCAAACTTTTTGTGATACAATTACGAGTTTTTAATATGATTTTATTAAGATTTAATATTATAAACGTAGAAATTTAATAAGAAAATATATAACATGTATTACGACATGATATTTACAAATAATTATTATTTATAAATAATAAATCTCTCTCAAAATTTAAAAAATCATTATATGATCATTTCTTTTCAAAATATTAAATTATTATATAATGTCTTAAATTTTTTATATATACCTGGCTATTCAAATTTAATATTGCTATATTATCGGTGAGTAAAAATTTCTGAGATCACTACTTTACACTTTTTTGCATATATACTTTTTTTACATATATGTCTAACCTCATTATGTTTAAACTATGTATATATACTTTTTTACATTTATACCCTTTATTTTTCTTTTACATTTAATCGTTTGTTGTATTTTAATTATGTATAAACCTGTTGTAAAAGGCTATTAAGCCGTGTAATAAATAAATAAATAAATAAATAAATAAATAAATAAATAAAATCTGTATCATTTTTAAGGTACACTTCGCTATAATTTCATACCAAATAAAAATGACATTTTTTTAATAGTCGATATGTTTCCTACCTCGGATTAATCCGATGAAATACAATACATACCGGTAATTTTGATTCGTTCAAAAATAATTCTAATTAAAATAATAAGCCAATTTATTAGGTAAAAAAATTAAAAAAAAAAAAGATTCCCCCTTAACTACTATTATATTTATTTAAATGATTATTTATAAATATTTAATAGATATATAGTTGTTCCACGCTTCACTACAGCGTTAAATTTGTCTCGAAGAATCGAATAATCGATATTCTTTCGTACTTTTATTTTTATTTATTTAATGTGTCTATCGAACGATAAGTTTATTATCTTTCAATTCTACTACGCCCTGCCAGCTTTTCTTAACAACAATAAATATATAATTAAATATATCGGTTTGACCGGATTGCGATAGTAACAGCGTTTACACACCGTAAACTTCTTGCTGATTAACCTGCTCTGCTAGTTTTACGGAGGTGTCCAGTCATCTATTAAAACCGTATTTTATTTTAGAGCTGATGCGTGACATCATCCGAAGATGTAAACGTTTCCAGTATAATTAATCGCTGAGGATTTACAATTTGCTATCGCGCACTCGTCAGGATCGTGTTGAAATATGTAATTATTAAATATGTTTATAAATTACCCGACAAATATACAGGGTTATTTGGAAAACACCTCGCAGGACTACATTTCTGCTTTAATTATGAGTCGAAAATGTTACGGAGATATGCGACATCAAATTTTGCTTTTTTTTTCAATATTTCTGGCTTATTTTTTATAAAATGTTGGACTATCATTACATTAACTTATATCGAATATGAAAAATTCATTCCCTTTAATACAAGTCAAATAAAATAATAAATACATTCGAATTCCAATCGGAAAATATTCTTAAAATTAAAAACAAGTAACTTTGTTTTAACCACTGATTTTATTTTAACAAACACTCGACATGTTTCGGGAACCAACGGTCCCTTCTTCAAGAGAATACAAGGTATACTGAAGAATCATAACAAGTATAGACCTTAATTTATTAAGTCATAGAAAAATAACAGTGGTTAAAACAAAGTTACTTGTTTTTAATTTTAATAATTTTAAAATGTCACCACAAAATGAATTTGCATTTATTGAAGAAGGAAAATATTCTAATTGGAATTTCTGCATGGTTTTTTTTATCATTTTCTTTAATTTGTATTGAAACGAACGGATTTTTCATATTTCCCCGTGGGGGTAGGCAGAGAGGTTAGAGCGCCACACTCTTCTGTCCTGACATGCAACTCTCGCCTCATCCACATTCATACATCTTGGCATGCAAGCTCGCCGGTTGTTGAGGCTTCTAACGGGACCGTCTTCCAGTATCTTGGGATAATCCAACCTATAAGGGCGATCCATCGGACGCATTCCCTCCGGAGTTTCGAAGAGCACGCGTCTCGGTAATCGTTCCTCCGCTGTTTACGAGAAGTCAAGTTCAATTGAGAACTTTTATGCTTCCTTCCTTCCTCGTCGCGGAACTTCTTTCCTGACTCGCTTCGTGAATGTCTCTCCCGCTCGTCCCTCAGGGTTTTTCATCTGCCACCCTCCATACTATAACACCTCAAAGTATTCCTGCATTAAAAGCAGCCAGTGAAATTAATATTTAAACGAAGTTTGTGTTTATAGGAGGGCGGATTTGCAGTGTTTAACTTGGAACCCGCCTTTATACTACTTGCGAGCATTCCGCAGTATGTTTTTATTTTATTATTGGAGTTATTGCGTCGTTAGCTTAAATTAACGTGACGCGGGTGTATTTTGTTTGGTTTATTGGCGACGTGCGACCGAACGATCGTCGTTTATTTCCTTAGGGCTGGAAATAAACAATCTTCGCTATTGTACGGCTACGGTACAGTCACGTTCACTTTCATCAATAAATCATTTTCACATATTGAACCTACATATAGTGTATAGGATTTTATTAATATGTATTTCAATAATATCGTACTTTGCTTCTCTGTTTTAATAATTTTAAAAGTATCAGATTTTTTGAAGTCGCAAATAAATGTTAAGTCGACCGAGAAATAATTAATAACATACATTATTACAAAAAAAATATTTAACTAAAAAAAATTTTAGATTGTGTGTATATATACAGAATGTACCAGAACTAGCAGCAGAAACTTGGCCGGTAGATTTCTGACTATGTTATGAGTCTAAAATGTTTAAGCAACCGTGGCCTAATATCAATAGTTATGGAGATATGCAATATCAAAGTTTGCATTTTTTTTTTCAATATTTCTTACTTAGTTTTTGCAAAAAGTTGAACTATCATTACAGTAACTTATATCGATTATGAAAAATTCATTTGCCTAAATACAACTTAATTAAAATGATAAAAACCTTGAAAAAATGACTTTTTTCAATTTTTTGCAAGGTTTTTATCATTTTATTCAAGTTGTATTGAGGCAAATGAATTTTTCGTAATCGACATAAGATACTGTAATGATAGTTCAAAAAACTAAGTAAGAAATATTGAAAAAAAAATGCAAACTTTGATATTGCATATCTCCATAACTATTGATATTAGGCCACCGTTGCTTGAACATTTTAGACTCATAACATAGTCCGAAATCTACCTGCCAGGTTTCTGCTGCTAGCTCTGGTACACTGTATATATAATTTTTAAATGTAAAGTCAATTTCTCTTCGTAATATCCGCCAATTCATCCTCTTGCGTTGCACCAGTAACTGATTCAAGAACACTTTTCGTTTTAATATCCTACGAAATCTGATTCCTCACCAGAACTAGAACTCCGATTGGGCATAATCCAAGAATATGGGTCCACAACCGATCTTTTTGAGAGTAAGTATCCTCGATATAGTCGAGTGTCCTGATAATAAAATAATACAGAATTGACTCTCAAGTATAAGTACGTGAATATTCGGTATTATCTATAAATAAAATTCTCTTCAACCAATTATTATCTACAATTTACACTTTGTCCTTAGATAAAGTCTCTCAAATTTCAAAATGTATTTTGAAATTAGGGAAAGTTTTAAGTGTAATAATTATTTTAATATTTGCTTATTCATGGGACCCGGATCTCGTTACTCGTTTGCGACAACTTTTCGTAGTTTTTATGTAAATATTAAAAAGTTATTTTAATAAATATTAAAAACAATCTCATGTTGTCAAATATCTCGTAAACAAACTAAAAAGGAATTCGCTCTCACCTAATTCGTAATTCGTATTACGTCACAAAAATATTAACTGATTTGTTTTACGCGGAATCGAAACTGCATCATTAAATGAATATTTGACAATGGATTCATCGAAATAATAGCAACCACTCTATAATATATATAATGTTATATACATATTAATGTATATAACATTATATACATTATAGACATACATATAACATATTAATGTTGTGTGTTTACACCTGCGCTAATAGATATAGGGCCTTCTTCTTCCTTGCATTGTCTCAAGTCATTGTCTAAGGGTTGACCAACTGATGTATGGCCCTTTTTTTGAAAAATACATATATTGTTTGCGACGATATTCGTCAACGCAGTACAATTTTTTATAATAAATTCCTATACTTGGCAAACCGCGCATGTTTTAGGCTTTATTTAGCGTACATTTTTACACTTTCACTGGTGTATTTCTGTACTGTATGTACACTAAAGCGGTTCTACACTATTTTATAATGCTGCATTAAGGCTGGGCATGTTGAATTTAAATAAAATCACCGATTGTTAGTTAATTTCTAATTAAAACTCACTGATTCAGTGTACCAAAATCGTTCTTAATAAAGCGTCGCGTTGGTACCAGTTAGTAATTTTCTTCCGTATGACAGCGGCCGTGTTAGTATAATATGTCACGTGTCAACGGCGTTGTTTGGATGTACGTTACGGGCATTTCGTGATTAATCCTAATTCGTGCTTTTTTGCAATCGTTTAAGTTAGTTCCTTCCAGAAGTAAATGGCGGGTATT
This sequence comes from Agrypnia vestita, assembly GCA_016648135.1. Lineage (NCBI taxonomy): Eukaryota > Metazoa > Arthropoda > Insecta > Trichoptera > Phryganeidae > Agrypnia > Agrypnia vestita. The sequence continues at coordinate 36,311 of JADDOH010001613.1, read as the reverse complement.
CTATTATATATTGTTGCTATGGATTTTTTTTTATATCAATTTATGGTGCATTTTTGTTAGCTTATACAAGCTGCTCAATAATGTAATATATTTTTGATGTTTATAGCGTTGACTGGTCGGACATAATTACTAATATCGGGTATGCAAAAAACTAATTACACATTTAATTAAACAATTGTACATTAGTTTATCACTTATAATTTCCTTAAAAGCAGTAAAAATCTTTTTTATAAATCACATTCATTGTTAACGGTAGTAAGAATATTGACGCGACATATATTCCGTGTTGGCATCTCTGTTTAAAAAATATACATTAATAACTGGAATAGTTAATACGCGTCCGTCGACGCCTATTTGATATTATTATAATAATGTTGACATCCAATAAAGTCTAGTTATAATGTAGGTACCCACTTTCAGAATACTGTTATGTGCTCCATTTCGTTTTATTCCTCTTTTTACGTTGGCAATAATATTTTGTCAGCGAGTTATAAATGACAAATTAAATCACTTCTCCATGTAGGTCCGAGCATGCGCCGTGTCGTATGATGAATTTTTATAAAATGTCAGTAGTCAGTCGGCAGTAATAATATAATGTTGAATTGATGAGATGAGAAAACATCCTCTGGGGGCGTACACCACAGCAATACGCAGATCTGTTCGAAGTGAACAACTTCTCAGCACGGCAATTTCAGTTTGAAAGTTATTTGATTAATTTAGTTGGAGCGTGGCGCTTCGTATTATATTTATGATCGTAAAAAACATCGGTTGTTGTCGAGACGCGCGATGATGGACGTTTCTGATTCAACTTTTAAAATGAAATAAAACAAATTGCGAAGGGAATAAATGCCAGATGACAAATAATAAGCAAACTTTAAACCAAATTATTAAATCGAGCTCCTCGTTGTCTGAGCGTTGTCAAAATATTAATTCGAGGGCGGTTGTGAAACTGTGACTCGCGAAAAGATTATTTTTTATCTAGTTAAGAAATTATTTAGTTAAGAAATCATACTCTGTATACAGAGTTTGAGTATAGCTCTAATTCATGGGCACTTATTTATACAATTAATTGCATTTCCACAAATGTGCGCAGAGAACATACGCCACACATCGCGATCCTTACCTATCCACGCATGCTATCCTCAGAAGTAATTAGTGATCGGAACCGTTATTTTAACCGGTTACATAATTACCGTTATTTGAGATTTATATCTGATTGTAACGACGTATTTAATTTTTCGCGATTCATCGACAACTAGACAAGAGTCAAATCTCATTTACCAATCATCATACGATCAGTTGTTCTGTAACCGGTTAATATAGTAATAGACGAGAGTCGTTACTAATCTGCATTCTGAGGTCGTTCTATCACAAATTATTATCATTATTATTATTATGTTCAGTGATGTACAAGATACCCTATACAAAGTATCCGGAATACAGAATACAAGATACTTTAAAATTAAGTATTTCAAATACCAAATACAAATAACTTTCTGGAATAGTATCTGAAATACTAGACACAAAATACGTATCTTCCAAATACTTTTTAAAGATAAAATCCTTTTGTAAAAAAACACATTTTATTGAATGTAAGTTTATTTTTTACGTGAGTTATTTACGAATAAATCGCGTTTATCGCGCAAATGTGACAAGATAAAATATTATATTTTTAACGTTTTAATTGAGACTTAAGTAAAACGAGTTTTTCAAACATTTTGTCGCTCATTTTCTTCGATGAGGTCTCATTATATGTACATCATTGGAAAATAGTATGTTTGCAATCTTAGTATTTACAAAATACTAAGATACCAAAAGAATGTATCTAAATACAAGATACAAGATGAATATTCAAAAAAGTATTTCAGATACATGATGAAAATAAAATACGTATTTTGCATCTATTTCAAATACTTGAATCTTGTGTCACATCTCTGATTATGTTATAGCAACTCCCCGAGTTGCGTTATTTTTTACTTATCTTTTTCCCCCTTAAACCCCCTGTTAAATTATGTTTGTTAATTTTTTTCTTTACTTTATCATTATGATTTCTTCAAAGAACTGACATCTCGACTTGCTCACCCTTGCCGGTCCCACCTGTGACGTATTTTCGGGGTATAACTGTACATCTGATTGTGTCTGACTCGATTTTCCCGGGAGTCGGTTCCACGCGTCCGATACTTTTTATCAGAGTGGAATTTTATTTTTCGCATTTGCATTCTTTCCTCGCATCCTCGTTTAACGTTCGATGCACACGAACGTGGGTCTCGGCGGGCGCGCGCAATGTCTATTCGTCCTTCCATTTCGATCAGAACTACACGAGTTTCTTGTTCGGCGGGGCTTCGTTTTGTGGACGTTTTCTCATCTTGTACGACGCGTTATAGCGAGATGGGGCATCGTAATGGGAGGAAAATGTCGCGTCTCTTGGCGAAGAAACGATGCGGGTCTACAGAATTGCCTACGTGGGGCAGCGCTGAGCGGAGCGAGCGGCCCGAGGCCGCGACCGCTGCGGGAGCTGGTTAGTTGGCTGCGCGCCCTACTTGGGAATAATCAATACCTTCGTAACCTTTGCAATGAGAGTGAAGTTCTAGGAGAACGTGGTCCACATTTTTTAGTCTTGCAATTATCTATCGAAACCTTGGATTGCGAGCGTAATTCGCTGTGCGAATTTCTCCGTAAGAAATTATGGAAACTAGACGCAAAAATACGCGTATAAAAATTAATAATAGAACATACTTCCTAATTTATACAGGTTATCTCGTGGCTAATATTTTAACACAATCTTTGGTGAGTCTTTCTCTTTCAGTTTTGAATAGATAATATTTTCTTCTTCAAATATAGCAAATTTATTTTGCGGTAACATAATTATAATTTATATAAATTAACTTTGTTAAAACCACTTATTTATTGAAAAAATTCAACATGTTTCGAAGCCAATGGCTTCTTCGTTAGGATAACAAAAATAATATTTAAAAATCGAAGTATAGATCAAAATATTAAAGTTATATATGGATAATGAAAAATGAAAATATTATATAACTTTAACATTTTGATCTATACTTCGATTTTTAAATATATTTTTTGTTATCCTGACGAAGAAGCCATTGGCTTCGAAACATGTTGAATTTTTTCAATAAATAAGTGGTTTTAACAAAGTTAATTTATATAAATTAGAAAATATTTTTTAGAGCGCGTGAAATATCAACAGTTACGGAGGTAACCGACTTAAAAATTAAAATTAGCATATTTCTGTAAAACGTTGGACTATAATTAAAGTCGCTTGTATCAAATATTAAAAATTCGTTCGCTTTTATAAAAGTCAAATAAAAAGATTAAATGGAAGTACGTCATACCAAAAATAATCTGAATGAGGCGGGTTAAAGCAATAAGAAAGACCTCGCTCGTTTATCAAGTCAAAACTCGTGTAAAATTTTGCCCCCTTTGCGTAACACTTGCAGGCCAAGTTCTTAGCGATCATACGCTTCAAGTTTTGCTTCCTTCTTCGGAGAATGTTAATTGCGTAACCGCGTATAAATAAAATAAAACACGGCACGCAACTATTGGTACGAGTATCGTATTTGGATCACGGTCGCACTTCTGTTTTACTGTTATGTAAATTCGTGGTTGGACGTTTATTCAATTCGAATATAATCAATTATTATTAACCGCAGGGTTTTGATTTAATGCGGATTAAATGCAGGTTGATTGCAGAATTTTATTCCACCATAAGAAAGAAGCTTGACTTGACTTGACTTTGATCTCGTTGCCAGCAGAGTACCGGGTCACAAAGGACCCCTTGCTCTTTCATCATTATGTGGGGTGAGGGATGAATTTACCTCACTTGCGGGGTAAGAAAGAAGCGCTTGCCCTGAAAATGTACGCAACGCGAATTAAGTGTGCGTTGGAAAAAAAAGTTATTAATCCCGGTTAGTTTAATTAACATCGAATGAAAGTAGACTTGATTTTAAACAGAAAGCAATTTTAAAAAACTTTGAAACATGTTAAATTTTTTGCGTTCTGTGCCATAAAACAACTTTCATATTGTTGTAGATTTTACAAGATAAATGTAATCTTTATACACTAATTTAATCGTGGAATGTCTACCGAAAAATTTCAGTTGACCTTTTAAATTCTTTGCAAGTCACGCCAAGTCATGAGCGAGGGAACGCGCTAATATTTTCAAGTTTGTGTTTACTAGGGTATTATGCCGTGTTGTTACGACCTTTCGGGCCGACGTTTCGGATCCCATTGCAGGGTCCATCATCAGGGCTGATGTCTTACATCATAAACGTCGGCCCGAAAGGTCGTAACAACACGGCATAATACCCCAGTAAACACAAACTTGAAGATTCTGAGTGGCCGTGAAAACCTAAGAACGCGCTAATATTTTCTTGTTACATCGAGTGATAAGTGTTAACATGTAACTTTTAGACTTTGCAGAGGCGGGATCAAGCACGATTTTTAGTGTCATATACTCGTTATTTGAATGAAATTTGAACTTATACCGTTTGTGGACGACAGTTTCTGATATTTTACGCCTACCCTACGTCATGTCTCTGTTTTCGAGGTCAGCAGTTAAAAGGTTGAATAATATAGATTATTCTTAAAATCTATCCGGTAGTTTTGTAGATTTATCTGGTAGCTTTCCCGGAATCAACTCTCCTAATTTTGAATGTACTTCCAACCGTGATGAATCGGCAACGAACGTCCGTCCGTAACTTACTGGAATTACGAAAACATCACTGATGATCGACAACATTAACAAAAAATATCGTAATTAAAGAGTTGCTGCTGTAAATATACTTTATGTTTCAAGTCGATAAAGTTGGTTTGTGAGTTGATCTGAAATTAGTTTTAGATGTAAGCGAATAAAGTCAAATTTAAAATCGTGCAATTATTACGTCTCCTGATTTTTCACGGGTTAAAGGCTAGTTTCCGATGTTAATTTATAAAATTCTCCATAATAGGTGTGCGACAATTTTTATAATAAGAAAAAGCGCGATTGCCGGGAATGCGGTGGCGTTTGGTTAATAAACACATTCAGCCCTCCTTGTCATGGTTCGGCCCCTTGCATAACGGGCCTAATCTAAGGAATTATTATATTTTTATTACCTCGTGTATTTTTCGGTGAACTATAATAAATATGTTATGCTCGCGTATTAGTTACCCCTCGGCACGAATACCGCGGAAAACGTTTTTTCATACCGCGGCACTCCAGTCAATAGTGTCCACCGATATACTTAGCTGGGCGAATAAAAAAACTATATTAAAACTAGTGATTAAGACCCTCTCCTAGAAATCTCTAATTTTTAAACCAGGGGCGTGCAATCGGTACTTTAAAATATTCTATACTTAACTAGAATTTATACGAAATAATACGAAATAAAATATGTATCTCGTTATATTCCTATCCTATATTATTTTTTAAAAAAAATCTAACCCATAAAAACGAAGTTTTTATTATACTCCCTTTCTCATTTACTAGTGGAAACTGGTTTGGCGCTCAACCTACGAGTTGGGCTTCGGTCGGGCGACGCTACGAAAGGGAGTAATAAAAAATTTCTAAAAATTCAAAATTATACTATAATTATTAATTTTTTTAACGAAATTTTGATAGATCTTCTTGATCGTCACCACGAGTCTGCTTGCAAAGTTTCAGCTCGATTGGATCACGGGAAAAGGGTTAAAAATCGTTCCAAAGTTTTTGTGTCAAAGAAACAAACAGACAGACGCCACGAGTTAATATAAAGGGAGTAAGAATAAAGAAGTGAACTGACGGGACAATGAGGGCAAAATTTTGGATGGCAGCCGTGCCGCCCAACTCTGCTTTGCAACGCTGGGTTGCACGGTTGCCTTTAGCATTAAAAAATGACAACCTAGCGGCGAATGAGTAGGACCGATATAGGAGCTTTTGCTTTTTTTTTATATTTATTTATTTTTGATACTTATCACATAGGTATATATACCAAACTGCCCTTATAAAACGGTACTGAGTAAGCGGTGGGTCTGCTCTCACTGCCCTCATTATCCTATATTATTATTACGATATTATTTAGGTTTTAATATATCCAAATATTCTGAGGAATAAATATTTAATTTCGCTTTTTTTTTCAAAATGTGTATGTATATGTATGCCTCAACATTCTGACTGCACGAGCCTACGTAGCCACCGACCACCATTTAACATTTTTATCTTCCATCTATTAGTCATTAACGATCTGTTGATAATTTGTCTCCTTAAAATAAAGCCGTCATAGGACGGGCGCGAGAGACTTACTTTAATAGAGCGGTTTCGTAAAATAAAACAATAATAAAACAGTTGTATATACAATGATGCTGTTGACACTTGAAGACACACAAGAAAGCCTGTCAAAACGGAAAAAAAATCATGTTTTCAAATTTACATTGAATAGTTAGTAAATTATTATCGAACATATTACAAATAGGTACCTACCCAGCTTGGATACTCAAACGTCTATTGATTCTTTTTAAAAAAATGGAACGTCCAGAGAACGATATTTTTTCATACCCAGCCAATTGTATTCATATTGTTATTGTAATTATATATATTGTAGAATAATACATATTCATTTTATTGGAGAATCGGCGTTTAATATACATTTAAACAAACAATTTTACAATATTATTGTAAAATTGTTTGTTTAAATGTATGTTATTCATAGTTAAAATACGCATTTTACAAGCAAGTTAAGTATAAATTTAATAATTAGAAAGAAAAGAGATAGTTTATTGTATGTTTTCGCTTCTTATTACATTAGGTATTGAATTACCTGTTCTGTAATAAGCTGCCTTAATTATGATGTTACTTAATTACTTAATATGAGTTACATAGGTTATCTCTTAAATTATTTTTCAACGCACCTATATGTTCTTTTTTAGCATTGGAATTTGATGATTTTTTCTAGAAGAGTAGCAAGATGTTTATTGTGCGTTTTTAATAATAGTCTCATATTGTCGTTTGTTTTATCCTATAAGCCATTCTGTCAATTGTTTTCTGAATCGATACAATAAACGATATTTGTTAACTCTCTTAATATTTTGTTTTAAATAAATGGAGCTAAGTAAATTTGATGTTGCTGTGCAAAAGTTGTTCTTAAAATAATTTCGGTACCATTACCTTTCTGTGCTCTTGGGCTCTAGTGAGCTTTGAACGTAAAACCTGCGAGTCAGTTTTATTGTTGTGTTTTGGTATGTTGATATGACTTTTGTGAATAGTTTTTATATATATATATATATACTATATATATAATATATATTAGTGAATAGTGGTTCATATTCGTAGTGTTTTTTGTATTGTATGAATATGGCTGATGCTCCCTATTATTGTAAATGTGACCGACCTATGAAGATATATTATAGACGTCTTACAGAGGCGAAATTATATTTCTTATGGGAAAGCAGGTACGGATGTTCATAGGGCCTACGACCTATCGCACCTCTGGCTTAAGTGATCACTTTACACAATGTAACGTTCACCATTACCGCCCATGATTGAACACCACGTCTATAAAATTTTTGGAAGTTGTATATATTTAAATTTTACAACCTGTTTCATGTATGTGTTGTAATAATCATTAGCGCGACCGGCGTCCAAAGCTTTTTCATCCCCCTTAATTAACAACAGAAGTCACTAATGAGATGTCTATTTATGATTGGAATTTTTTAGCAATATCCTTTATATGTGTAATGAGATTCTTCCGAATTATTAAAATTATTACACCAGAATAGGCCTGAAATATTGTTTCAATTTTTTAAACTAATTTTTAGACCAGTTTTTTTCCTTCAGAATATTTCGAGTTTGTCCAAATTTTTCAGTGTTGGGTTTTTGTCACAGGGACATCATTAATCAAGATATATTGTAGATAGATGTCTATGGGCACGATACTCGCACACACTTTTAATTTATTTTATGTCATTTGAAGTTTTACGTTCCTGCCGCGCAGTCAGTCATATGTGCATTATAATTTCCCTGGAGGTCTCGGCTAGCAATAATCCAACACTCCTGACCATGTAATTATACAAGGCAGATTGTTTTCTAGGTGCCTACGCGAGGCAAAACTAGTTGTACAAAACTAATTTGTTGCCTCGATAAATTAGAAATAAATTCACAGAAAATAAGAACAAAAAAAACCGATTGATTTGATTCCATCACCGAACCATTCAGCGAGGAATCAGCTTTTATATTGCTCTAGGCATAAGTCCAAAACCAGAAGTGTACATTGTAGTTATTGCCAATAAGAAAACACAATAAACTAGCGTTTGTTTCTATCAAAGCTAATGGAATTTTTCTTACTGGCAATTAATTATATTGACAATCTCTTGTCAACGTGTTTTTATATAAATAATTAGATTAGAACTGTCAAAAGTGACACAAAACGATAAATACTTTTTTTTTCGTATGCTATGGTTTGCTTATTATTTCTGTGTTTACTATAATATGCTTTATTTCTACGCTCTTAGGTACTCGTATTTTCTTAATTTTGTATTTTTATTGATAATTTATATAATATAGATCAGGCGTGGCGAACCTTTTTGGGTCCGCGTGCCAAAAATCCTCATATTATTTCTCGATTGTGTGGCGTGCCCAAGCAGTAAAAATTTTTAACAAAATAGAAAAAATATCTGAATTATATTTACAAGCTTAAAAATCACAATATAGTTTCTTAAAAATAAAGTCGTTATCAGTAAACATACACATTAGTTATTTATCAATGAGATTTTTTCTGTTGTACATTCGATGACAAATTCTTAATATCTGGTTCATATTTTAGTAATACTTTTAGTAATACTTTTTCTAGAATTACATTTTATGAAATTCATTTCTGAAAATAATGATTTCCAAGCAATGTAGAAGAGAAAAATTATAATATTGCTCTCGCAAATTTCTTTAAACCGCTAAAGATTTCTGGAATGGTGTCCTTATTATTTCTTCTTCTGCATATTATTAATTATGTTCGTTAATCAATCGCTTTCAATTATTTCTAAATTCATTTAATTAAAAATATAAAAAAATATTGTTGAACTTGGAAATCGTTCGCGTGCCTTCCAAATTCTCAAACGTGCCACCTCTGGCACGCGTGCCCTAGGTTCGCCACACCTGATATAGATGATAACTTAGACCGACCATCATCATACACACACCCCGGCCAAACTCTCATCATTCTTTGCACATAGCCCCATATCTTCACCTCATAAACATAAACAGAATACACCCACACTCCACTTAACCACAATCCCATACACCTCACTCCACTTCCCCCTCTCACTCCCACTCCAATCTCTCTATTTAATGTATTTTTTCTTTATTGCTTTGACTTAATATATTATGCCGTGGATCTCTATAATTGGTCTACCAACTATCCAATTCATTATGCCATTATAATAAATTGTACCGTTGAGATTCCTAAAATAAAAATAAAAAATAATAATTTTCAGTTTCAATGCCGATAAATCGGCGTTTATTAATCACACCATTATTACATGCTTTATACATATAAATTACTAAATCAAGACAGTATGTATAAAGCCTCTCATTCTCTACCTACCTTGCCAGATAACCAATAGTTTTGGAGTGTCCCAATGTTTCACATGTACACCTATCTATTCTATTGTATATTAAATGCGCATAATGAATGCTTATACATATTTATGTCTGTAATGCCTTTGTCTTCAAATTGTTAATGATCTGTGAAATATAAAATAAAAAAATAATAATTGCGGAAAGGGAATGCGCAAAAATTATATTTTACGTAAAAACTTGATTATTTTACAGGGTGTCTCGTCGATAGAAGTAAAACTAAGTGTTTTTGTTTTTAAGTTTTTAATGGAAAATATTCTTTACAATTTTTAATATTCGTTTTTTGTTACTTTTATGATAATACGACGTTTCAAAGAAGATAGGTCAGAAAATGCATGTTTGATGTCGCTTATCTCCCTAACTGTTGACATTTCACAACAGTTACGGAGATAAGCGACATCAAAGTTTGTTTTTTTTTTCTCAACATTTCTGATGCATCTTCTGTAAAACGTTGTATTATTATAAAACTAATATATATCGTCATGATCGTAAAATAATGACGGATGTGCGAAAAATTCCGTATGCTGTGATACAAATCCAAAAGTGAAAAAAGAAACCATCTTATGGCATATAAAAAGTGTATTTTTTCTCATTAATTTAACCGTCGTTATACGAAGTCGGTATAACGACGGTTCTGATTTGCGATCGTAGAACAATGCAGCATGTGTAAAAACGTCGTTGTTCTGCGCTGACTATATTTGAAGTTTGAAAGGTATCAACTTTAAATAATCAACCCAAGTTTCAAAGGAAAATCTTCTGTAGATATCGAGCTATGACATAAAGTGTCTTTATGTAAATAAAACTTCAAACTGCTGTCCTGCAAATTTGAGAAAAATCATGTCGAATATTAAAAATTCACTCGCTTTGGTATAAGTTAAATAAAATGATTAAAAACTTTCACGGTTAAATTTTTAATGAACTTTTTGCTATTAGGGGAGACACCCTAGTAGTGTATCATATTTATTAGAGATCCGTAATTATAGTATAAACGTTAATTGATTATATTACGTTGAACTGTGTTAGATAGACCACTTGCTAATAAATTATATTTTCTAAATTAAAAAAGTTTTATGGAAAAGCCGGCCGCAGCCGCGCAGTGGTCGTCATTGGCCACGAGGCGGCCGCTCTCGGTAGCTACCGCGGTCCGCTTAGCGTCCGGCCCCGGTCGGGCGCTTCCCCGTCCCCTCGGATATCTGGCCAAGCTGCGCACACAGTGGGAGAGTGCAAGAGCCGCGGAGAGCATGCCAAATAATTGTGACGTGTGACGTAAAACGTGATTGCAAACATGTGATGCGAGCGGCGACCTTGGGCTCCTTACGATCTGTGTCAGTGAAAATTATCGCGGGTATCAACGGCGCGCGCGGACTGCCGCACAGCGCCGCTCGCCGATTGGTCGCGGGCTGCGCGAATCGCAGCCTCGATTTTTTTTATTTTTCCGAAATGCGAGTCCCGTGACGTGTCCAAAGTAGATATGAGCAAAATGGCGGTAGAATTCAGAAATTTCGGTGAATTGTGTAATTTTTTTTTAATGTGAAATTCGACGATATAATTTACTGTTGTTACGGGTAATGTCATTAAAATAATTAAAAATGACGTATTTTTATTTTGATCATTAGTTTTGCTATCAATCGCAGAGCTTTCTACGATGCCTATACTTAAAATTACTTAACTACGCCAGTAAACACTGTCTGTAAAAAAGATCAGCAAAAAAAAAACAACAAGAGTAGCTTGTTGGTCTTGTGGTTAGGACACTCGCCTCGTGATCCAAAGGTCGCGGGTTCGAACCTCACTCCAGACTAGCAAGTTAGTCCTATTTTCATAGCACAAGCGTTTAGCTTAGTTTGAAAATAGTAAGAATATTGATGTGACACGTATTCCGTGTTCGCATCTCTATTTAAAAAAAAAAAGTAATTTATATTAGTATTTTTAATATACAGGATGTAACAGAGCTAATCAAAAATATTTTAGAGATTATGAGTCGAAAAGGTTTAAGTAACCATGACCTTGCATTTTTTTTCAATATTTTTTCTGACTCATTTTCAACGCAAGTTACTTGAAGGATAGTCCATTTTTTACAGAAATGTTGAAACAAAATGCAAACTTTGATGTCGAATACCTCCATAACTATTGTCATGGTTGGCTGTTGTCGACAGACTGGCTCTCTTACACCCTGTAGTTCTGCGTGCATTTCGATATGCTTCCCAATCTGTAAATTGTAAATTGCCAAAAGTAATCCTTACGATTTTGTACAGTGTGACGAAGATAAATCACCAAAACAGTTTCCATCGAATCTAATTGTTAATTAGCCAAGATACAAACCGTTCGGTCGTTCTACTGGGTTAGTTAAAAGTTGGCTGCTAATCGGGTGGCGGTTATTCCTTATTTTATTTATTATTTGTCACCAAATTATAAGAAAGTTTACGCCTCTGGAATTGGAAATTATATTATTGCTTAAATAGTTTCTGCTAGTAATTAAAAAAAATGTGAAGCCTCGTGGATAATTTTGTAGAACATATTTCGCAAAACGTGTGTTAATCTGAATTTTAAATTCCTCAATTGGTCGTCACTAGGGTATATGTATAGGTAAATCGATAAAAATGTGAATGTAATGCCGGTTTACCGGTAATATGTAAGTGTCAAAAAATGAATATTATGGTATTGTTTTATAATATAAAACAACAAATATTTTACTTATTATTTTATTAGGAAAAAAAAACATTTTAATACAAACAAATTGTTACATATTGATGTTTATTTTACATAAAGATTGCTTATATATAAGATAAATTATAAACACCTTTATCTAAATGAAGTCGGGCTACATTCAAAACTATTATTTAGAACAAGGGTTGATGCGTTATCGCATCCATTTATCGAATATATAATTATATATAATTATAATATCACATGATCATGGTGCAACTGGACTTATACCTTGATCGGTGAAATTTTGTAATAGTTAGTCTCGGATCTCCGACTTGCGCGCGCTCTTTGTATTACACCGGAGAAAATTCCATTTTCTTCAAATATCGTCACATCGTATCGTACTTTAAAAATATTATTGTATAATACGTGTAAACGTGAAAAATAATTTACCGAAATTACCGATACTTGGACAATTATTTATCGATTCTAATTCGGTAACTGAATTTAGGCGAATAGCCATGATGACAGTATTAAAGAAAAAGTGATTTTAGAGAAGAAAATGATCCAGTTTTAATATACACATTGAGATTAATAAGATTAAGATTTTCAACAAAACAAAAGTATTAAATTATGCAATCCGCCATTTTAACTGAAACACCGGTCAGAGCGAATGACGTCACGCCTCGGTATCCATCACCGTGTCTTTGAACCGTTGCCATAGACACAGCGCAATGTTTACCGAGGCTGACGTCACGTAGACGAAATGACAGCTGCGGGCGTTTTGCGCGAAATTAAAAATATGTCGATGAAAATGCAATTATTTGCGTAAAAATTAAGTTTATTACTGAAATAATGTTGTTTTCGGTAATAGTAGACGTGTGTACCTACAATATAAAATGTCATTACGCTTATTATAATATAGGGATGGGTAAATGAAAAAAAAATTTCGATATATATCGAATCGATATTTTTAAAAAGTATCGAAAATAATCGATATACATTGCGAAAAATATATCGATATATCGATATTTATCGATATTATTTTTTCAAAAATGTAAGGGGGATAAGCTTTTGGCGACCAAAAAAAAAAAGGTCACCGGAAAAAATATATCGATTATCCGAGAAAAAATATCGATGACCAAAAAAAGGTCGCCAGAAAAAAAGTGAAAAAAGATACCCAAAAAAAGGTCGCCGAAAAAAAAAATCGATATATCGGAAAAAAAAACGATATTTCGGAAAAAAATATCGATATATCGGAAAAAATATATCAATGACCAGTAAAAAGTGAAAAAGATACCCAAAAAAAAGTCGCCGGAAAAAAGTGAAAAAAACATACCCAAAAAAAAGTCGCCAAGAAAAAAAAAATCGGTTATCCCAGAAAAAATATCGATATATCAAAAAAAAAAATCGATATTCGATATATCGCGAAAAAATATATCGACTATAAATACCGATATTTTTCAAAAAAAATATCGATATTTTGATATATCAATATTTTTTACCCATCCCTATTATAATATAGTATTATTATTTCCTCTGTAACGCTCCGACGTGTGTAAATGTCCGCTCGTTACGCTCGCGATGAGGCGGCTCTCTCCGGGAGCAAACGGACTTTCCTTGTTCGCCCGGCCTTTCATCCCGCGACGGTAATGGTCGCGCGAGTGAGAAGAAACAAACGCGGGCTATTTTAGCGAGAGTCGGACGAAATGAACAATCGCGGTTTGCGTTGCATCCGAAACGGAACCGGGTCACGCGGATGAATCATCGAATCGCACGTTTCCATAAATGGGACGATCGCCGCGGCGCGACCTCGGCGGGAGGAACCAGTTCTGCCGTAACGGCCGGCGCCGCTTCCTGCTCGCGCCGGGCTCGCATTGACCTTAGCGCCGGCCGAGAGCGGCTGGCGGCCCGCGCGACTCCTCAGCATTGAACCAATTAATGCCGCGGTGAGAAGATTCGCAGGCGCGGCGCCGGCTTCGTTTGTTCGACTGTGGAAAGTGAAAACGGCCTCCCCATTGTTGCGGCCGCCGCGTTCTCGTTTTCAACGCGCGAACTTGTCGCCGCGAGTAATGAACCGCTCTCCACTTTAAGGGCTTGTTCGAACACGCGGGAATCGCGCGTTTCAAAACGCGCGGTTTTTGTCGTGTGTTCACACAGCCGCGGTTAATAAGCGAATCGTGCGCGCGAAAATAAACGTCAGTTTGACAGCTCCGGTACCGTTCTCCATCTTTGAATATCAGAGATATATTCGCTGTCAGTTCATTTTTGGTGAATAAATACCTACTTACCTAAAATACTCTTTTTTTCCAACGTGTCTTCACCATTTCCAAATATCTCCACCAACTCCTGCCAAGCTTGGTTCTTGGCATATTTGAGTAATCCTTACACTGAAGATCCCATATTGCAGGTCTTTTCTCCGCTTCATCAATAAAAAGTTCAGTGTCAAAGCGATCCATAACCATAGAAAAGAGAATATAATCCACGCGTGCTCCTGTTGTGACATGGGAACCGCGCGGTGCCCGCAACGCGACTGAACGCTCTCGAAAGGCTCCATAGTAATAGGATCGCGCGGACGCCGCGCGAGTCTATTTTCTAGCGGTTGGGTGGCGGGCACCGGTTGTGTCTGAACGATCACATACAATCCTACATAAATAAGACCTGCACGGATCCCACGCGATTCTGAAACTGCGCGGTTCCCGCTGTCTGAACAAGCACTAAGTGATGGATAATGTTCCGCCCTTTATTTTTTTGATGTGTAATATCTTTCCTCTCGCTTTCCTGCAATCTGTGGCAGTGATTTCGTGAAAACGGACGGAGATGCGTGACAGGAAATAAGACGTGCGCAATTTCATTTAACTATGAGCGCGCGCGATGGACAAAAAAATTATCGTCTAAACTAATCCAGCATGTGCCGTCACAGCTAAGACGCACACTACCAGCCAATGCTTCTGATTTTGTATATATGTTGCGAGGCCGGTGTCAAACGTGTGGATGTTGTAACTTTGTTATATTTTGGCTTATATCTTCGAAACTATCCAATAAATACTTAATTTTTTTACAAAATGTAAATAGTAACTACGCTCAATGATTTTCATTCTCAAATTTTATATAATTTATGTGATTGTTTTAAAATATTTATTCAAAGTTTTCATACAATATGTATGGCGGCACACTGCAGCTATCTATGAAAATAAATAAAAACATATAATCGACTAAGCACATTTCTTAATAAAAATGCGTATATACAGTACCTACCTAGTGCGGGAAAATTCAATAATAAGTAAATGCACATACATTTTATTTACATGTATTTACTAATTAATAAATATATCGTTTGTTTTTTGATGTTAATTTCCGTCGCTGCTCAATTGATATTTTTAGTTGTGAGACGTCAAATGTTACACATCATATGCGACTACTGTAAGGCTCGCTCGTTTTTTTTTTTTACGTCCGATCGTCAATCGTTGAGGATCTTGCTCTTCGAAATAAAAGTTTTTGTCGCTGAGGTCTGTCTTGGCAGGTTCTCCTCCAATTGCTGTCTCCCGTCTTTCTCCACATAGTGGCATACGTGGATATGTTGGAGAACGAAATCTTTAGACATTTCGGCCCAACGTAATCGAACGGTCTTTTGTGAAGCTGCAGTATCGTCGTATAAAATTTTGAATTTCGTTGTTCCATATAATTTATCCTAACACTAGCTGTGCCCGCAGCTTCGCCCGCGTGGAATTCAGTTTTGAGACTGTACGAGTATCAAGTGAAAAATCAATATAAATCTAAACTACTCGTTCCAAACAATATTATTTAAAAATGGCAATTTTTATCTACATAAAATTTCCCTGACGATAAGCAAATTTATTTTGATAAGAATTTAACATTACCTACTTACTTATACTTAAATTACCCCCGACTGATTAGAATTAATTTTAAATATATCTTTTATTCATATTTTATCAATTTGTGAATTAACCTTATCATATAGATATATAGGTCTTTTTAAGCTTTTCTATGGAAAGTATTCATATATATCTTAGCGTTAAGGTAGCGCTTATAAGAAACGCATTCGATCAACCTTTTTTTCGTCGACTTACGTTGCAAAATTGGTCTCCATGAAAAGTCATTTTATTTTAACGAGATAATATATAGCCTATGTCCACTCTAAAGGTCCATTCTAAATATTGGTGAAAGAATTTTTGAAATACGTTGAGTAGTTCCGGAGATTGCCTTCTACATCTAAACTTATAGACTTAACCGCTTTAATATTGGTGTAGATAACCACGATCCTTTGTCTTTTTTAAGTAAGAGTTCTCACAAGTTTTTCGTCTTCAATGGTAGTCTTCCAATTTTGAAGATTTCTCATATATTTCTCCAGTCTTTACAAAGTGAATATAGGCGTCCAACAGTGGCATCTGGAAGCGCCTGAAAATTAAGATCGCTATTTACAAAACACTGGAACTAATGAAAACTGTGTGCATTGTAACATGAAAATGCATTGTAATATTGGTCTTCGAACGTGGGATGGGATTCTTAGAAGAATATTAGGAGCCAAGATGAAAATAGGCTGTGACGGATACACTGCGACCACGAAATAGATGCAGAATCCAAGGTACAGCACCCGAGCTGGGCTAATCTGGTTAGTCATATAAAATTTGCAGTTGATTGTGATCGCGCACCTTTTCGTCGCTTTCGTCTTTTTTCACAGGTGGTCCTCGTCTCCTATCTTTCTACACACTCTTGTCCAATCTTATCCGAAATCGCTTCCCTTGGGATTGCTGATGCATTGTCGTAATATGATGTTAGATACGTTGAAGATGGCATTCTTTAAAATTTACGATATGCGATTCATCGTATTAAGTTTTCAGTTCACGGTTCCACCTAATTCATCCACCGTCATGGTACATTTATTTATAATAAACGCCCTAGTGGGCTTTTACAGTACAAGAAAATTAAAAGGATTTTTATATACCTAACATAAAACACGTTTTACAGTAAATAATTAAAAATAATAATATAAATAGAACATATTTAAAATAAATGAACAATATATATAAACGATGATTAGTACACAAGCAAACTGTAACAATTAGAGACCTTTAAAATAAAGATAGTTAAACCAATATATCAGATAAATAAGATAAGAAGATAAAATAAGTATAAAAAATAAAATCAAAACATATTTAAAATGGAAATGAACAATAATCAGGATACTTTAAAATAAATAAATATATATAATTCATGAGGAATAAAACATAATTACTTAGTCCATTAAACTTAATGAATTATATTGGTAATTCTTTAATTCGGGTATACTCCTAGAACGAAAAATGTCTACAAATTCCGAAAATTTGTTTCCAAATACATGCGTGTTAACGGTGAATTTAATACATTGTTATTCCTGCGGGCCCCTACAAAGAACACTCCGTGGTGTCTCGTTTGTCTCGGTATATTATACGAGACCATCTGAATCAGTTCAGGGCAGTTCAACATACTTTTAATTATTTTAAATAGGAACACTATGTCGCTGACGTCTGTTTTGTATGATAATTTCTATGTATAAAAATATTTTATTTGTCTCTCTTGAGCTAGTAATTATTTCCTGGTAGCCTACGCTATTCTAAGATTTCAATTTAATCGCTATTTAATTTAATTTATTTCGGATGCACCTAGCGAGGAGTTGTCGCAGCAGAACCGCTCGCGTGTGTGCGGCTAATTAGACGGCCGTTTCAAAGCCAGCGAGAGCGTAAACTGAATAATAAATATGAATACAGTTTTAATTGAGCATTAAGATAAAAGCAATATTAATCTACCTCGGAGAACAGAACAGGCAGAACTTTATTGTGTTTTAATATATTTTACCAATTCAAACAGTGGTGTCATAGTTTTACTGCTCAGTATGGGTTTATTATATGTAGAAATATTATCTTAAATCAGTTTTATTTTTTCTGCTGGCAAGCAAGAGTAACGTATTTTTTGATATCTCTGTTATCTGTATTGAATGATGTTCTCTTTTGTGTACCTGCTCAATTACAATGTGCATCTATATATTTATGCATTTACATCACACGCAAATTTATTTGAAAATACTTACAGTGGTTTAAGTAAATTGGTCAACTGTCGTGAATATTCATTTCTAGGTTAGGTTAGATTAAAGTTTTTGAGAGTAGCGTCGAACTAAATATCTTGAACTGAACAACTGTAGCCCTGATTCCAAAACCTCCTATAACGATTTTGTGTGTTTTTGGATTATATGTTTTATTTATTATTATTATTTTCTATTATTTATTATTATTATATATTATTTATTATTATATTAAAAACGTATATTTGGAAAGCTTCTTTGCGGTATTTTGGAACAATCCCTGATTTTTAACATGCAATGTCAAGGCATTAAAATAATTTTTGCAAAAAACAATGCGTTCTGCATGTAGCTGACAAAAAAATCTAGTAAACCGCGTATTAAGGCATTAATTGAAATTATCCGAAATCCGTTTTAGGGGGTTTTGGAATTAGGCGCTACAACCATCAAATTTAGTTTCATTGACAGTTCGGAAACTAATATAATTGCATCAGTGAATATCTGTTAAATATATTTTCACTAGAAGAAATATATTCTCACTATAAATATACCATCGCTGTTACATATTATGTGCTATAGAATCTCAAAATCTCATATGACGAAGTCTGTCGTCGAAATTTGAATTTTTTTCTTTCGGAGTCGTATGAATATTTCCTACTCTATCTCTTATTAATTTAAGGTATAAGTAAACGTTGCTTTATATTTAAGATGTAAATGTTAATGTAAATTTGAATGTAAAACGATGCCAAATTATCATCAGTATAAACGGAATCTTTAGGTAAAGCGCGAAAAAGGGCCATTTTTATGAATTTTTTAAGAAAACCTATATAAATTATGGTATTTGTATCATTTCTACATGAAAGTACATACTTTTAAGAATATGTAAAAAATATATATATTAAAAAATATTCAACATTGGCGGAAAATTCTTGGGTTTTATAGACCGCCGAAAAAAAGGTCTTGACCACTCCCATTTCACCTGTAATAATCAGAATAAAAAAAAACAAAAAGATTATCAAAATTGATACTACAATTTAGTCTTTGACTGAGGGGTTTTTGAAAATATAGATTTTTGACAAAATGGCGGGCGTTTGAGTTTAAAATACCGTTTTTAAGGAAAAATTCGGGTTTATTATGCCGATAAAAAAAAAAAAACTAAATTACTTTAAAAAATCCTACGACAAAGACTAGATATTTATGTATAGAATAACCACTAGAAATTTCATGTTGATCGATTGGTTCAGTGGTAGCCGAGATATTTTGGTCACCGATTTTCAAAACATGGTTTCTAATAAAAACGCGTTTGAAAATTGAGCCATATTTATGAAAATAAACAAAGAGATGCCACTATTATCATCTATAACTTTGTTATTTTTTTGAATTTTAGCTTGAAATTTTCACCAGATATTCTTAAGACCTCAAGCTTTAAGAAAATACAAGAATTTAAAAAACTTTTTTTTTTAATTCTAGATAGGTATACCCCCTTAAGCCACAGTCGAGTGAATATTTGACGCTTGTGTCATTAAACTCCGGCCGGCTTCCTGACGAGCCGTCCGCAAATAATCCGCGTTTCCTATTTCTTGGTCCGCCGACACGGCTAGGAAACGGGTTGTCGAATCAATCAACATTGTTGCGCTGCCGCTGCTGGAAAATCGCCATTACCCCGCGACGTTTGGAAATAAGCGGCGGACTGCACCGCCACACTGGCACTGTGATCGATGCTGACGGCATGCACGGACAAAAATATTTTTGCGTGCAGGTACACTTCTGACACAATCGAAGAGTGTCTGTCTGCGCAAAAGGGTCTATTCAAAAGAAACAAATTTTAAAATTTTGTTTTCACCACTTTTGTATTGAAAAATATTAACGTGTTTCAGAGCCATGGCCCCTTCGTCAGGCCAAATTAAAAATCAAAAATCGAAGTATAGACAATCAAAACGTAAAAATTATATATTTATTTACATATATATGTATACGGCTCTAAAGCCTTTTTTTTACTTTATAATTTGTACGAAGTTGATAAACAATAGACAATAGAAATAAAATATAAATAAAAAATAGAAATGTGAACATAAATCTATACTAATGTTATAAAGAGGAAAGATTTGATTGTGTGTTTGAATTGAATAGGCTCCGAAACTACTGGACCGATTTGAAAAATTCTTTCACATTCAGAATCCTACATTATCCCTGATGAACATAGGCTATAGAATATTTTCAAAAATGTTAGGGATCCGTATGAAAACTTCGATAATGTAACCCAACGTGTGAAAAAATTACGAAAAAAAAACCTTATATTGCGTACACTGCGAAAATTATTGCCAATAGAGCAAAGTAATGTACTACAGTATTATAGAGGACATTAATATCTACAAAAAAGTCTGCGATACCATATATCTAAGTATTACAGTTATGTTACAATAACTTATATTAACATTAGATGGAAACATTGTTTTTTAGAGAACAGCGGATCCTTTGTTTTCCCTCACAAACTTATTTTTTACTTAATCCTTAACCCGTGCAACGCCGGGTACAACCAGCTAGTTATTTATAAACATAATCAAGAACAATACAAATGTAGAATGAAAGGGGACAATAAAACAATAAAAGTAATTCGATGAAATTGGAAATATAAATAATAATTTTACACAGCGTACGAGTATATCAATGATATTAAATTTAAAAATAGTAATTTTATATAATAGGCGATTCAGTAGGCAATATAATAAATTATAGAAGAATTAATAAAACAATAAATATGAATTCAATGAAAATAATATAGAGTAAGAATATTTTTTAGAAATAATAATTATATTAAATGGCGAGTTAACAAAAATATATATATTTATGCGCGAATATGTTTTATTTCTCCATTAACCCTGCTATTAACAAAAATGCTAGTTAGGATCTTCTTGTAACTGTGCAAGGTAGCATTCCACATATATATGGGAAATTAATAATAATGAATTACCTACTAACATGAAAACAAATTTAAAATATAACTATTTATACAAAAGACCTGGTTATTTATAATATTCAATTTACTATTAACACTTTTTCTTATTTACAAAATTTCTAATAGGTAATAAAAATAATTAAGCCTGAGCGCTTTTAACGGGGACAACCATCATCCTCAAAGGAAATATTACACGTTCTAATCAGAGTTCTAATGAATTGTGTCCCCATTGAATGCGCTTAGGCTCAATTATTATTGCTCAAACAGTGGATTTAAACAATCTTAACTGCATTTTGGTGGAGAATTGTGAGGTGAAATTTTATGGTTTTGTCTAGTTAACGTTGGTATTAATCGATCACAGTGCGTCGCCGCACATGTTGCTTTTTGTGTGTAAATGTTGTATTACGTATGTGCAACGGAAAAATTAATCAGTCCGGACGATTTGTCGCGCGACCATAAGGTTTTACAAGCCACCTTTGTTCCTTCTGTTTTTCCCTTTATTTGTTCCACCTTTTGTATTGTTCGTATCCTTGTGTTTCTCTTTTAACGGCCATCAATACCCTGGCGGATGCTTTTAGCAATTGCCCTCGCGTAACCTATTTATTTTATTCCTTTGTTTCTGTATTCCTTGTTCCACTTTCACATTGTCGATCGAGTTTCCCTCGCCTTTCCGCAATAGTTAACCACACCGTAGCCGCGCAATAACACATCAAATCTGTTCGTAAATACACACAATATATTCGTAAAAACTTTCACGTTATAGATAATCCTAAAAAAAACATTTGTACGTAGAAATGACTGGTGAATAACTAACTAACTTATCCAAAGGGAATCCTGTTGGAATTCATTTTGAATTTTATCTTTGGTTGTAGCGAATAAATTATATGTCCGTATTCCATGGGGCCAGATGGGTGCAACGAATGATTGACATATTAATCCATATTTCACATTAGATAATCAATATTTAGAGGAAATGCACCTTTTGCTATAGAGCTATTAAAATTAGTAAAATATTTAAAATGCTTCACGGGATTATATCACCTCGAAATTTACAGAAAATCGTTTTTATTCTTTGCGTATTTTATGGCTCGAAGTTCTAAAAATAATTTGAGTCATCACTCGTCCAAAAATTGGTCGAGTTTTAGCAATTTGAAGCCAGCGTGATAATTTTTAAAAATAATTTCACTATTCTTTCTCAAATTTAAAAAAAATAAATTGCGACTTTTTTTCTCCACCAACTGCGCTCGTCACTTGTCACTAAGGACTTTTGCGGAACGACGCACAACTCCGCCATTTTGAAATTTTCAAAATATTTTTTTAATGAAAAATATTAAGCAATGCCTTAAACAATGATCATAAAAATAATTTTGCGTATGCAATAGTTGGGCAAAAAATAATAATTTTGGTATTTTTTGATGCCTCAAGGTACCTACCCCCTTGAGAATCACGGTTTTTTACGGTACACGAGTTGACGTCACGGCTGCGGGTGTCTTCTATCACGACACGTCGAGGGTTAAGTTTAAACGACACCGTTTCCTACTGGAGGTTCTTTCCCATCGCATCCTCGTACGACGTCCGTCGGTTCTGGCTCACCTCCGAAGGCGACAAGCGGAGATTGTTACCTCGTGCCGGGACAGGCTCGCCGCTAATTCGTCGCGCGGTGGAGACGCGGCTTTATTTCCAGAGCGGGCAGTTCCCACATGCGCGAGGGCGTCTGGGTGAAACGGGGCCGCGCGTGGAAAGGTGCGCGCCCGCGGCCGGCGGGGCGCGGCTGGAGCGGGCCCTTGCGACGCGCGCCCGTACCGGAGGCATAAACACCGAAATGCATTCGCCAAGGTGTTTCTGCACCGCGTGTGTAACTCACGTTCGAAAATAAACTTTGGAAACGCCGATGGGACGTTCGCAGATGTTTCGTTTCGGCGCAACCTAGTTTGTATTTGGGCAGCCGAGACCGGCCATTGTGCGGTTTGCGCGTTACGCCGGCCGCACACTGGACTTTTCGTACGAAATTGAGCGGTACGTACGCGTACGAACGCGCAAGTACGTTCCTGACCTAGCAGTATTGAACATCGCACACTGTACACGATTTGGTGGTGCATATGTACGCACGTACAGGCGCGACGTCCGACACGATCCGGATTTGTTCGGAAATTTTTGCGATTTCGTACCACGGATATTAAAAATTTTGGCGATTTGATACATGACCACAAATGTTTGCGGGACCAAAGTGATTCAACTGCGTGACCATCAGCGCAGATCATGGCGGAGAATCTCTAAAGAACTAAAAATACCTGTATGTTAAATAATTTCGTTTAATGAACGTGAGGTGTAATTAGTAATTATGTACTATGAACAAAAAAACTTTTAAATATTGCTCCGATGTTATGAGCTCTCGTTGCACTTCGATTCTCCCCAGCATTTGTGAATCTATTAGATAGATAGTCATGAAATTTGTCATTATTTAAGTCTGCCATAATAGAGCTTTCCAGGAGATACAGATTATTCATTTGGCACAAACGTTATTGGAGAATACGAAGTACGAAAATAATTTTTCATATAAACCTTACGCGTACATAAGTAAGTACCATATTTTTCGAACCGTAAGACTCACTTTTTTAAACTAAAAATTAAACAAAAAAAGTCTCCTTATGCTCCTAAGTTCGTCTTATACATAGTTCGAACTTTTATTTACGGTATGTTGTAAATCTATGATTCCCATAAAATTAACGCCTAGGGATTCCTATGAAAATAAATTGCAGAATGTCGCGGAAATAAATCGGGGATTTCCATTAATTATGTCGGGGAATGAATGAATCTAGTATGGTATCCCCGTGGGAATTTTATTAAAAACGCATATTATTTTTAAAAAGACATATACTTCATCGTAGATAATGTTAAGACGTGTGCCTAAAAGTTTTTGAGTCAGTATCAAAAAAGGAGTGTACAATATCGAAATTCGTTTAAAAATTCACCCACTACGCTAACTTAATATAACTAATTTTTTGTATTTTTTGAACGAGTGATGACTCAAATTATTCTCAGAACTTTAAGCTACAAGATGAAGCAACAGAACAAACGGTGGTGTGGTAACCCCTTAATATACTGACGCCTGATTCATCATAAATCCCGCGGCTGTTCTTACTCAAATTGATTATAATTACCTAATTACTATTACGTGTAAGTACTCGCTCATCTCGCCTTCGTAACTCTGTTTTCCGAGTGGAATCGGCAAATTATAATATTCTCTTTAGATATAACACTTATTTGCACTGAAATCCAATTAAAACGCGGAGTTTGGAATTAATTAGTGGCGAATGTTTCATTAAAAAAAAACGTATATGACATTGCTCAGTGTTGCACAACACCGGCACCGGATACCGAGCGTAATTAAACCGGTACCGGTCCTGTCCGCGGGGGCCCCGCCGGAAGGGGACGGCGCGGCCCCTCCGCGCCGCCCCTCGCGCCGGCCCGCGGCCCGCCCCCCCGACCAGGTGCCGCCCGGCTGGCGGGCCCCCTCGGCGCCGGGGGCCATACCGAATATGGGTTTGTCTGCACGAAGACAAGTTCGGGCCGGTGGCAAAGTTGCGCCGCGGCTATCTCTGAAATCTTCAAGGACCCGCGGTTTGTGTGTGATAATGCTCCGTGCTTCTTTTGTACGATCGTGATTATTGCGCTCGATGGATTAGTGACATTGGTGGTTAGTCTTGATTGCTTGTTATTTTTTAATCTATTCTTTGTGTGTGAACTTTTATTCGCATTTTGAAATATTTAACAGTGATGCAACGAATCGAATATCCGCGAAAACGAATACGAATAATTAAACAAAGTAATAAATAATACACCGCTGTTCTTTTTTTATATAAGACGAAAGTTATGGAAGGTTTTGTCTGAATATGGGGTGAAGAGTAAACTCATACAGGCAATTGCATCCCTGTACGAAGGAAGTAGTGCTTGCGTGAGAATTAATGGGACATTCACATCATGGTTTGATATTACAAAAGGTGTCAAACAGGGATGCGTAATGTCACCATGGCTTTTCAACCTGTATATGGATAATTGTATGAAAGAACTGAAGGAACTAGAAGTTGGAGCGAAAATGGACGGACTCACCATATCCTGTCTGCTATACGCAGACGATGCAGTATTAGTGGCTAACAGTGAAGCTGATCTGCAGTGCTTGGTATCCAGGATGTCCGATGTATGCATGCAGAGTGAACTTCTGATGAATGTCAGCAAATCGAAAGTGATGGTATTCGAGAGAGACGAAAGAGTGACTAAGTGTGATGTAATTATAAACAACGGATGCTTAGAACAAGTGAACGAGTTTGTGTATTTGGGAAGTATGTTTAGTAGAGACGGCAAGGCTGAGAATGATATCGAAAGGGGAGTAACTGCGGGAAACAAAGTTAATGGTGCACTAAATGCAATTATGGCCAATAAGAATCTGTCAAAAGAAGCAAGACTGGTGGTACATAATGGCGTTCTAGTGCCAACCCTTATGTATGGAAGTGAAGCCTGGAATTGGCAAAAGAGGAATGAAAGTAGACTGAATGCGGTGGAAATGCGGTCACTAAGACGCTTGTGTGGAAAATCTTTGGTCGATAGAGTGAGGAATGAACAAATTAGAAGTGAATGCAATGCTAGCTGTAGTGTGGTAGATAGAATAAAGAAAGGAGTGCTGAGATGGTTTGGTCATATGGAACGTATGAACGAGGAAAGGATGGTTAAGAAAATATATGAGGCGAATGTTGAAGGCAACAGGAATAGAGGGCGACCGCGAAAGACCTGGCACGATCAGGTACTACAAGTATTTGAGGATGGCCCTGTTAAAAGCCGCAACAACCGTAGAACGTGTATGAGAAGATGTATGAATGTGGCCGAAGCAAAAGTGGTGTGCCAGGATAGAAGAGTGTGGCGTTCAATCCTCTCTGCCTACCCCTGCAGGGAAACGGCGTGATGGTTAGTTAGTTAGTTTTTTCTTTTTTTACTGAGAGATTCAATAATTGAAATTTACCATCGGCATTTTTTTTTTCAAATAGCACAACATTTCTTTTATCCGTTTGTACATTGGTAGAGGTCGAAAATAAATATCACTTTTTTCGCGCTTACGAGAGGTCGTGTTGTGAGATTTAATTTGAAATTATTTTATAAGAGTTGACACTTTTACACGCAACGGAAATAAAATGGAACGAACAATACGTATTACAAAACAAAAATTACATAAAATGTGCATTTAACCTTATTAATAACCCAACAAAACTGGATGAAGGAACTCATGCTGTGAAACAAGTAACAATTGACAACTTGAGAACTCAACAAATCCATTCATTCAATGTTAGGGGAGTCCCCGACAATAGAGTGCGTAGGTGTTTTCGGATACACGGTGCACAGTCAAACTGTAATTCGCGTTGCGTTCAGTTATAAATAGTTTGTTTTTAATATTCGTGATAATATTCGACGAATACGAATATTCATATTCGTATTCGTTGCATCACTAACATTTAACTTATTTATTATACTCGTCTAGACCCAGGTGCATATATTTTATATACCTTGATGTTGTTGATTATGTTGTACGAACTTCAGTTCTATTCAATTTATCCATCGTGTGCAACATATATAATTTATACAAACAACAATATTCGTAGCAAAATGTTATCGAACTTACTTGAACACTGTTCTAAGGTTTTTGCGGCCACTCAGAATCTTCTGGTTTTGTGTTGTTGGTATTATGCCGTGTTTTTACGACCTTTCTGGCCGACGTTTCGGATCCCATTGATGATGGACCCTGAAATGGGATCCGAAACATCGGCCAGAAAGGTCGTAAAAACACCCCAGAAGACACAAACCGGAAGATTACTTTTAACACCCCCGTTCCGGAACGGGGCACAGTTTAACCCCAAAAATCTTATTTTTAATTTGAAACTATTAAATAATTATTAATGATACTGAGCTTATATTCTTTGTAATCCTCAGAAATATCACAAAGAATACAACACTCAAAGAAAAGAAAATGATAATGTTTACTAAGACAACCTTCTGGTTTGTGTGTAAAACTTAGATTGACTTAGTAAAGGATACTTTCTTATTGCTTCATGCGTGTTACTTGATTTGTTCACACGTATACAAGCGAGTACAACAAATGAAGTTTTACATTTCCTTTTTTCATATGTTTTAGTAATTTACGTTATCTTATTGTGTTAGATTTTAATTGTATAAAACAATGATATAATAAACTGTAGATACAAGCGTGAAATTTTGGCAACTCAAAATTAAGATAATTAATTGCCTTATTTGCATCCGTTATCGAACGGACCTTCTTTGTAATCGGGCGCGACGATACGCTTTAAAAAAAGTCCCGGGGAAAAAGGAACAGAGTGTCGTGTACTATTGTAAGAATGAGTATGTTATTTTAGTCACCGTGCCTTCAAATTACCCGATTTTTCTGTCTACACGCAGAGCGTTTGTGAAATAAGTGCGCCATGATTTGTTGTCTCTTTCAATGCGATATTTGCTACATATGAAAGCCGGCTAGTATGGGAATAACGTGTCTATATTATAATACGTCAATGGTGTAAAAGATGTTCACTCTTTCCTTAACTAGACAAGCCAGGGGTCAGTGTTAAAGGATACAGACTCATCCGGTGTACCCAACATTATTCATCATCATCATTCTTGGCACTACAACCCTTGGTGGGTCTTGGCCTCCTCAATAATTTTCCTCCACTCATCTCGGTCTAGTGCCAGCTCTCTTCAGTTTCGAAGCTCTAAGGCAGAGATATCTTTGAGGACGTTGTCACTCCATCTTAGTTTCGGCCTTCCTAAGCTCCTTCGCTCCATTGGCCTTGAGTTCAGCAGGGACTTTGGTGCTTGATGCTCGGACATTCTCTCCACGTGACCCAGCCACCGAAGTCTTCCCAGTTTTATAAATTTTGTGACGTTTGGCTCCTTAAATAGAGTATAGAGCTCATTGTTGTAACCGGTCCGAAGATACGCCTCAAAATTTTCCTTTCAAAAACGTCCAGTGCTCGCTCATTCCTCTTAGTTAGCACCCACGTCTCAGCTGCGTACGTGAGCACTGGCCTGATAAGCGTTTTGTACACTAATATCTTGGTTTTTCTGGACAGCAGTCTGGATTTTATCTGCTTTTGTAGGCGGAAAAAACAGCGATTTGCGCTCACTATGCGCTTCTGGATCTCCTCTGTAGTATTGTTGTTGCTTGTTATCAGGGATCCTACCCAACATTATTGCCCGAGATTATAAACAATATACCAATTAAATTATTTTATTATTATTGAATATTTTGCGGTTTTTTCACAAGATTCGTCATCCGAATCAAATGTCGAACTTGTTTAACGATGTAATCTGTCCTTAAAATAGTGTTATTTTTTTATAATAAAATTTGATGTAAATAGAGATAGAATGCAATCCCGATCCCGCAAGATCTCGAGGCATTTTACGAGATCAATCTCGAACCGAAAAATCGGACGAGATTATCGGGATTGATCAGCATATTTTATGTTTTGTATGTTTAATTGTATGTCTATAGAGCTTTTAGTAAGTACTTAAAACTTATGTTCATGTCACATTCAAATAATGAAAATAGCTTTGAATAATATTTGCTGTATTTTATCAACCTAACATAATAATAAAAAACTACTACTAGTTAACAGTTTTTACTCTACTACATTGACTGATTGATGCTTGGAAAAACGCCTACAAAAACTTTAATGCAATCATTATCTAATAATGAACATTTTATTAAAATTTCCGACATAAAAATGCAAGGCATTTTCGTTAATTGCTATTCAGCTCTATAAACAAAAAAAAATCCACAAAAGTGATCCCGAAAGGGCAATCCCGACTCGGGATTGCATTCCCTAGTTGTGTAGTGCATACCGTAATTTTAACGAGTCCCGGGACGATCGTGGTTTTATCCCTGGATTACAGTTTTGGCTCGGAATCGGGTTCCGTGCACGCAAACAATTTGCAGTCTGGCTTCACTGCCCGGGTGATTTGCTTTTGATTGGTCCGCGGCGCCTGTCGCGCTAGAATGCCCCGCGACAGCTCGGGACGCCCCGCGCGCCGGGTACCTATCCACCTTGACACACCTGATCCAGATTTCGAGACTCTTTAGCAGCCGCGTCGCGACTTCGCGCGCACTCTCCACTCCGAATAGGCTTTGAAATAATCGGTATTATCACCGGCCTCCGTGATTACGCCGTAGTCGGATTTCGCAATTACTCCGGCTCGGGTATCTGACTAATAGTACCCGGCGCGAGGGAGTGAGGAAGCTGTTGGTACCCGGACCTTGACACGATTTATTCCGCGAAACAGCCGTAACAATAATCTAATAGCAAAAGTTTTTCAATTTCGCGAGAGTAGCTCTCGGATACACACACACACTAATGACGCTTATTATTTATCTGGATAGGTATAATGTAACAAATTTGTCACCGAAGTGAAAACTTGTTTTTAACTTGAATCCTAGACTTGCGAAGTTTATCACTTTCCTCCCTCGCCCTCGCCTCTCCTCTCCCTTTCTCGCTTTGCCGTAAAATACCTGGAATGTCTTATTTGATTATTTTATACAAAACTTTTCTTAATACGTACTCCAATTTAACGCTACTCGAACCCTGTATCTTTTGGTTTTCAATTTCTACTTGAATTTTCTCTACTTTATACTTTATTATTTGAAATTACTTCATTGTTTCCCCTTATCTTATATTCACAATACATCATATATTGTAAAATGTTGTCTCATAATTTGAAATTACTTCTTCTAATTCTCTGCCTTATATTATTTAGTTACTGCGTGAATTCTCTGTATAAGTGTTATGTGAAATTATTACCTTCTTAATTATGTATAAATCTTATTTAAAGCTGTGTTACGTCTCGTACGACTGCGATTTTATTAGTACAGTAGGTAAGCGTACGATTATAATTATTGCATTAAACAGTGGCGGAAATATAAACAATTGGTTAGAAAAATCCAGACTCAATTGAGTACAATAATAAGATATAAAAATTTCAATTTATTTTCCCGAACTGGCCCAGCCGGCCAATGAAGGTTTCCTCCAAGTCGTAGGTATTTTAGCGCGTCGGTATCGCTTCAAACACTAATAGTACATATATTACGATTAATCGTCATCTTCATCGTTTCTACACTTGACTCTAAGTTCGACCCCAAAATTATTGAATTTTCATTTTATTCTTAAGTGTTATAATGATGTAATATATTGTAAATGTGAAGGACGTTTAATATGAATTATGAAATAAGGAAAAAGCTTTATATGAATACTTGCATTACGTTTATGGTTTTATTAATATGTTTACTCTTATTTCGAGTATGTTTCGGACTGAAATAACAAACATCACCGAACCTATTCAGATAACTAATTTATTGTGTAATTCCCGCTAGTACCTAACCAGTAATTACCCCCACGTTCTTTCCTTTACACTTTTATCTTTACTACTGCCCCGACCTTGGTCAAATGCACCGTATTGTTTTACAAGTCTTCGGTCGCTCTAGCTGTCGCCAGGCGTGTTCACTCTCTCCTCTCTGCAATTTGGCACGTTCTTCGCAAAGATTTTTTGACAATGTTTGACAACTCAAAATGTTGTACTGTATTGAGAATTGAGGTAACGGACTGTTTACTGGCTTTAGTGCGTAAGCAAACTTATATTAGAGACCGTTTTAAATGAAACTATGTATTATAAAATTAGCTGTAACCCGTCAAAACTGACGGTACTTTTACATGTCGGTTCGTAAAGAATGAGTATTTACTTATTTATAGCCGACACCTATGAAATAGTAATAACGACTTTTATCAAAATATTTGAATATTTTTTTAAATATATTTCCCCTGCCGGAAGCTAAATGTACTATTCTAAACCCCGGCGATTGAGCGGAACATGGAATGGTTCGAGTCTTTGCTAAGTCCTATATGTACGGCTAACGCAGGCTCGGCGATAGCAACATCCCCATCTCCGGCCGTTTAATTTCGTTTTTTTAAGCCGTGAATTTGAACGAAATTACGGATGTTACGCGAAGTTACGGGAGCAGACAGACGGACAGACAACTAAATTATTATGTTTGTGACTTTGATATGTGATCGCAATAACCGACGCTTGCTGTAGGTTAATTTAATTAAGAAGTAGCGAAAATTCGCGAACAGTGCTCTGCGGCATATTCCGTCCGAAATATATAGATCGCCGTGACTATTTTCAGCTCGCAACGTCGCCGCCATATTTTCCAACGAAAGGTTTCGGAAAAATAACGTTATTATCTACGAGAATCATCTTAGCTATTTGTTGGCAATTTTCTTTCTTGCAATAATACATTTTTCAGAGTTTGTGTGTACAAGAATCCAAAATTAATTTTGTCTGTATCGTGTAACACAAATGGTTAGTCTTCATTGTGCAACGGTTGAAAAAAGAAACAGTGTGTTGGATTCACGCAATAATAGTAGAAGAATTAATCGGGAATGATTATGTATTTATGTACGGAAGGACAGAAGGTACATGTATGAATTTGAAACATATTTTTCTGCGGGGTTTTAAATAATTTTATGAAAAAATGGCCCTGCGTTTTACCTATAAATAAAATATGCACATTCATAACATAACCTAACCTCTATTGATGTGTTTTTATTAATAAAAAGATTAGTGAGCAATAAGATAAAATAACATAAAACCAATAAAATGGCGAAGTAAGAATTATTTATTAAGATGCTTCTCCGTGACGCGCTCAGCCGGTGGAGATAATCATGTCGCGAGGGTTCGAGTGAAATAAAAAGGTTAATTATTTTATTGTTAAGTGACGTAATTAACATCTATGATTTAGCACTCGAAAAAATTTTTTTCGCGCGGATGAGAGAAATTTGA
Organism: Agrypnia vestita; assembly: GCA_016648135.1. Lineage (NCBI taxonomy): Eukaryota > Metazoa > Arthropoda > Insecta > Trichoptera > Phryganeidae > Agrypnia > Agrypnia vestita. The sequence continues at coordinate 4,151 of JADDOH010001613.1, read as the reverse complement.
AAATAATTTGATTTTTTTTTCTGAATAAATGGAAGTTAAAAATTCATTATAAGCAAACGGCGCCTTTTATATATAGTAGACAAAGTTCTTAGTAATGTGTGTACAAAATTTGAATAAAATGGGCTCAATAGTTTTTGAGACATTTTCTCCACCAGTCTGATAAAGGTAGCTTCGAGAAAAGCGCGAAATAATGAAATCTGTTTAAAAATTCACCTACAAAACTATCTTCAAATTGCTACAACTATCATAATTTTTGGAATATCTGAACGAGTGGTGGCTCAAATTATTATTACAACTTCAATACAAGGGGAAGCAAAAAAAAAACATTTTTTGAAAATAATGTCGAGGTGGGTGCCTTGAGATTATTGTTTGTATTTTTTTGTTGAGAATCTGAGTTATCTCAGAATGGTAGCGGGTTGGATCTTGTTTGCATAAATACTTGCAATTGGCTTGATTTCTTTTAGATCCGAGACCCGTCTGGCCAGCTGTTATCTGGCCGGCGGTTATCTGGGCGCCGCGCCGATACCGGCGTTATCTTATCCAACTTCAATGTCCAGCAACGTCAGTCGCTTCACTCGCTCGCACGGCAGTCGTGTCATTATCGCCATTTCATTTCGCCTCGAAGCGCGGTTGAAATGAATACACAATGAAAACCGTGCACATTTTTATTTTAGGCATTTTATTGAAAATGTCGCGTTGCATATAGCGGTCACATAATAAAATAGGAGAGTTTGCACCGGAGTTTTCGCGAACGGGGATTTCCGTCTACAGCGACGGTAGAATTTTGACGGACGTGCACGAACCGATCCACCTAACAGATTAGTCAAATAAATCAATTGTCGAAAAGGGGTGTGGCCGCAGTCGCGGTGGGTCGAGGGGAAAGACATTAATAATAATAATAATATTGGATTATTTATATAGCGCCATTTTTGTGAAAATTTCACCTCAAGGGCGCTTTACACACAAAAAACTCTTACATACTAAAATCATATAGAATCACAAAATGAAAAATAAAATGAAAAAGATAAGAGAAAGAAAAACAGTTCAAAACATAAAATAGTAAAAAAAAACAACGTTAAAAACAACAATATTAAAATGGTTCTGGGAAAGATTTTGTAAACAAGTGCGTTTTAAGTCTTTTCTTAAATAAAGTCTCTGAATCCGTGTTTCGTATCAGGGAGTTCAAAGAGCAATCAGCAAAGAGTTCCACTCTTTGGGGCCCGCCACCGCAAATGCCCGTTCGCCGAACCTAGTTTTCTGGAACTGACTTGCCGGTTCCACAATCCTTCCCACCGCTGAAGTAGACGCTGACCTAAGAGTTTGACGTCTCCCATTTATGTTGTCTGGAATACAGAGCTCCTGAAGATACAGAGGCGCCATGTTATGAGTTGCCTTGTACATCAACCAACACAGTTTGAACTCTACTCTCTCAGGAAAACGAAGCCAGTGCAATTCTCGCAGAAGGGATGTTATGTGCGAGAATTTTGACGTTCCATATATGATCCGTGCTGCAGCGTTTAGAACAGATTGTAGTCTATCGAGCTGAAACATCGGTAGGCCAGCGTAGATACCATTGCAGTAGTCCACGCGTGATACAACAAATGCATTAATGAGTAAACGGGCATTACTAGGGAATGTAATCTCGATCCCGCGAGGCATTTTACGAGATCAATCCCGAACCGAAAAATCGGACGAGATTATCGGGATCGATCAGCATTTTGTATGTCTATAGAGCTATTAGTAAGTACTTAAAACTTATGTTCACGTCACATTCAAATAATGAAAATAGCTTTGAATAATATTTGCTGTATTTTGTCAACCTAATATAAGTAATAAAAACTACTACTAGTTGATGCTTGGAAAAACGCCTGCAAAAACTTTAATGCGATGATTAATAATGAACATTTTATTAAAATTGCTGATATAAAAATGCAAGGCATTGTCGTTAATTGCTATTCGGCTCTATAAACAAAAAAAAAACACCAAAGTATTCGGGATCCCGATCCGTAGGGATCCCGCGGGATTGAAAATTCTAATCTCGAGGGATCCCGAAAGGGCAATCCCGACTCGGGATTGCATTCCCTAATTAAGACATTGAAATGCGGAAAATATTAGTTACTTAGTTGTATTTAACGGGCATATTTTATGGATTAGTTAAGTATGCCCGCTACAACATTAATTATTTACACTTAAGACAAAATTCTTTTTTGTTAAATTATCACGTGTGTTTCAAATTATTCCGATTGGATCGTTTTAGCTTAACAATCATGTCTTGACCGCTATCAAATAACATTGTACACTTCGTCAATTTTGACGTGATTAATATTATACTATCTTTAACCCGTCAAAATGACGGAACATTGTTCGCGTCATCGCTAAGCCCTAGTATACATTTATAAAATCTTTTTGGCTGTCCACGGAGAGGCGGAGCGGTTAAGCGGCCGGTTCGGTTTGGGGGCCCGGGGTTCAAGCCCACTTCAAGCCCCATCTCAGGCAGTTTAATTTATTTTTTTCGCCGTGAATTCTAACGAAATTACGGACGTTACACGAAGTTACGGGGACAGACAGACAGACAGACGGACGGACGGACAACGAAATTATTGTGTTTGATGAAATTAGTAATTTTACATGTCGGTTCTTATGGAATTAGTATTTATTTAAAAAAAAGAAAAAAATATATGAAAAAAAAATTTACTTAAAAAAATGAAAAAAAAATTACGTAAAAATTTTTACGAAAAAAAAAGAAGAAATTTACAGCCTCTACAACCCAACCATATTTTATAGAGCTAACTCTATAATATCGACATAGTTTAAATTAAATCCGTGTTTATCTCAAATTGATAAATGTGTAGAATTTTAGTTATAATAGAAGTTTTAATTGTGACTTTTCATCTCTTAAACAATACAAGAATAGCATGTACACTACTTGGTAAATATCATACTTACCTCACACAAGTTGAAACGCAGGTGTGAGTAACTGTAATCCTTAGCTATACTAATATATAAAGAGGTAAAGTTTGTAATTTTGGATGTAGGAGATAACCTCCGAAACTATTCATCCGATTTCAAAAATTCTTTCACCAATATTTAGAATGACTTTCAGGGTGGTCATTGGCTATATATTTTCTTGTCAAAATAAAAGGGCATTTCGTGGCGACCTATTTTACAACTAAAGTCGACGAAAAAATGGTCGAGCAATGCGTTTTTTACAAACGCTGCCTTAACGGTAAGAGATGTTTAAATACTTTCTATAGAGAAGTTGTAGAACTCAAAAAGTTCTATAAAAAGTCCGCGATGATGTCATATCTATATGTAATTTTGATTGCTTGCATTCCGGAATTAATGCATCGTGTAATTGTGAAAAAATTGAATTAGTTAATGAATACGTTTATCTTGGTATTACCATAGATACATTTTTCAAATGGGATATTCAGGTAAATAAGGTATGTAAGAGGTTGAGAACTGTATTGGGATGTATGCACAAGATTAAGTACTATGTTCCGATACAGACTATGAAAACTATATATCAATATTTAGCGGAATCGTTAATAAGGTATGGAATAACTAGCTGGGGTCTAACTTGCAAAACTAATATTAGAAAAATTCAAAATATTCAAAATTCGGCTATAAAATTAATAAATAAAGAAAGTGCTACTAAGGATATACAGGAACTCTTCAAGAAACAAGGCTCTATGCCAATTAATGCTATGTTGTGGTACAAACTAATTACACGATATCATGAAGATGGGACATATAAGCATAGATTGATTCATAAACATAGTACCAGATTTACGGTTAAAGAAGGACTAAGAATACCGAAGGTCATAAATAAATATGGACAAAGAACATTAAAATATGTCATACCAAAAATATTAAATAAAATCCCATGTCGTGTCAAAATGGATATTAATAAAAAAGGGCAAAATACAGAATTAATGAATATGTTATTAAATAAAAGAGACTTATTTTGATTTTGGTAATATTTGTATTTTTTCTTGTATTGTTGATTTGTATTTGAGTTTATAAGATCTATTGTAATTAATTAATATGAATGTATTTCTGGTAAATAAAATTTATTTATATATATGTATTGATGCACCTACAGACAAATATCAATGTGATGTTTTGTGGGTCTGAGATGTAAAAAAAAA
>JADDOH010001612.1:0-164307 GCA_016648135.1 Agrypnia vestita | reverse complement strand
TCGGATAAATTTGAGCGATCAAACTGTTAGTATTCTAAAATAAATTTAATGAATATTTTAAAATAATAAAAAAACCTAAATACTATTTAAAATTTTCAGGATATAAGTGACTTATTTGGTGCAGATTTACCGACTCCCGAAGGAACGTTCGCTTGGCAAGAGGGAGCATTCTTAACAGCACTTCAAGATGGAGACTGGATCTTATTGGATGAGCTCAATCTTGCTCCTCAGCCAGTGTTGGAGGGATTAAATGCCTGTCTCGATCACAGAGGTGAAATTTTCATCCCTGAACTTGGAAAATCATTCAAAGTAAAGAGGGAAACCAGAATTTTTGCTTGCCAGAATCCACTCCGACAAGGGGGCTCCCGCAGAGGCTTACCAAAGTCATTCTTAAATAGATTCACTCAAGTTTATGTTGATACCCTGTTGGCTGAAGATCTTCTTTTCATAACCACATCCCAGTACCCGCGGGTGTCCAATGAAGTCTTGCGAAAAATGATCCAAATGAATGAACAAATATTACATGAAACATCTGATCTGCTGTTGTGGGGACATAGAGGAAGCCCATGGGAATTAAATCTGAGAGATATACAAAGATGGTGCGACGGCATCATGAGTGATGTGAATAAAGAAACAGATACTTTAAATCCTGGAAAATTTGCTCAGTTGTTATATATAAATAGGATGAGAACTGCGTACGATAAAGAACGTGTGAAATCTATTTATGAAAACTTTTTCTGCCCACAATATCCATTGAGTAACGAACATCCAGTGTTTTATATTACTCAGAATAGTATTCATGTGGGTGATGTTTCTATTAAGAGAAATCAGTGTGGCATAAACAAAAGTTCAGATCAAGATTTGTTGATTTTAAGGAATCAATTACCTGTTTTGAAATCTTTAATTCAATGTGTAAACATGAATTGGCTGTCGATAATGGTTAGTGTTGATTCAAATTTTTCTTTTAATGACTCATACTTAATATACACATTGACATATGGCATTAATTGTGGCCAGTTGTTTGATCAGGAGTAAGAGTAATAGTTAAGAAAAAAGCATATGTTTATGCTTCCAATTAATTAAATTACCAATTAAAATACCCGTTTTCATAAAAATCTATGTTTTCCCTTTGAAGTGTTAATATTGAGAATAAATGTGATTTCCAATAGGATTTAAATCCGCGCAGGATCCTGGTCAATTAAAAGATACCAAGAATATTCAAATAGTGTCCACGCTTAATGCCATCAGTGTACGTACTAAAATGGTTTTGCATAATTTTTTCATTTGACGCACATTTCAAAACAACACGCATTTCCCTATAATGCAATTTCTTATGTGATAACGTGGTATCTGATTTCGCTAGTTTTGAACATTTATAAAATTAAAAAAAATGTAATTTACAATTGTTATTTTAGGTTGGACCCACTTCCACTGGAAAGAATAGCTGTATCGAAGTCTTGGCACAACTGATTGGAAAAGAACTTAATGTTTTACCTGTCGTATCATCAATGGATACCTCCGATTTACTCGGTGGATTTGAACAAGTGAGATTAATTATATTAACCACTTAACGTTATCACATTTTATATGTTAGTTCATTTACATAATATCATGAAATTTTATGAAATTTTAGGCTGACTACAATCGCCATCTTGAAGACATTTCTGGAAAGATTGAAAATATTATAATCATGTCGCATCAAGACCTTCTACTTTCAAACAAGTTCAGCGGTGCCATCAAAATTTTACATCAATGGGAAACTTTCAAATTTATGAATTTTACTGGTGAGTGGAAAATTAATCAATTATTGACAAAGGTTAATTATTCTATAAAAAATATTTTATTTTAAGTGGATGGATGCCTGGCAAAATTATCCTACCTAGGTAGGTTGGATAATTTTATTCATGGAACAGAGCTAAGCTCAAAAATCTAATTTGATATTTTAATAAAAGTTCTTCAATGTGATCATCCGAAATTTTTAGATTATATATGTTACAGCGAATTTGCATTTTAGTGAGACTATACTTTCACTAGTAAAAATGTACTTTTCCCGGTCGGGCAGAGTGGGGGCAGTGAAAACATCTAAATCAACGAATTCTCAGATTCACTACACATAATCCGTGAAAATACATTACTCAAAGCATAGACAATATATCGGTGAAACCATCAATTTGTACACATAATTCTTAAAGCGTAGAAAGTATAAAGGCGGCACTACACTAGGCGATTTTTATTCATTTTGCGGTCCTATTTTAACTCCTAAATTAAAATAGGACAGCGGCACCGCAAACGAATACGAATCGCGAAGTAAGGTGTCGGCTGAAAGATCGCGCACTCGGGTTTTTTATGATATCTGACGACTGCCGGAACAAAACGAGGTTATGTCACCATGTAAATATTGGGGGGTTAAGGGAAAATTTTTATTAATGAATATGTATTTTGTAAATTAAGTTTATTAAATATGTTTTTTTTATAACAATACAACAAAAGTTTATTTCTTACAAATATAGAAACATAAATAAACATACACCGGGTATTATTAATTTTAAATGAACCTTTAAAAGTGCGTCAAGTAACAAACACTTGATGCGAAAAATACAAAAATCAAAGAGATTCTAAGTCATCATTTACGTTTGAATTCATTCAGATTCTTCCGCATTTCCAATTTTCTATCTTTTTATCAAAAATGTGTCTAATGTCGTTTGCGTTTCTTGTTTGCACACGTGTAAAGCACGTGTAAGCACGGGTGGTAGACGTACAACATAAAGTGCGCGGTTTTTAAGTTCGCAAACTTACTCGGCTCGACGTCGGTGACAGACGTGAAGCTTGCTCGCACCGTATCATTTTTATGAGTTTAATCGAGTGTCTTTTGAATTATAAGATGATCAGAATTTCGTAAGTGTTCGCGATTAAAATTTTAAAAATATATTACGTTTTAGTTACCTACCTAAACTAATCATTGAATATCAAAGACCAGTCCAGAAGTGTGACAGTTCGAGAAACAGAACTATCGCCACAGATTAGAGAATATGCTATCGCTCAAAGGATAAAAATTAGAAATACTGTCGCTTTGTTATGACTTTGGACTAGACTAGTGTAGAATGAGACACAAAACGCAAAATAAATTTTGAAAAACAAGGTCCATGTGCCATTAGAATCTTGTTATAAAATCATATAATGAAGAATTGGTGCAGCCGAAACTTTCAACTTTCAACACTTCAAAATGACTATTTGAATAATATCCGTTACCTACATAATGTTGATATGCACAGAAGAAATTAATAATGCAGTAAGAACCTTGTTCACGCAATAACTTATTAAATTGTTATTCAAGGCCCGGTTGTTTCAATTTGGATAAATAAAAGTTCGTTTAAAAGCATAGATTTTTACGGAAACGGATTTCAGACTTGTCAAATTTAATTTTTGACAGTTCGGAAACCAATAAATTCACTAGTAAGTGCAAGTTAAAATATTGTATTCATTTCTATTGGTGAAAAACTCTTTGAATATGATAAGAATGACCTTGAATATACTTTCTCTAAAATGCCAGTGAATGATGGACTCACTAGAAAATCAGATTCACTGTAACATATACAATCATATTATATTAGCTACTATATTTACTAGCAGTTAAGAAATTGGCTATAGTCAATTGCTTGCTGCTAAGCGGGCAGCTTTACTGGCCGCTGCGCGGCCGACAGTGGCCACTGCACAGTTATTAGTCTTCGATTAGCCATTGCCCATTCCCTGTTGCTTTTCATACGATTTAGTTATTTTTTGAAACCATGCACTGCATACTGCGTTTTTGGAGCAATCATAATGTAGATGATCCATTACCGTGGATGCTTCTGAGATTGACACATTTCTAACCGTTTATATTCTAACCTAAAAATTGAATGTCAAAAATATAATTGCAATATGAATGAAAAATAAAAATGACGTAAGAAAATAAAAATTTTGATGTATCTTGCCTTAAAGTGACTCGTATGTTAAATGTATATAATATTTCTACACATTAAATAATATTTAAATGTATTTTTAAATGATCTGTGCAACTCGTTTCTTAAAAAAAATACAATTTCATTAATTTTTTTAGCTTTTAGAGATAATGGAAAAAATGTATTATTAGATGCGTATTTAGCGCAATGATAGTATATATTTTTGAGTAGCTTGTTGGTCTTGTGGTTAGGACTCTCGCCTCGTGATCCAAAGGTCGCAGGTTCGAATCTCACTCCAGACAAGCAAGCTATTTTCATAGCACAAGCGTTTAGCTTAATTTGAAAATAGTAAGAATATTGATGTGACATGAATTCCGTGTTCGCATCTATATTTAAAAAAAAAAAAATTATATTATAAAATCAAACTTATTTTATTATGCATTTTTTTCTGTAACATTAATTTTTTTCTTTCAGATTCTAATGTGGAACATACAATGGAAGAGGAAACTAAATTATTTGGTCGAAAAGAACAGCAACTTCAAGAGATTTTGAGTTTATTACTGACAATTAATGACGCCGATCAAAAATTGAAATTGACGATTCAGGATATGTCTTCAAAATTGTGTATTCTTAAAGAAATGGTCTTGAAAGAGGGTAGTATCAACGCTGGTGGAAAATTTGAATGGGTCGACTCTTTACTAGTTAAGGTAAGTTTAATCAATGTGGAAAAAATTGAAAAGAGGAACTGTGTTGTGAAACTTGAAATGCTAATGTTTTAATAATTTTCAGTGTTTACTTAACGGGAATTGGTTACTTGTGGACAATGTAAATTTGTGTTCATCTGCGGTGCTGGATCGTCTAAATGGTTTACTCGAGCCTAACGGGGTCCTCAGTATTCCCGAAAGAGGGGGCTCACTGAGTGAGATAAAACCACATCCTGATTTCAGAATGTTCTTTACAATGGATCCTAAAAATGGAGAAATTTCTAGGTTGGTGATTATTTTTACTTCTAACTATCTAATAATTTGCTGACCAGCTCTTATAAATAGGTATGTTCTCGTTCTCATTTGGTTTAGCGATGAGACTCGCATAGTGATCAAAGTGGTTTGAGGTTGGTGGGTCGTTCATGGCATCACCAAATTAGTCCTATTGTCAAAGCATTAAGGCGGCAAATTCAATGCAAATTTAACTTGTCGGGTATTTTACTAAAATGTGGGTTTTTATTATAATTTTATATCTGAATGTATATGCTAGACTACAATTCTTTTAGGACCATACTTTTATATTAGAACCTTTGTTCTAATATACTTATATTGATAAACTGAGAATTTTTTACAATAATTAAGAAAATATAAGCATTAACTGAAAGGCTGTGGCCATAAAATTAATTTTGAGTGTGTTAGAAATCACCCTTACATACAGAATATATGGAGATAAAACTACTGAAATAATTTAGAAATGTCAACAATAATATAGTTATAAATCATCAAATTTGCAAAAAGTTTTTTTGTTTTTTGATGATTTTGAAACACTTTGTATTCATTTAAACTAACGATTTTAAACAATATATTGTATTAACTTATGCACTTGGAGGCTTTAACCTATATTATTTTTTTTTCTAATATCAAAAACACATTAATTACTATTAAAAAAATCCAAAGTATGAAATATGTCAAATATTTTCCATCTTTTGATTTACGGTTGATCGGACACCATGCTAAAAGGCGGACATCTTCCTACGGGTTTTTTTTGTTGACGAAAAATGACTACAAAACATTTCTATGCAAAATTGACTATAATATGAATTAATTTTATATTATCAAAAGCCATTGATTTTTTCAAAAATAATATTCTTTATACTACATTTGTATGAATCTGTTATAATCATTATTTTCAATCTTTTTTGCATTTTTTTCAATTTACTTTAACTATTAGCCTCGCCTGGAAACAACACAATCAAACCACGTAATACCTCGAATTTTAAATTTGCAGCTTAATTTGAAAATAGTATGAAAATGAATGAGGTATGCATTATTTAAAATGTAGGCATCTCTATTTAAAAGAAGGCAATCATTGTACTGACATTGTCATCAACATGTATCCTGATTGAGATATCGACTACATCAATTACGTATAAATGTAATCATATAAATTTTACTGGCCGGGTTTCGCTGCGGCTGTGGCTTCTTCGGGGTATATATTTTCAATTTTTCAATTTTCAATTTTAAATTTTTATTTATTACATAATATGTACATTACAAACATTATGTTCAATGCATATGTTACAGTGAATCTGATTTTCTAGTGAGTCCATCATTCACTGGCATTTTAGAGAAAGTATATTCAAGGTCATTCTTATCATATTCAAAGAGTTTTTCACCAATAGAAATGAATACAATATTTTAACTTGCACTTACTAGTGAATTTATTGGTTTCCGAACTGTCAAAAATTAAATTTGACAAGTCTGAAATCCGTTTCCGTAAAAATCTATGCTTTTAAACGAACTTTTATTTATCCAAATTGAAACAACCGGGCCTTGAATAACAATTTAATAAGTCATTGCGTGAACAAGGTTCTTACTGCATTATTAATTTCTTCTGTGCAAATCAACATTATGTAGGTAACGGATATTATTAAAATAGTCATTTTGAAGTGTTGAAAGTTTCGTCTGCACCAATTCTTCATTATATGATTTTATAACAAGATTCTAATGGCACATGGACCTTGTTTTTCAAAATTTATTTTGCGTTTTGTGTCTCATTCTACACTAGTCTAGTCCAAAGTCATCACAAAGCGACAGTATTTCTAATTTTTATCCTTTGAGCGATAGCATATTCTCTATTCTGTGGCGATAGTTCTGTTTCTCGAACTGTCACACTTCTGGACTGGTCTTTGATATTCAATGATTAGTTTAGGTAGGTAACTAAAACGTAATATATTTTTAAAATTTTAATCGCGAACACTTACCAAATTCTGATCATCTTATAATTCAAAAGACAGTCGATTAAACTCATAAAAATGATACGGTGCGAGCAAGCTTCACGTCTGTCACCGACGTCGAGCCGAGTAAGTTTGCGAACTTAAAAACCGCGCACTTTATGTTGTACGTCTACCACCCGTGCTTACACGTGCGCAAACAAGAAACGCAAACGACATTAGACACATTTTTGATAAAAAGATAGAAAATTGGAAATGCGGAAGAATCTGAATGAATTCAAACATTAATGATGACTTAGAATCTCTTTGATTTTTGTATTTTTCGCATCGAGTGTTTGTTACTTGACGCACTTTTAAAGGTTCATTTAAAATTAATAATACCGGGTGTATGTTTATTTATGTTTCTATATGTGTAAGAAATAAACTTTTGTTGTATTGTTATAAAAAAAACATATTTAATAAACTTAATTGACAAAATACATATTCATTAATAAAAATTTTCCCTTAACCCCCCAATATTTACATGGTGACATAACCTCGTTTTGTTCCGGCAGTCGTCAGATATCATAAAAAACCCGAGTGCGCGATCTTTCAGCCGACACCTTACTTCGCGATTCGTATTCGTTTTGCGGTGCCGCTGTCCTATTTTAATTTAGGAGTTAAAATAGGACCGCAAAATGAATAAAAATCGCCTAGTGTAGTGCCGCCTTTATACTTTCTACGCTTTAAGAATTACGTGTACAAATTGATGGTTTCACTGATATATTGTCTATGCTTTGAGTAATGTATTTTCACGGATTATGGGTAGTGAATCTGAGAATTCGTTGATTTAGATGTTTTCACTGCCCCCACTCTGCCCGACCGGGAAAAGTACATTTTTACTAGTGAAAGTATAGTCTCACTAAAAATGCAAATTCGCTGTAACACATACATATTATTAACTTACATCTAAAAATATACATATATACATAAACACATATGTATACATACATACACATATACATATACATACATACATACATACACACACATATACATATTGTGTATTAAAATACTAATTTATTATTAAATAATTATTAAACAATTAAAAGTGACCTGTACAATCTGGTCAAAGGTGTAGGAGAATCCTGCTTCGGAAAACCCCCTCAGACACATGGAATATATCAATATCCAAAGCGATCTTGTTCAGCATAGCTGTAGCTTTTCCAACAGGCATAACCATCGGCAGGTTGGTCCTGTATATTGGAATGTGAAACAATCTATGCTGACGATGTCTAATGTAATTATCAGGAACATACAAACCAATGCTCTGCATAATTTCAGGATTATCGATCACACCGCGCAACAATCGATAAAAATGTGTAATCAAATACACATTCCTTCTAGTCTCTAAACTATTGTAGCCAAGCATACCCTGGAGAAACTCGGTTGGGTAAAGCCAAGGATAATGCCCGTACTCTCTCATGTAGAGATATCTCAGAAACTTCTTTTGGACTTTCTCCACAATAAGAGAGTACTTGCTCTCATGTGGCCCCCAGATCATCGAGCCACTCTCGAGTCTACTCCGCACCAAGGAGTTGTAAAGAGTTCTCAGTACGCGGGTATTCTCGAAAACCCTGGCAGTACGCAGAACAAATCCTAACATTCTCAGAGCATTACCACTGATCGTCTCTATGTGATCGTGAAATGTCAGGCTGCTTACAAATTTAACACCTAGATCTTTAACATGTCAGATTTTGGTCGTTCATTTTGTAGCGAAAAAATAGAGTTTTTTGGGCCCTAGTGAAGGATGTAACCGAACACTTGGAAACATTAAACAAAAGTTTATTTCGTCTTCCCCATTCACATATATTTGATATATCTGTTTGGAGAAGATGAAAATGATATATGATCCATGCTTGTGTGCGATACAGTATTGATGGTGTATGCCCTGTTGGGGCTACGACAGTGGCCAGGCCCAGTCAGCGGCAGCGCAGAGGTAGAGTGGGGTTAGGGCAGGATTGTTGGTTTTTCAAATTAATGCATGAATACACTTATTGTCACTTAAAGGGGGGAGGGAGGGGATGGAAGAAATGGTTGTCATGACATAAAGGATCCTTAAATCTGCCGTTTAAGCCACAGGTCGTAAGCCCTTCTTCCATCTCCTACGTACTCTGCGCTTCGGGCCCGCATTCGGAGACTCTAGTCATTTTCCAGTGAGGTTGTGGAAGCTAATTCTCACATATTCATATGTTTTTTTTAGAGCTATGCGTAATCGTGGTGTAGAAATATACATCATCGGTCCTGAAGAGATTATCGATACCGTGCTCACAGAAACAGTACCCGCATTGGACATGTCGGCCATGCTGTTATCCACAGGCCTTGCAGCCAGATATCACAAGCTTTTTGTAAAGGCTCATGATAAAATGTGCTCCTTCATACAAAGTAAGAAATACAAAATTTTTAATATTTGTTGAAGCCATTATGAAAATAATGGATCATCTGTTTTGTACTTTGTATAACCCTGTGTATTAATGGATAATTTTCTTTCAGATTTTGAAAAGCCGTCACAGTGTCACCTGCTTCAGACAGCTTTCCTGACCAACCAACAAATTTTAAGAGGCGAACACGTAATCAATGCGATCATTAAAAGTTTTTCTGATGTCTATATTAAATCTCGCACACCTGCTGACTTTGTGGGATCTCACCAAGCAGTAGCTGAATTTAAAAATGAAATGTTAAATGTTCTCGACAAATTGATCAAGAGCACAATTTCAAATTACTCTAGCGACGAGTACTGCGATCTTCTTGCTTCGCACACATTCTTTTCTGCCAAATTGCAGAGGAATTCTTCATTTGAAATTGTTAAAAAGCAGGCGTTGTTCCTAAATATTGGTGTCAAGGCATGCTCAAGAGATCAAAGCAAGCCATTGAAATTATCTTTGTTACTTTATTACTTTTATCACCTTAGCAGTAAAAAAGATTTCATGTTACGTAATGAATACATCACTCATCTACTTTCTAGCCAATACTGTTGCTTACCAGAAAATGAAATAGTTTGGTTACTGTCTTTAAATAAAAACATGTATAGTGCTGTGTCGAATAGCATAAAGAACATAGGAAATGAAAATTATCCTTGGGATGTTAGGTTTTTGCCCGAAATAAAATATATTGACAAATCATGGGAAGTGAGCCCTTCCAATAAATTGTCAATGTGTTTGTATTATTTAGCAATAAAGAGCACTCAGGAAATGAGTGTTAAGAGCAGCAATGGGTCTATGACTGCATTAGATTATTCAGTCAAGGTTTCATCAGGAAATTTGTCCGACTTTTCTGACATGCCAGTCTTGAAGCATTGTATGGCTTTTATAAACCTGTTGGATAAGACAGTGATTGAAGTATTACGCAAAGAGAATGTAAACATAACAGATAAAGATTGGTGTGATTTAATAGTATTATTCAATTGGCGAACAAGATTTTATCGAATATGCAATGAACCACTGTTGACAATTACAATAAAAAACTCTAAAAAAAGTATGTCTTTGAAAGAAGACATCATACTTAATATGAACATACATTATAAATGGCTTTCAAAATACTTAATCGAAAGACTTAGTGTTATTGGTGGTAATGATGAATTGTTTTTAGAATTGTACAAGCTAATGACAAAAATTGATAAAGGTATAATGACACACCATTCCCCATTAAGACCGTTGAGTAAACATATTAAAAAGTATCTCGGACAACCGACACCTTTTCCAAATGAAAATGTGTATCATACTTGCTTAAAACGAGATAGTATTGTAGAAAACGTCAACATTTTGACAAACGAAAATCAAAAACTAACAGAAAAAGTGGTTCAAAATGTTATTTCTGGAAATCATAAAATGACTAAAGGAATATTTAAGAATGTTGAAGATTCTTTCAATTTTCCCAATGAAAACTTATTGACGAGAATGAAAGCAATTTCATGCCAAGAGGAAGGTGGATTAAATTTGTCTGAAATAAAAAATTTGGATGAATGCGAAAAAAAGCCGAGACCCAGTCGATCCGATGTTGACAGATTTGGTTACGAGGTGCAGTTATGGCCCATTAAGGAGTACTTGGTTATAAAAGTGGCAAATATTTACAAAGTACAATTATTTAAGCAGCTACTAACACATCTGAAGAAGACTGCATTTGGTTTAGAAAATGAAGAAGTTAACGGCATGTCTGCTGTATCTGTTAATTTGGTAAAACGCTTGTCCGGAGTTGTTGGTTCGATACCCCTTCTTCCCGTAAAACTTCACACACTGTTTTCTGACCTGACTATACTTCAGGATAAGGCTAATGCTCTGGAATCTTTCAACAGGTAAATAATGATAGTTTAAAATATATATTTTCTGGACTTTTACCGCAATAGCGTTCATGTGCAAACATTTAACGTCTTATTTGTTTTATTCAATTTATTTTGCCCCCCATGCAAATCATTACATCACATTTTCTGTATGGAAAGTGAAACAGTGTTGATTTTTTAGTTTACTGGAGCATTCTGCAGAGTTGTGGGACTTGATGACATCTTATTTAGACACCTCTCCCGCCACAAACCCCACAAGATGGCTTAAATGGTCATCCGATGATTTGGTCCCAAAGGATTCATCGATATTTGAGGAGCAAGCAGAAAAATTTGAAACATTCCCGATTGACTTTCCTCATGTTACTTACACTACTGTGAAACTTGTTTTGGAAGTGGAATCAGATAAGAAAAAAAAACAAGGTATGTACTTACCCATTATTTTATTGTTAAATCTTATCAAATTTCATGTTTTACAAGACTGTCATTTTGTACATATTTCAAGCTCTATCCCCTTTATGAACGATCTTAAATTAGCGAACAAAATTGTTGTTAAAAAAGGTTATTGTTGAGTTAAAAACAAAACTGCAGTTATCGGTTCACGGGAAATCGTGATAAATTAGTGGAGACGGTAACCAATACACACTCCAGTCGCTGCTATCCAGGACAAAATGGTGGGAAAAAACTTGTGACTGTGAATGATGTGATTACTTCCATGCATTCATTTCTATAAACCGGTTGTAGCCCTATGCGAATTTTACGTGGGTGCTGTCAATAAAAAAGTTTCAGTTCAATATATTATTGATGTGATTGTACAAAATGATTGTATTATTAATTACAAATTGTATTGTAACGCTATGAAATAGAATAGATACAAGTAAAACGATTGTGTAACGAAGACACATTTGAAAGTATTTTATTTTTAATTAAAAACGTGTTGCTTTGAATAATCAAACGAATAAAAAATAATGAAAATAAAAAAATAAAAAAAATCGTGTTACTTTTATACAAAAGTACATTATAAATATTGACAAAAAATGCTTGTTTCTGCTGGATTTTTGTCTGTATTTCTAGACGTATAAAATTATTTCCATATATCCAAATATTCCATATATGTATGTATCTGGAAAATTAAAACCTAGGCCTGTTTGTCCAGTGCTACCACCCACCCCTTCACCATCCAGTTAAATCAGTTAATTAAGTTTGTTATTGTTTTAGATGTTTTCGAAGAGTCTTCTCTCGCACCTTCAACACTCACGGGCTGGCAAGGGCGGTCCAAACAGCTGGAAGATCTGCATTCCTTGTTGTGGAGGAATATGGCTTTGATTAACAGCACCAATCTTGAAAACCAGTATGCTATACTTATCACTTTGGAAAACTTTTATTACATTAGGATAGTAAAAAACATATATACGAGATAAAGTGTTTTTTAAGAAACCTTTAATAGGTACATTCAATTCATCAATTTAAGATACATTGAGTTTTGATGATATAATTGTGCTAAAACAGTTTACTTTCTTAAATACATATGTCGAAGAATCGTGATTTTAAATTTAATACACATGCAAAATTTAATTTTTTACACCAATAATTTCCATTACATTCATTGTGTTTCCTAATTTAAAGAGTCATTCTAATTCCTATTTTAAGAAAAAAAAATTTTGCCTTGCCAAATTTCATTATAATATTCAAAACTATTAACCTTTTATTTAATTTACAGTCTATCAGATGCCCAAACTATAGTCACTAATTTTGAGAGAATGGTGCTATGTTTGGAATGCGCCTTGTCAAGAAAAGATAATGCGCCGCGTACGATGCAAAATTGTCTTACTGACTCTGTAAATATCTGCACAGTTAAGATCAACGAGGCTTATGAAAGGAAAAGTAAATATTGCACTCGTGAAATGACCAAAGTAAAGAAGCACGTCACTCAAAGCTTAACAGAATGTTCTGTTATGGTCCATCAATTGGTTGAAATGTTATCCAAGAAGAATTCAAAGAAAGATGATAATCATAAAATGTTCGAAGAAAAAATGAAAATGGTTCTTTTCACAGCTCGAGCGTGGACTTTATTCGCATCTTGTAATGTCACGTTGCTTTCTGAAATAGGCACAATGGATCCCGTCAAAAAGAACAGCTTAAAGTTGGATTATATTAAAGATGATGTCAGCACCATAGAACATTTACTAGATTTGAATTTGTTACACGCTGTTGTACAAGGAAGTGTTCTTGTATCTAAAGACGAATCTGAAGTTATTATATCATGGAAAAACAGTGAGGAATTCATATCAAGAAGCTGTATTTTGAATGACTCCGAAGAAATCGTACTGGACAAAGAAAGTCTTTATAGAAAATTATTAAATTCTCATCCTCACTGCTGTAATTTAATCGACACTGAACAGTTGACTAAAGAAAAGATTCACACTCTTTCTAAAGGCTTTACGTACAGGCCCGCTGAACCGACATTTAACAATCTTTCAAAGGTTTGCATTATTTTATTTTTTTGGTCTTTTGTAGTTGCATAATAAAAATATGATCATAAAATAATAAGTAATATTTATTGTCTACAGGAATATGTACATTTTGTAAACTCTCTGGCTTCGCCCGACGTCGTCATGAAGCATTACAACCATCTATCGCATCTTTCCGAACAGTTGCTTCAATTAATTACATCTAAATGTTTCAATTCAGAAGTGACCGTCGTTATAAATAAGGCTAATGACGCAGTGAGGGAGTGTTCCACTTGGCAATATTCCGTCAAGAGTTTCTATGTAAAAATATTGAAACAGTACTCGTCCACATTTCCTGACTTGACAAAGCCATTTTTGAATGTCATCACCCAGCTCTTTTATGGGCTCGGTTTGCTGAAGAATTCTATTGTGAAGATGATTACCATGATAAAACACGGTAAAAGCAATTCGCAATCTGTCAGTTTGTGGACTGAAGATATTGTAAGATTCCCTTTGATTAATACGAGAACTGACAGTTTGATGTGCATGGTTGATTTCTTCACTTCTAAGTCTCTAGCAGAATTCTTGAAGACTTTTAATAGTGACGATAATCATTTCGATAAATCTGAATGCTTCAGGTAAGGAAATATTTTGCACACTTTGTAACAGCCTAGTTAATAAGTTGAATAATTGAATAGTTAATAAATTATCTTGTCTGAATATTGTTTATATAATATTTTAGGTTCTTGAAGGTGAGCCTCCAAGAAATATATTCCGGATGTGTAACTCGAGGAAGTTTGGAAAAAGAGTTGTGGAACACATTTTGTTTGATATTGAACGAAGTGGTTGTAACTTGGCAGAAGCAGCAACGGGAAATAGATAAGAAGAAACAAGAAGAGGATTTGCTGTATGTCAACAAGTGAGTCTACTGCTTTTTTAAATTTGTTATTCAAAATAATTTATACTTTCAAAATAATAAAGTTTATACTGTTAACTTACTATTTTAATCACTTTGCATTTTTATTTTTACCAATACTGTTATTTTATTTTGTATATTATTTTTATTTTATATATTCTTGCTTGTAACAAACTTTGCCTATCTTGACATCTTTGCGAGACAAATATAGTATAGAATGTTTTTTTAGATGACTTACAGGATTTTTAGAGAATTTTTTAGTAGAATTTTAAAATGAAATAAAACACATCAAAATCTTGGTAATGGCCATGGTATTAGCTTTATTGGAAAGATAATTTTATTCCATTAGTGTTTAAATATAGGGTGTTTTTTTGAGGTTTGTTTTTCGAATTGACGACACTTTTTCTAGCGACAGCCAATTTGACAGCTGACAGCTGATTTGTCTTCAGTTTGGTTTGCCATTTAATAGACTTGCATCAGAATAATGCTTGCAAATTGTGCAAATCATAATTCATATTTAAATACTAATGGTATAAAATTAACTTTCCAGTAAAGTCAATACAATGGCTATTGCCACGATTTTTATGTGTATTTTTTCTTTTTAAAGTTTTATACCTCTAAAAAAACACTTTTTACAATAAGTATTACATATATTAATAATATAGATATAAACAAATGAAATAAGTATTTATTACTTTTAATTCCACAACTTACAATTATTTTCAGAACAAAATGTGATGATAAGACTGAAGAAGAGCAGATTGAAGATGAACTTGTAGAAATGTTTCCATCTTACTCTGATTTGGACTTTGGAGACTTCAAAGCGGCTCTTTTAGAACAGAAAAAGATCAAACCTGCCAAAGCAAATAACGCCAGCAGTCAAGATAATGAAGCGTTTGTCACTTTTAAAGACATTGTTCAAATATCCACGTTGCATTCTGATTTGGTCACCTCCTACACCATAAGTGAATGGCTATCTGTTCCAGCAAGTTATAATCTGAATTGTGATTATTTATCACCGTTGATGGAGAGATTTACAACATTTGCTGGTATTATGGATCACGTTTCCAAGGGACTCTGTGAGAACATCGATGGGAAGCTAATACCGAGTCTTTTGGTTCTGATTGCCCATGCCAGGGGTTCCGTCGATGGAGATGATTATTTAGGTGAGCTTGGATTTTTTTTGTAATACAGTACTCCCAATTATCCAGGATTGCATTAACCGGGTTGTGGATTAACCGGAGCCATAAAAGGTTACTTTCTTTTAATATTTCGAAATTCTTTATAAAATGTAAAAATATAAAACTTGTGAAGTTATAAATGTGCCGAATTGCAAAATTGTGAATATCCCAATAACGAAATTTCGAGAATCCGCGAAAGCGTATTTATTTTGACACAAGTGAGAGAATGCTCCGCAAGTCTAAGTTATGTATAATGTAAATAGGTACATGAGTGGTGTATTTTGGACTTATTTAATTGTTTATTCTCTTATTTTATTATTATATTTTTATGCTTATATATATTAATTGTTTATTCTCTTATTTCATTATTATATTTTCATGCTGTATAACTGTGTGTAATTATGTGTATTTTTTCACCATTTCAATAATTTGGAGTTGTGTGTAAATTTTGCTTCAGCGTTATCATGCAACAAGTGAAAATACTGTTTTACTTTATATGTTCAATATTGTATTTTAGTGCAATACACAGTCGTGTGCAATTACTTTCTGATTTTTTTGCGGAGATTATCCAAGTTTTTTTTTATCTGGGTAATTTTATTCCTGAGATTCTACTATACATATATCAATCTAATTTTGTATATTTTATTTTATGTGCATTTATCATTTTAGAACTGAAAAAACCAGGGCCTACGGAAGTAAAGCCCAACTTTTATCACGGTTCGTGGGTTGCAGAAACAAGAAAATGTCTGCCTACAATACAATTAGTTATCAAAGCAACAAAGGCTTTACTGGAGCAGTGGCCAGATTTCCCTACACTGAAAGATGTAAGATTTTTATTATATATGTATTTTATCAATGTTTAATGTGTACACATTAGTCCAATCAAAATCAAATTAAAATGCAAAGGATGTATAAAAAACTTACCTTGCTAACCAGATATAGTTGGTCAATCAGCCATTTATTCATAAAGTAAACAATATGATGGAAAACTGAAAATTTGCCAAAGAATTTGGTTTTCTGAATTTTTTATGAAGTTTTCTGAATTAAAATCAACTCAAAATATTTTATGAAAATGTGTGAGAAATTTCAATAATGGAACTTTTATTTATTTTTAAATAAAATACGTATGTAAAGTTAACCATTTTAAGTATTTGGCATAATATCTTTACATCATAAATTATTGAAAAAATATCCAAACAAAAAACACGAAATTTCCTCGTAAAAAGCACTGAAGAGGACTTTATTAAATACCCTGTAAATATCTAGCAACTGTCAAACGAAATTCTTCGACAAATTACAGATTTCAAGCTATTTAAAGATATTAAAAATATGGTAAAAAACTTAGGATCGTTATCCACAGATAGCTTTAGATAGATAGATAGATTTTGAGTAAGTGATGTGTTGAAAATTATGTTTGATCACGCTTGTGCATGTGTGCATTCAAGCACTAATGGTACTTGACGCTCAAAGCTTATAGGTAAATTCTATATGTTTTAAATGAGTCAGTTTTCACAGAGAGAATATTTTTTAGATCATGACCATTACTAAAAGGATATTGGACTTCCCTCTGACAAGTCCGGTGGCACGTTTTCTGACCGGTCTAGAACTTCTACGGGACAAGATAGAAGAGTGGAATAAGAATGCCCACAAGGGCAATAACATGATTGACGTAGCTTTGACTGTTGCACATCATATTATTACATGGAGAAAGCTGGAACTCTCCAACTGGAAGGATTCACTCAGCAAAGCTTTTGACAGGTGAATATTTTAGTCGTTATTACAAAGATAGTGAGAATAAAATAACATTAAACATTTCTATATATCAAACATAGATCTAGAGATACCTTATATATACCTAAACTCAAAATCATTTAGTTACTTAGGCATTAAATATTAAATAAACAATATCCAAAATAATAAGTGAAAAAATCGGTTTTTAGTGAAAAGATTTGTATATGTACAGATATCTCGCGGACACAAAGGTGATTGCGTGATGATTGTGTTTCGTCATCTAAATCATACGAATATACACCTCTCCATGCAATCATACTTAAGTCATCTACATTGTAATATTGTTTACTTTTTCCTTTTACTGCATTTGTTATTACCGTATTATTTTTGAATTATAAATATTCTATAAGTTGCCATAACTATGTCTCGAAAATGAAATTCGCCGTAATTTGAAATTTTTAAAACACAAGTTCCAAAATGTTCATTTCACACTTAATTAACCCCGATAATTCGAAAACCCCGGTAATTCGTAATTCGAAATAATTTTTAGATCCTTGCGCCATAAATCAATACATTTTAAGTCACAAACATAACTTGAATTTTTTTATTACGCGCACTCATGTGAGGTGTCCTTAAATATTTCACGGTATCTTGTGGAATCCACATTATCTATATATATTTTATCACGATCCATCAAATTGGGAAATTCTATGCATTCCATTAGTTGGCTGCTTAGATATTTGTGGATGTTTTAGTGTGCGCTAACTCCTCATACTTTATGCTTTTAAAATATTTTTCAATTTTACAATTCTTACATTCTTCTTTTGGTGTGTGATCTTAAAATGTTTAATTTTATTTATAAGAAGTTATTACTGACATATCATATAATTTCGCATATTTATGGACAATTGTATTTCTAATATTGTGCTGTGTGTTGGTGTGAATCAGAAAAAAGGCGGGATCGAAAGTTAAAATCAAGTGAAGATTGAAGAAGTTCAAAAATGTTCCATAAATTTTATGATATTTCATAAATTCAAAGATAACTCAATTTCCATAAATACAAAGTTAACTCTAAATATTTTTTATTATTATATTATAAGATTATGGCCACGACGAAATGGAAAAAATATTTTGATTTTTTCAAAAGTGATAATCAACAAATATGTCGATATCGGCTACTTAAGTAATAAAAATATCTTTGTATTAGCATAATAAATATTAGCATTTTCAAAATGATTTTTTGAAGTATGCAAATGTTTTTACAAATTTAATGACTTTTTTCATAAGTTTAACAATTTTTGTCAAATTTCGCAGTTGTATCGCATTTTTTTTTGATACTATACTGTTCTACTGTATATATCTTTACTCTAGAAGCAAATGCATATTTTGATAATCATAATTGAAATATTTTCACAGGGTGGAATCGGAAGCAAACAAGTGGTGGTTTCATGTTTTCACATTGGTGGACTGTTTCATATCTGAAAAAGCAATCAATAATGACCCCACAAATGGAGCAACACCTTCTGAAGAGCCTGTCACTGTAGCGGATGACCAAAACAAAGTAATTATGACTGTCAACGATTTCGTAACAGCGATGCAGCAGTTTATCGAAAAATCTTCTCTCGCAGAGTATAAGAAGCGTTTAGACATCCTGTTCACGTTTCACTGTCACGTTATTCAGATGAAATCGTCAGTCAGAAGAGGTAATTGATATTGGACTACATCTATATTAATAAAATAATAACATACCTCACATTTATAATTTATTTTATCTAGTTTTTGGACACGTATAGAAGATTTAATCAAAAAATAATGGAATTCTTCAGTTTTGCAGGCAGGAATTTTTTTTGTCCGATTGTCACATTTTTTTTGTATTGGTTCATTTGTCCCTGACGTATCTTGACATTGGTAGGTGCATTGAATTCTTACACGGCTTTTGGTGTGCTTGATGATATTTTACTTATGGAAAAAAATTGAAAAAGATTTCATCTCATCTCATCTCATTAAAATGCCTCAGCCTCCGTATTCGCCGGATATGGCCCCTCGCGACTTCTTCCTATTCCTGGCATCCTTCCTTAGGATAGCATTTTGCCAATATTTAGAAGATAAAGGTAGAATCGCTGGAATGTGAGGAAGAAATCAGACTATCTAGGGAATCTTCCAATGTTCATGTACGTCTCGCAATGAATGTAAAGGTAGTGAGAATAGGTACTTATGGTTGTATATTTAATTTATTTCGGATGATTTGAGATTCACATGGCGGGATCACAATATAAATGTTACAAGTTAGTAAGGTCACAAAGCTAAATGTGTATAAATGACTACAGTCAAAGAAGGAATGCTCTTGAACACAAGTGGTAGGCATTTGTGGCCACCCAAGTGTTCAGGCAAATCTTCCTATATGCCACATCGCTCTTCGTATCATCATTGAACTAATCTGCGGTCTGCTTGACCAGTACTACTATTAATTAACTTTGTTTTATTTCTGTGTATTCTTTCCTGCAAATCTATACATCTTTTGGGTCATCTAATAAAATTGTCTGTTTCTGACTATATTATATTTTTACTAAAAATGAATATTGGGTTTTTGGCGGGTCATGTGCGATGAGTATGTGAGAATATGTCCGCCCGGCCAGAGACATATCCTCCGTGTCGGTATGTGCCGTGTTTTGTATGAGTGCGCGTGTAATGTGTGAGACATGTCAGCAGAGGCAGGACAGGTAGATGATACAGGGTGTGAATTATACTCACAATTAACAATGTCGATTTTATTGAAACAAATTTACAAAGGTGGCGTTGAGTACAGAAAATATTACCTGCGTTGGCTTGGGCGCTTGCTGAAAGAGTGGCTGTACTCCGTGGCTGCAACCGGGATCTAATTAGTTACATCGAGCTTGTGATTGGCAAGCTTAATACTGCTAGAAACGCCATGGGCCTCGACCACCACAAATTATTTCAGGCGCAGATTAGTTATGTCAATATACCGACGTGTTCAAATAAAATCTGAAAATATGCATGCTATTTATTATTATTTTAGTGCTGTATGAGAGTGGGTTTTTGAAAGATATATTGTTTATCGGTGGACAAAAATATTTATCTTTTATCACGGGTCTCTGTAATGAACAAATTTTCCAGATCAAGTGATGTGCATTCTATGGAACTTGCACAAATATTATTCCCAGTTCTTACCCCAAATCACTCAGATTATAAAGGATAAACGGACACCGATAGAAAAGAAGTTACGTGATTTTGTTAAAATCTGTTCCTGGGAGCGGGACTTGAGCTACTGGGCCGTGAAGGAGCTGGTAGACAAAGCACACAGGACATTGCACAAGCACATCAAGGATTTTGAAGTAAGTTATTCATTAACGTTTTGAGTAAATTTATATTTCAAGTTTTTTAACATCTTTGTATATATTTGTGGGATTAATCACCCACATACATAACCACCACCAGGCGCGCCGCACGAGGCGTACCTCAGGTCAATGGGGCTGGCCCCAGCACTCGCGCAACCCATAACATACACGCATTGTTCTGCTGACAAAGTAGATCGGGGCGACGACGAATATAAATTTACTCAAAACGTTACAATGGAAACGCGGCAGAGGACGCCAGAAGCAGGCTGTCGTAATCCCAACCAGCGGACGTTGCAGAACGAAGTTTATACACCCTGCCGTATCAGCATACGGACGACGTACCACCGATCGACTAAACATGCGATTCCTTTTTTCCAATTAGTATAAGAAGGCCAGTTACCAAGGTACATCATCTCACTCCTCAAGTGATCTGGCCCTAAGCCGGAGGCCCTCGCCGAGAGGATCTCCCTCCGCCAGTGATCTCTACATTGGCTGGAAGCTTTCGCCGATTAACTTGTCATTGTATACTTGTACTCTGCGCATTTTGTATTCATAACTGTAACTTTTACTTGTCAATAAATTCTATTAAATCATCGCGACTTTGGAACAACATCAGAGAACTCCGACTCTGCCAAAAAACGGAGTGGTGACCCTTGCAATCATAAGAAGCAGCTTGTAGGGGGTAGCTTCTCGACCTCACACAAGGGGTCGATTCAACCAATCCCCACATATTTTTAATTTTAAAGATTGCTCACATTGCTTTTGGCTTTTTAACCCTTGACGGGTTTTGGCTTCCTCAAGAGTTGCCCTCCATTGACATCTGTTTCACTTACAGACCACCAAAATACATAGACATGAACTAACATTTCTTGGTCTGGTTCCATGGCTAGTTCCATTACGTTTGACTTGTTTAAAAAAATTACTACGAGCTTGTATATTTTAAAACAGTTATGAAAGGGTCTTCTAAATGCTCTCAAAAAGTATTTTCGTGAGTACTTTCTTCAAAATAACTTAACAAAAAAACTTCCACCGGCTTTCTTTTATATTTCGATATCAAGAAAAGGAAGCACATTGTCTCTCTCATTGAGAGATTATGCATTATTTCATTATGCATTTTTGATTTTTGTAAATTCCATTTTGTCCATATTTTGAATCTTTTCTTCATATTCAATGCACACACATGTAATAGTTAATATATAATATAATTACATATACACGTACATCCATATTAAATTAATATAAATCTAATAGATTAAGCATGATTGATGACTTCTGATGAATTCTATTTAGCTCATTTTGATAATTTTTAAACAATGCTACTTTGGGTTAACTTTATGCTTAATCTGTGCTTTCATTGCCATCATTTTAGAAGATGTGTCATTGTAATATATGCGAAGAATTATTTATATAAACATACATTATTTTTATAGAATATTCTCAAAACCAGTGCCTATGGTTTTCTGTCAGTCGACAAGACAACAGAACAGGGTACTGAGCATGTTGGTATCTGGGACAGGCCAAAGAGGGTGTCCACCACACCATTGTACCACTATATGGTTGACCCTCAGCACTACATCACTTCTATCAGAATGGCAAAGGTAAAAATTATATAATATAAATCATTTCTATCGACGATTGCATATTTTTACATTTTTAATTTATGTTGAAACAGTCAAGGAATTATATTTGATGTAATTGTTTGAATTTTTAGAAGTATTTCGTTGACTTGGATAACACAAGTAAGAGCGATCTCACCATTTCTATCAGCAAAGCCACCTTGTTACCTCAGATGTTGTCACTTCTCACAAAGGCCATGAAGTTGTGTAAAGAGACGGTGTTACGTTCAACGTATCCAGTGCTGATTCAGAGCTTAGATGGTTTCGTGACGGAGGTCATTGATACTTCAAAACATTTGAAAGAACTTGAGGTAAATAGTTGTATGTATTATATATGTTACAGCGAATTTGCATTTTTAGTGAGACTATACTTTCACTAGTAAAAATGTACTTTTCCCGGTCGGGCAGAGTGGGGGCAGTGAAAACATCTAAATCAACGAATTCTCAGATTCACTACACATAATCCGTGAAAATACATTACTCAAAGCATAGACAATATATCGGTGAAACCATCAATTTGTACACGTAATTCTTAAAGCGTAGAAAGTATAAAGGCGGCACTACACTAGGCGATTTTTATTCATTTTGCGGTCCTATTTTAACTCCTAAATTAAAATAGGACAGCGGCACCGCAAAACGAATACGAATCGCGAAGTAAGGTGTCGGCTGAAAGATCGCGCACTCGGGTTTTTTATGATATCTGACGACTGCCGGAACAAAACGAGGTTATGTCACCATGTAAATATTGGGGGGTTAAGGGAAAATTTTTATTAATGAATATGTATTTTGTCAATTAAGTTTATTAAATATGTTTTTTTTATAACAATACAACAAAAGTTTATTTCTTACAAATATAGAAACATAAATAAACATACACCCGGTATTATTAATTTTAAATGAACCTTTAAAAGTGCGTCAAGTAACAAACACTCGATGCGAAAAATACAAAAATCAAAGAGATTCTAAGTCATCATTTACGTTTGAATTCATTCAGATTCTTCCGCATTTCCAATTTTCTATCTTTTTATCAAAAATGTGTCTAATGTCGTTTGCGTTTCTTGTTTGCGCACGTGTAAGCACGGGTGGTAGACGTACAACATAAAGTGCGCGGTTTTTAAGTTCGCAAACTTACTCGGCTCGACGTCGGTGACAGACGTGAAGCTTGCTCGCACCGTATCATTTTTATGAGTTTAATCGACTGTCTTTTGAATTATAAGATGATCAGAATTTCGTAAGTGTTCGCGATTAAAATTTTAAAAATATATTACGTTTTAGTTACCTACCTAAACTAATCATTGAATATCAAAGACCAGTCCAGAAGTGTGACAGTTCGAGAAACAGAACTATCGCCACAGAATAGAGAATATGCTATCGCTCAAAGGATAAAAATTAGAAATACTGTCGCTTTGTGATGACTTTGGACTAGACTAGTGTAGAATGAGACACAAAACGCAAAATAAATTTTGAAAAACAAGGTCCATGTGCCATTAGAATCTTGTTATAAAATCATATAATGAAGAATTGGTGCAGACGAAACTTTCAACACTTCAAAATGACTATTTTAATAATATCCGTTACCTACATAATGTTGATTTGCACAGAAGAAATTAATAATGCAGTAAGAACCTTGTTCACGCAATGACTTATTAAATTGTTATTCAAGGCCCGGTTGTTTCAATTTGGATAAATAAAAGTTCGTTTAAAAGCATAGATTTTTACGGAAACGAATTTCAGACTTGTCAAATTTAATTTTTGACAGTTCGGAAACCAATAAATTCACTAGTAAGTGCAAGTTAAAATATTGTATTCATTTCTATTGGTGAAAAACTCTTTGAATATGATAAGAATGACCTTGAATATACTTTCTCTAAAATGCCAGTGAATGATGGACTCACTAGAAAATCAGATTCACTGTAACATATACCCCCGTGAGGTAATTTTTTTTAGAGGTATAGAACTTTAAAATGGAATAAAACTGAAAATATTATTACCATGGACGTACTATAAATATAGACTAGTTACGAACCAAAATATCTGCTACACAGAACGCCACACGAATTACTGTGAACATAGACGCACATTGTGGGAGTTGGTCTAGGGGTGTCAAAAATGTATAAATGTCCGTGCGATATTAACTACTGCATATGATCACTGTACAATGAAGAATATTATTAATGAAAACAGCGGCACAGAAATATTCGTTTCCAATACGTACACTCTTTTGGATTTCGAAGAAAAAAAAAATTGTATATGTCCTAAAATTAAAAATCAAATATAAAAACATTTTATTTAACATTTTAGCAAATTTACAGAACTTTTCTTTAATATTACCACAATCCAGTGGCGTGCAGTGGGTATAAACTTAGGTTATGCTGTGACCGACTATATACCTATAAGGGTATATACATTAAATTATTTTTTTTAACTGTATATAATGAACTTTTTTGAGTAGCTTCAATCCACAAAAATAACTGCACTATAAAAGAAGTATTGTAAACAATATTTCATAAATAAATAAATATTTTATATAGGTACAGCTAATACGGTGAAAAATTTCAATGCATTTCGAAGACGATTTATATATAATTAAATCGGGAACAATACTAATTTCTGATATACTTTTCTTTTCACAAAAATAAATCAAACATTTTATGATATCATTATGATAAGACAGATAACAGATGGTATTTGTCATATTCGTATTTACATTTACCATAGAAAAGACATAAAATTTTCACCGAAAGTTTTGGGTGGAATTTGTAAAAAATAACATTTCTGCATGACGTGCGCCTGGCATAGGACCTTTCGAAGAAGGATGCTATTGCACAAAACTCACAGCATTAAAAATACATGTTTTTTTTCCCGACTTGACTATATCTGTGGAACTAATTGGTTGGCGAAATAAATGAAGAATTGACATGAAGTTAAGCACAGAAAAGCCGGAAATAAAACTTCTAGCCATAGGCTTACGGCTAGAATTTTAAATCGAAAAAAACAGATACGTCACGTTAAATGGAAACGTCAGAAATAAAACTTCTAGCCGTAGGACGAATTACGGCTAGAATTTTAAATCAACTTTTTCTTAAGATAAGGATTATTTAATTAATATTTATTTCTCAGAATCTTTACTAATGCACAGCTTTTTTGCTTGTATGCGCTGCACGCCACTGCCACAATCATATAATTTAAAAAATATTTTATGACTGCTCTCAGTACCACATTTCAAAAGATCTTCAACTTGTTCTGAAATATATCTTTTACTTTTTAATTCATCTATCACTTTTTGCAATGGTACTATTTTTTTTTATTTTGCACTCTCTGCGCTCGCATATTTCTGATGATTGCAGAGAGCCTTTTAAATTTATTTATTGCAGAATCAATTGTTTCACATATATTTTTTTTTTGTGTTTCACATAATATGTTCATTGATTCTTGCTCTTGTAGTGGCGCGAGCGATTCCTCAACTTGTTTATTTACATCACAATACTATAAAAGAAACAAATTAAAATACTACTCTCATATAAAAAAACAAAAAATAATATTACAAATATTTTAACTTACAATTTGAATTGATGAATATGAATGCTCCAGTTATGGATTTGAGGTTCTCTAAAAATAATTGTATAAAGTAAATAAATTACAGAAAAAACTAATTAAACATAATAATAGAAACAAAATATTTAAAGCACTTTTAACATAAAAATATATAAAATAAATATTTTTTAAATATTAATTTGGAAAATTGTTATCGAAAAATACATTTTTACCTGCAAACCTAAATACAATGTAGGAATGGCATTTTTTGTCAACAATGTATGTTTACCAGATTTATCTAAAAATTTATCGTCAAAATGTTGAGAGCAGACAACCGCATATTTTGACGGCTTCCAATTAGATCGTTTGATAGCATCTAGCCAAATTTGTTGTAAATTTTTTGGGAATCTGAAATTGAATAAATAAAATATTTATTTTTGTTAGAATCAATAAATTATGTGTTGTACATTATTTTTGTCGAACAACTTTTTTCTAAACCAAAGTTATCCAGAGATATTATAAATCTAAATTCAACAGAACCCTAATTTATCAAATTTGACATTTTCTTCCAACGCCTAATGTCAAAGTTGAATGTGCCGAATAAAATTTATAAATTCGAAATCGGAACATTTTTCATTCCTACTTTTTGTTATGCATTTTGATATAATTATGCATTCGCTTTCACGAAATTACTCCCACTAACCGAGCGTAAAGATATTACACATCAAAGAATGTTTTTACTTTTTTCAGAGAAAAAACAGATATGCTCATTTTGTATGCAAAGCCATACTTCAAACAGCTCTCCTGTAAAATTGCTTATTTTGTTGATAATTTAGTTTATGTCGGGACCATTGACATGTATACATATTTTACAACATTTTGGCTTGGCCCTCTGAACAATTTACAACCAAAGTGTAACAATAAAAGTACCAATATGTTTTATTTTCAGGTGTCTCCTAATATTCCTAAACCGAAACAAAAAGCGCAAGCGAAAGGATTCCTGCAACAAAAAAAGAAAGCACTGGCCGATTTATTCAAAGCTCTCACCAAAATGGGTGTTTCGTACAGAACAGGTTTGGTAGAATCCACAGCAAGAAACGGAGTTATCGTCAACTTTGTCACTCCGCCTGTTGATTTTAAAGCAGCATTTACCTACTTGAAGAATAAGTAAGTTTTTAAAATTTAATGGGATTGAGCTTATAATTTTTTGGTCATAACTTTTTGTGTAATAATTGATTAGTTCTCTCTTTTTATTAGTTGGTAAAGGGCCATGGGAAAATATGAGATAATAAAATAAACTAAATGATAAAGAGGAATACAAGAATATAATGGCAATTGTTTAACAGGCATCTAAGGGGACTGATATATTTTTTCATGTTAAAATAAAATAAATTCACCAACTTTTTTTTGATGTACAGTAAAACCCCATTAATTTGAAATTTTTTAAATCCAAAAGTCCCAAAATGTAAATTTTATAATAGATTATTCGATTTTTATTCCCGATAATTCGTAATTCGAAATAATTTTTAAGCTCTTGTGCTTTAAATTTGTAATTTGACAAATATAAAAAAAATAATTGTTTTTCGCAAGTGAAAACAACAAATATGGCAATATTGGATTGTAATATTTGCATTAGCATAATAAATATTGTATTTTTGAAATGATTTCTTGAAATATGCAAACATACAGACTTTTTCAAAAAATTAATGGCTTTTTTCTTGAGTTTAGTAATAATTAAGACGGTTAGACTGAAAATTTTACACAAGCATAGCAAACAATGTTATTTACGTATTTTAACAAGCATTATTTATTTTAATACATTGATACATCAAACTTGGAATATAGAAAAATATAATCATCTGTACAATTTTTTTAAAGTTATCAACACATCATGTCATTTAATCTTTTAGCTGGGAAGACATTTCCAGAAAAGGTAAAAGCCACGATGAGATGCATAGGGATGCATATAGGTAAAACACATTATCTTAGCATTAATTATAAAAGATTATTTTATTCCTCAGTATATGTACATAAATATATATTGTACTATTTTTTTTTCAAAGTATCTAATCATTGTATGTAGAATTATATTATTAGTGAAGTTATTTTAACCAGTTACAAAATAACCATTATATGAGATTTGTATCTGATTGTATTGACGATTAGTAACTAATCTTTCGCAATTGACAGGCAACCATCAGTGCTAGACAACAGTTATAATCACAATTATCAGTCATCGTTAAAATCAGATAGAAATCTTAAATAACCGGTTAAAATAATGGTTTGACCATCACTCTATATATTATGTAATACATTTGTATGTGCGGTATAATATTACATATACATATGTATGCGGTATTTTAGGGATCAGTATTAAATTATACAGATAAAAAATATTATATAGATAAAAATTTAAACGAGGTGTGACAATTTAATACCCAAAATGGTGTGATATTATTGTACAGAAATCACATGAATATTCAAACATAGTTGAACTAATTTGTGCCTAGCTGGTAGAGCGTAGTTGTGCGGTATCAATTTGATTCACCTAACTTAGTTTGCTGTGATTTCTGGGTATTTCTAGAATTAAAATAAATTGTAATATAACTGATATCCAACATAATGTAAGACAGGTACTTGCCAGTATTCCGGAAAATGAATTCCAGACCTGTTTCCAGAAATGGAAACACCATCCGTGTATAAATCAGTGATGGCGGACCTTTTGGACTTGGCGTGTCGGAAAATACCTAACCTAATTCTGCTGGTGAATCACACCTAGTTATGCTTTTGACCTTCGGTTAGTGCCACGGGATACGTGTTTATACTTGTATACGATCGTTTGGCAGAATTTGTAAATATTGAGGAATGTGTACGAGACATCGGCCATAATAATAGTTTCTTTGGTAACTCAAATATTGGCATGTCACCCAAAACCTTATTTGACACGCATGTCATAGGTTTGTCATCACTGGATGCACAAGAGGAGTATTTCGAAGGTGACTGTAACCATTAGTATTAAATATTATCATAGGATCGGCGGTAGGGACAAATGAAATTAATTAACCTTTTATTTAATCACTCGTCACTGAAGACAAACTTAATTGGAGCAGTATCATCTCATTTGCACTAATCACTCGTCTGAAGACTACTTTAAACTCATCTATCCAGAATATTCTCACGTCTGCGATCGCACTTTCAAACGCTCGGTAGGTACTCTCTTAATTTATCGCTGGTCAGTACGCATTCTCGCCCACTTTTGAATATTTCTGTGGAGTTGCCAAACTGTTTAGCGGTTATGTCACTCTATATATATGGAATGTCGTTTTGCGAACATTCGGACATGATCGACTGGCTTCTTAACCCTTCTAGTAAATTCTAATTTCCTGTAAAATGTCCAGAGTGCTGAGAAATCATCGATTACATGCAATTGCTTCTATTTCTACAGTATCGTACCAATATGTATATTTTTATAACACCTCATATATAAATATGTACTATTTAAATATTTTAATTGTCTTTTGTGGTCGTACATATTATATTTAGTCTAATAATTGATCTGTTTCTGTATTATTTTAACGTTATTGGTTTTTAATGCTTGCTTGGGTTACATTCTATTCGGTACTTAATGATGGACTGTTTTTTGAAAAATTGTTTGTATTTTATTTGTTATATGTATGATTATTAAGAAATTAATTAAAAATAATAACGACATTGTTTTCTTCTCACTTTAATTTTAAATTTTTTTTATTACTTTTTCGATGCTTACTGCGTCATCTTCAGTAATAAACTAAAACTTAAGACTATTTAATGACTACTTGTTGGGTCTGTGGGGTGGGGTGGTGGGAAGAGGTAGGTTTGTCCATATTAGCCCCGCCCCGCAAGTTTTAGTTTATTACTGAAGATGACACAGTAAGGGTTAAAAACGTTATTGTTAATTTTTTTAATTAAAGTGTTAATAGTGCGAAGAAAAAAATATTGTTATTATTTTTAATTAATTTCTTAAAAATCTATTACAATGAACTTTCACAAAGTTTGTCATGATAATTTCAAAACATTATATGTATGTTTACTGTTTTGAATAACATTATATATATGTACTTTGTTTCTATAATATTAGTTTGTTGTCAGTATGTCTTATTCCTTATGTCTTATTTAAAAATTATATTTTTTTGTATATTAACCCTTTGCACTCGAGTGCCGCCATAGAGGCAGCATTAGTATTTTAACCGGTTATTTTCGGTATAGTTATTTGGAATTTGTATCTGACTGTGCCGATGATTGGTAATTAAGATATAACTTTTGTTTTATTTCGATTTCGAGATTGATGCAATCAAATACAAATCTCAAAAAAACAGTTAGTGTGTTACCAGTTAAAATACCATCACTAGGCGGCATGTATGGTTTGCATACTCGAGTCACCGCTGTGGCGGCAATAAAATAAAGTTTTATTTCTCAATATTCTTGATATATTGGGTTTTTTAGTTTTCAATATAATTTAACCAGAATCATATTAGTACAATTGAATATTAATAAGTTACGGAATTTGATTGAGGCATGAGTAATAAATA
The DNA here is from genome assembly GCA_016648135.1 of Agrypnia vestita. Classification (NCBI taxonomy): domain Eukaryota; kingdom Metazoa; phylum Arthropoda; class Insecta; order Trichoptera; family Phryganeidae; genus Agrypnia; species Agrypnia vestita. Next base: position 133,767 of record JADDOH010001612.1, on the reverse strand, counting down.
ACATATCAAAAAACTTTCGAGTGCAAAGGGTTAGTTAACATCATGATTTGTGTTACATATGAAAAATATTATTTTTTATGATTACTTAATAAATTGAATGAATAGTTCTTCACTATTTAAAAAGTTGAGTTAGTATTTTTTCAATATTCATAATATTTTTTTAAATATTTACTGGCTTGTAGAACTTCTTCACAATGACATACCCACAGGAATATTTAAAATATATATTTTTATAGATATATTTAAAAATATGGTTGAGTTTTGATTTTTGAGAAAATGAGAAAAAAATAATTTTTGAAAATAAAATAGAGATAATTTTAAAGTTCATGTAGTTATACTTAAAATTTTCCTATTCTTCTTATATGTAATAACCGAGCGTGGTGGTGATGAAAGTTTGTCACATTAGGTTACCAATAAAATTATAAGCGATCCTTCATATTTTTGCCAATCTTTAATGTATTTTTTTTATTAAAATTATTTACCAATATTGAAATATTTCAGGCGTTGCGATAGCGTGTTGCTATCAGTATGGGACGGATGCGAGGCCTACTATCAGCGGTGCATCTCACGCATGGGGGCCTTGACAGCGGCCCTAGTTGCTCCCTCCGCTGAACTTGGGCCACAGAATATAGAAAGATGCAAAGGTTTTGCCATTCATCTAATGGTAAGTCATTATTATAATATCAAATTCAGTGTAATTCCAAAAACATACAAATGTTTGGGAATTGATGAAAAATAAACAATCATAATACATATTCTTATCTTAAGAATTAAATATTTATATGGGTAAATACAATGTTTGATCAAAAAATGCACAGAATTTTAGTGGTTCTCAAATCTTTATTTATTATTCAATTTAATTTTATACTCTTCAAGGTATGTAGTCCGCTTCGGATATTAATATACCTGTGCTAACATTTTTCCAATCTTCAAAGCACGTCATCGAGTACCAGGATGGGACTTGTATAGGGTGGTGCCCTGTAGGATGGGTATCAAAAAAAAACAGGGTTGCCTGGGATCATCCTGGAGCGTTTTGTGTAATCGATAAATAATGACACCTATTTTTGGGTAAAAATTACATCATCGAGTACCAGAATGAGACCCAGCACATTCGATGCCCTGCATTGAGTACGACAAGAAAAAACAGGGTTGCCACTTTCTACCCTGGCACTTTCGGGCAGATTTTAGGGAGGTGAAAAATAGGAAAAATTACGTCATCGAGTACCAGTATGAAATTAACGCCATTCGATAGACCTAATAACCCGTTTCATAAAAATATATGGTTGCCTGCCTGCCTGGAATGCAATTTTTGGTATGACATTTGGTAGTGATAATATTTTAACCGATGACACACTACCTGTTATTTGAGATTTGTATCTGATTTTTCGTAATTCGAGGGGCATCCATCGTTTCTAGACAATAGTTATATCTCAATAATCAATCACCGATATATCAGATACAAATCTAAAATAAGTACCACGTGTAACCAGTTAAAATGACAATTTGACCATCAGTGATATTTAGCTCCTTCGATGATTCTCCCTTTATTTTCTCAATGTTGGTTAAACTTCATTCTTTCATGTTCGGGAACAAGGAGAAGTCACAGGAGGCCATATCCGGCGGATATTGATATACATATTCCCCATTTTGCATAGCCCATTACTGACATATTCCCCATTTCGGCATCCACTTATCAATTACCCCCACCATAACTGTAATGGATAGTTAGTATGCGTCTGTCCTGATGAAGATACAGTGGTTTAGAAACCGGTAGACATAGATTTATTCCAAGTGGTCAATACAAAGTTATTTAATTAATTAATTAAAAATTGCCTAGCACACAGATGTCACAATACGCAAGTATGTCAGAGAATTTTTGTAAACGTGGATATTTAAATCATTATTTTTTTTTTAGCTAATGGTGCAAGATCAAAAAGTGAAAATTGCTAAGAATGGAAGACATTTATGTCTTCTGAGAAATCATGTCTCGCAAATTACAGCTTTGTGCGAATCTGAAGGCCAACAACAGAATCAAACCTATTTATATTCGCGATTAAGTACACTAAAGGAGGTGTATTCATTTGTGATTATGACGATGGAACAATTTGAGCTCCTCCTGAAGGCATATCCTAAAAGAAATCCAAATGGTGTCGAGGATTCCAGTGAAGCAATCGAGTTTGACAAGGCAATTAGCGATTCTCCGATGGTGAAATGCTTCAAGTATGATCCGTCCTGGGTGGATGTCCATGATAAAGTTAAGCATATATTGAACATTTGCAATAGACAGAAAAATAATTTGAACAAATTAAGTCCTTCTCTTCCTTCTGTATACACTTATAAGAAAACAGAAAATTTGTTGAACATCAATATTTTGTGCCAACCACAAATTTCTGTCATAGATGAGGCTTCTGCACAGTTAAGAGACTTGTCTTCAAAGTTGTCCACTTTGATCGGAGCTTTTAAAATTGATACTCACAGTCAGGATGACATACAGAGTCCGATAACAAATTGTTTGCTAGATTTGGAAAAATACTTATTGAAACATCTCAACCATCTGGATGTTTCTATGGAGGAAAATACAGAGCTAGTTGAAGGTAAAGATCTTGAAAAGCAAGAAAAATCTATAGAAGAATTTAGTACTCGGATTGAAAGTTGTGTCAGCTTTATATTATTTGTGATCCAGGAAATGTATAAAAAGTACTTAAAAGATAACACTAGTGATAAAAAACAGACTGAAATTAACGAAGCTAGCAAGGATAAACAATCCACTAATGGTGACGCAGTAGAAGCTGATGAGGAAGAGGAAGATGACCAACTGATACATGAAGGTCATTTGAAAAAAGAACTTCAAGAGAGTATCAAAACCGATATTGCAGACCTAGACATACCGAAGTTGATAAATAAACTGGATAGTATTATATCAGAACTGAGCTTCAGACTAGAATCTGATGCTGAAAATGCAGCAGAATATAAAAAGCAACTCAGCAGATGTGTGCCGCTTTTGGAACAAATAACCCTTCTAGTGCAGTATTTTATCACACAACAGGTTGCCATGCACAGAGTTTCATCGAAAATGCTTTCAGTATTGCTGAATATATTTATCGACTTGACCACTAAAGGGTAAGTTTCTATTTCATATACAGTAAAATCTTGTTAATTTGAAATTCAAGGAATCAAAAAAAAAATTGAATTATGTAGAACCCCGTCAATTCGAAATTTAAACATACAAATTTCTTTGCGCGAATCGATTGACTCAATCAAGTTAGTGGTTCAAAATTTGGAAAAACATCGCATAAAAAGTATATTCCGAGGAAACATCTCGTGTACGTTGTAAATTTTTGGTAACTTCGAAAATAAATCAAATTGTGTGACATAAAAATTTGTTGATTTTTGGTGTAAGGGTTTAAAATTTATTTAGAATTACGGATTATTGGGATTCTTGAATTAACGTGAAGTTTTACTGTATGTCGAAACTCGAATTAACCAAATTTTATTATACCTTACTAGTAACACACCATGTGTCTTTATGTTGTGCATGTACAAGTACATATATTTGAAATCGTGTTTTCAAGTAATATTGTTGCATAGCCGCCAGACGTTTTAATATTTTTTTAATATGTATTTGTAAATATAAACAATGCGATTTGCGTATTTACTGAGTGTCCAGAATGTTACTACTGTTACTAGCGTGTAACGAACATAATATTAAGTTGATGTGTTTTTTTCGTGACCTTTCTTTAAATGACATTTGTCATAATATAATAAGGTTAGGAAATTAAAAAGTGCATCAAAAACTGATTTACATACAGCACATTATGCTGTACTACTTTGAGAAATGGTACAGCATAGTGTGCTGTACCATTTCTGAGTCAGTCATTTCGCAATCTCAACGATCTTTTTAGTGAAGGAACAATGAGCGAATGGGCATGATAAAAGTGGTTTGTTTGCTTCAAAACTGGTGACACCAGCTTAGACGGCATACGCCACATTCTGGCAGCCGTGGAAGCGGATAAAAGTTGCATCATTAGGAAGCAGTAATCATTGATGGTGACTTCGCCCCTAAATAATAATTGTACATAATATGTACCGAGTTTTTTTTTTCAATTTTGGTTAAGCAATATAATTATCAGAGTGGTGGATAATTATCCATCAACCTAATTTAATAATAATTGACTGTTTGAAATTGAATTAATTAATGATTGCGTGAAAATAATTTTAATACAGTGGAAATTGTTTAATGTGAAACCACGGAGACCAAAAATTTTTTTCAATTTAAACAAATTTCATGTTAAAATAAATGACAGAATCCATACAATAGAATTTTTTTTTGTAAAGGTATAAATAGCAGCCGCGCGCAATAAGAACACTGAAGCTTGACTTTTATTTAAGTATTTATTTGGGAAAAAAATCAAACTTAAATATTTATCTGGCAGAATAAATCTGAATGTGTAATGTGTTAATTAGTGTCATAGGAATATTACGAGATAAATCTCTTATTTCGATTTATTTTCAAAATACATGCTTGTTCTCACTCTGCACATGACCCTGATAAATAGTAAGCAATTCAATAATCCAGGTAATGTTTAAAATAGTAAGGGTGGTATACAGCAAGCGGGGCACTCTTGTTTTTTTTAAAATCATAAACAGTCTAACGGTGGTGAGGTGCAATGGCATTTTTAATCGCAATCTATTTTCAGTTTCTGCATTCCTTCTGAATTTGGGGAAGAGAGCGGCGAAGGGGAAGGTCAGGGGAAGATGTCTGGCGGAATGGGGCTGGGGGAAGGAGAGGGAGAAAAGGATGTTTCCGAAAGAATAGAAAACCAGGTTAGCAGACATACAAATTTGTGTCATATTATATCCTACCGTTGCATATTATATTGTGACGTCTTATCTTATAGAAGTAAAGTGAGTTGAAGTTATTTTTTACCTTTTATGAAATTTGCAGGATCAGCTAGACGATGCCCAGAGACCCGGCGAAGAGAAGAATAAGGAAAATGATAAAGATTGCAAGGAGGAAGACAAAGGAGTTAATATGACAGACGACTTTGAATCTCACCTACAGGATATGGAGAAAAAAGATGGTAAATTTAATATTTATTGCACAATTTCTTAACTAAACTCTCATTAAGATATTTTTGTTGTGTACTAAGTCTAGAAGACTGGTAATCTATGCGATTTGTGGGAAAAGTGGGGAAAATACTTTCTTTTGTGGATTGTTTAGACATTTTGTGTAATCTTGCAATACATATGTGTTGTGCATGTAATGCTATTGTTTATTATTATCATTATTGCAGTATCTGCTAGATATTTGACTGCTGGTATTTGTTGCTTGAATGAATGAATTAATATTAAGTTAAATAATCTAATAAAATTTCCATCTTGTTTCCAATTTATCAAAATATATTTGCCAAAAGCTCAACTAAATTTCCACCAATACTCCAAGTTTTGTTAGTAACTCAAAACAAATATGTATTTTTATTTGTGTTTATATTAAATTTTTTATGTATTTTTTCTTTTATAGGATCCGATCAAGAGTCAGAAGACGATGACGACATAGATAAGCAAATGGGAGAAACAGAAACAGGTGTAGACAAGTAAGACAATTTACCAATTTTTTTTTAAATTTTGGAATCAAAAACATAAGAAAACAGTGCTGTAACAACGTATAATCATTATTTTTCTAGACTTGATCAGCAGATATGGGGTTCAGATGATGAAGAAGATGATAATGATGAAAATGAGAATCAGGATAAAGATAAGGAAGAAAAGGGAACCGGTAAACCCCTGGGGGATAAACAGGTCGGGGCTAAGGAACCAAATCAGGAAGAGGAGGAAGCTGACGGAGACAGTGAACAGAATAAAGACAAGAGTAAAAAGGACATCAACGAAATGGAAGAGCCAGAATATGATGATGACCAGGTATGTAAATAAATCTCTTCAGATTTATTTTTAATAATCAATCATTTCTTACTACATTGGTGATAGTCCTGTTTTAGAAACAGGATTAATTTACAGGTGCCATGATCATACCGTCCACCTAATGTTAGGTAGGCACGTTTGTACCCACTAATACCAAAATAAATATATCAATACGATTAAACAGATTCAAAAGAAGTTTTTTTTTTATATATGTCCAGAACAGAATGTAGGAGAATATCCTACATTTATGGATCAAGAAGAACTGCTGACAGAATGCAATTACCACAGCCTCAAGTCGCGAAGACAGGAAGGCCTAGTGATATTGGGGGTCAAAATTGTAACAAACTTGGTTGACTCCGAACTTACTAAAGAATTATGGCTTTTTTTTTTCCCTATACCTATTTGTGCAATTGAGGTCATGCACTATTCCATATCCAATAATGCAGAATGGATGTAATGAATAGGCACACCGCAACGCATAGGATGCAACTTTTAAACAAACTAAGTGATCATATTGATGTATTTAATAACAACATTAAAAGGCTAATATAGAAGATCGTTTTCATATGAGGTGCTCACCCTGTAAATGGCATGATAAATGGAGCAATCTGTCATGCATGAGTAGTTTGTTAGTGTAGTGGTCGTGAAGTTCACCTAGTGATCTGGCGGTCGGTGGTTCGACCCCCGTTCCAGGATACCAGCAAGTTAGTCCTATTTTCGTAGCATAGGCCTTTAGCTTATTTTGAAAATAGTAAGAATAGTGATGCAACACGTATTCCGTGTTCGCAATTCTATTTTATTTTTAAAAAAATCGGAAAATCTCAGAAGAATTTTACATTTGGCATATATATTTATAAAATTGTCAGTGTCATGTATATTTATAAAATTATTTAAAATATTTTTTTTTTCATATTTTCATTCTTTTTTATATATAAAAAATCATTTTAAATAGAGATTTTCATCTCTATTTAAAAAGGAAATATTAAAAATTGGCATTATTAAACACTTTTTACCACAAATTTAATTAGAAGTCTGGTTATGATTAATAAACTTTCTTATTTACATGTGGATTTTCAGATTTTTGCATAAGCTCACTTAAGTTTTTGTATACTTAATCATCCTAATGTTTCAGGTTGATCCCTACCACGGAAACCAGAAACCGCTTCCGGAACCAGAACCAATGGATTTACCAGATGATCTCAATCTTGATGATCAAGAAGGCAAAGATGATGAAAAGGTCAGTCATTCAGAATAATTTTTGCTATTCAAAATAAATTTCATCATAGAATGAGAAGTTGAGAGCTGAGTCAACTTATCAAATCAATTTACATACATCAATTTGTTTACAGGATGGTGAAGATGAAAATAAACCATTTGAAATAGATGTGATGGATGATAAGAAGCAGCCACCGGAACAGCAAGAAGAACAGAAAGATGAAGACGGGAAGAAAGATGCCAAGGACCAAAGTGGTGTTAACCAGGAGGACGGAGAGGATATAAGTGATGAGGATGATGATGGTCCACCAGAGAAGGTAATACTTAATTTTATATAAAGGTTTATTAGTTTGAGTAAAAAATTATTACATATTATCAGTGCCTTTAAAAAATAATATACTGCCAAATTAAAGACTTCTGAAAAGGCATTGAATAACTGGTTCATCTTATAATTTTATTTTATAGAAGGATAATCCTCAAGACGAGCTGGAAGTGGAAAATGACAAAGAAGATGAAATAGACGATGGTGCAACTGAACAAGATGAAAAAGATCTTTCCACAGAAGAGTTGCCTGAGGAAGACAAAGACGACAATCAAATCAAACCTCAGCAAGTACCGGAAGATGATACGAATGAAGACAATGAAAATGAAAATGATGAAAATATGACTGAAGACGATGATAATAGGAAAGCTGAAAAGGAAGATGCTAAACCGTCGCAAGATAAACCCACTGCTGAGGATAATGTGGAAAGTTCTGCTATGGAAAAGGGTTCCAAGGACATGGTGCAGACCAACCCACAACTAGACAAACAAGATGCGCCTTTTGTAAGAGTTTTTAAGATAATAATTCCTACAAGTTTTCCATGTATAATATTAATATGAAATAATTTTAATGTTTTATTACTCTCAGGAACAATCTCAAGAGCAAGAGGGAGATGAGAAGGAAGGCACTGGGCAGTCGGAGCTCAGTGAAAATCAAAAGGGGCACAGGGGGGACAGGCAAGATAAACCTAAGAGCAGTGCCAGAGAAAAGAGTACGAAAGAAAAGGAGAAAAGACAGGACAAACGGAACAAACCTGGCAATACTGAACAGGATAGAGCATTAGGTTAGTCATTATTTAACCCTTAGAGACCTAGGCACCTCATCCTAAAAGTGCCGTTAGCTATTGTAGTGCATTTTTATTAGCAATTTTAGCAATGAGCAATCTAGGTTCCTGAGCAATTTTTGATGTACATATTTCTGTACAGACAACACACGTCTTATTTGACGTAGCTCCCCTTTGACGTTCAGGCGTGAGTGTAGAACTATTCGGTACACTGAATTTATTGTCTTGAGGATTTTAAAAATCTTACTATCAATACAAATATGTACTGTAGAAATTCACCACCATTTTTTTCCTGCCTTGGTAGATTGCTTTGGTATTGTTATACGTCTCAGCATGATAAGACTAGGGAAAGTAAAAATTATACAGTAAATGATTATTTATTATAAAAAACAAAGAAAATAAAATAATACTCACAATAAATATAGCACAATGCCAACAGAAGCGCTAAATATACTAGAAAATTTTTCAAAATGCACAAATAATCAATAAAAAACCGCCATCAAGCATCCCCTATATTTTCAAACATTGCCCATTATGCAGGGTAGTGATGATAGATGCTTCGGTTATATGCGTTGCTTCTTCAAGTCGTTTTACCGGCCCATGGGACTGAAAGGGTTAAGCATGCTTATTTAATAAATTTGAGTCAAGAGAAGGTTTATTTTTTAACATAATTCATGACTTTCAATATCATTTATCATTTTTTTCAGGTGAGGTAAAGGAACCAGCGAAAAAGAAAATGAAAACGTTGAATATTCAGGATAATAAGGCAGATGCTGAAGACAAAGAAGAAGAGGAAGGTGTTAGAGAAAAGGAAGAGCAAGAAGATGAAGCAGATATATATCAGCATATCAAGAAAGCTAAGGAAACTGATTTACAGGTATGAACAAGAGGTTAATATTATACATTTTACTTTCTATTATTGTTTTTGTACATATTGTTATTGGTGATAAGAAGTTTTGTTCAGTTCACTGAACTATCATCATTTCGAGTGAACTGTGAAACTGAATTGCATTATAAATTACCCGATTTATAATTAAAATAGCTTTCTTATGTTCCATACCAAAATTAATTAACAGCTACTGAACTATTGAATGATTGTCTGGAACGGTGAACAATTTAAAAGAACAGTTCGTTCATGAAGGACCCATCTCTAATTTTTATTCTGGGAAAGAAAGATAGTTCAAAATAAAAGATACTTTGTATTATCGTATTTTAAAAGAGCTTTTTTCTTATTCATATAATTTTTTTGTCTGTTTAGGCTATCGATGCAGCCACAAAAGAGCAAGCAGAAAGTCAGCCAGTTCCTAACAATCCCGATGAGGAGGGCGAAGACGTGAATCCTGAAGATGATATTGAGATGGATACAACGGAAGATATTCAGGTATCGTAAAAAATTGGAGGAAGTTACATATGTATTAACTTTCCCTGATCATTATGCCACACACAAATTAATACTTATGTAATGACGATACAAATTAATACTTAAACTAAACCCCCATACCTTTCAGGTGGATGATGATAAAGTTGAGCAAATTGAACCGGAAAAAGTTGGCCAGGACAAACATAAAGAAAGTAAGGAGAAATCCAAAGACAAGGGTGACCCTCAAGGTGAGGATCCAACCGGAGAGATGGGAGTAGAGGTGGAAGGAGATAATGTATTGACTCTGGGAGCAGAGAGAGGGGCGGATACTTCGTATCACACCAAGTAAGATAATTATTTGCCGCTAATAAAATTCCAGTGTGTGCGTTTACACTTAATATTTTCTTCTTTCAGGCCTTTTTTAGGCATATCCATTTCTTCACAATCTAAAAATGAAATTTATTATATTAACTAAAGTTGTTTTGTTGATTTTCGGCCAATGCAGCCTCTTTTTTTTTACTGTTTATATGTATTCAACTTTTAGTATCTTATCTTTTATCTGTAAATTTAGTTTTGAATCTGCCTAAATGAATGGTGATAAAACTGTACTAAAATAATTAAGAAATGTTCAATATTAATAAAGTTATATTTTTTTAAATTTGCATGAAATTTTTAAATTTTTGATGACTTTAAAATGCTTTTTTATTCATATAAAGAGATGATTTTAAATAATATATTGTTTATTCCCGCACTTTGAGCCTTCTAAGATGGATTTTTTAATTTACAAACATGTCAATTACTATTTAAAAACAAATGACAAAATTAATATCCATGTCCCATTGGAAGAGGTGGGCATCACTTTACGGCCGTTCATTATTTTTGATGAAAAGTCACTAAAAACATATTTCTGCGCAAATTTTGACTATAATATGATGTAAAATTGTATTATACTATCAAAAGCAATTGATTTCTCCTACACACTAAAGTTTTTAACTAGTTTTATTTGAATTTGTTGGTTATGTCTTTATTTCCATCCTTATATGTGCGTCATATCTTTTGTTATATAAGATTTGATTCTCACACCTATCTTCTGTCCACGCAGTGTGTTTGAGAAGTGTACATTATATGGAAAAAAAAATCATTTATAAAAAATTGCAGAAATATTATTGTTTTTTAATTCTAGACAGAAAGTAATAAGAATTCAACTGTCAGACATTTTAACATTTCCATATATGTCAATTGTTCGCAAGCGTTGCGTTGTCATTTTTCAATAATCATTACAAGACTAAACAAAATAATTTAAAAAGAATGGCAGAAATATTAATGTTTTTTTTTAAATTCTAGACAGAAAGTAATAAGAATTCGACTGAGATAATACACTAGTATTTTGACATTTTCAGTCGATTGGCTGTCATAATGTCATACATGCGTTGAAATGAAACATCAACAATAAATATATCATATCTTTTCACTCTAGCGATTATCACGGCATATTGATGGTCCCTATATATAAATTCAAATCTGTACAAATTATTTTGTGCAGATTTGAATGTCCAGCCTTAAAAATAAATGGTATAATAAAAATTTACTGCAAATGTTTCCAGAATGGACATGGTGAGAGTACCATTTGGCGCCATGGATCAGTCTGGTATCACTGGCTCTACAATACGCCAGGCCCTCCAGTCCCGAGTTCCCGATAACAGCAGCAGAGAGCAGAGCAGCGCCTGGCACGCCCTGTGGGGGCAAACGGCCGCACAAGCCAGACTGCTCACCGAACGGCTCAGGCTGGTTCTCGAGCCTACTGGTCTCAGCAGACTGGCCGGTACGAACTGTTGTTACTGAATGATAGGTGGTAATGGCATAAAGCAGTGGCGTGCAGTGCAAACAAGCAAAGAAGCCGTGCATTACTAATGATTCTGGGAAACAAGCAATTTTTTTTCTTTACTATTTTATGTTCAATATTGCCTTAACCTTGGTCAAATGCATCGCATTGATTTATCTAAAATCATCAGCCGCACTAGCCATCACCAGTATATTTTTTTTACATTTTAGCTCATTTTTTCTCGAAGACGGGCAGTTTAAATCTTTGCATAATAGGTTTGATAACTCAAAATGTTGTACTATGTATATTGGAAATCGAGATAATGGAAATGTTAATCTGATCATATTAACTGGCACCTACTGTAGTTCATTTGGTCTATTAAAAAAAGTTTTACACAAAAGTGTAGGCTTTCCAACCATGCGTAAAATACTTTTTTACATGAATACCTTATGATTAATATATTTCCCCTTTTAATTATTCAGGTGACTACCGTACGGGGAGAAGAATAAACATGCGCAGAGTGATCCCGTACATTGCCTCACATTTCCGCAAGGATCGTATTTGGTTGAGGCGTACCCGACCGGCACGCAGGGAATATCACATTGCCGTGGCTATAGACGACTCCAGTTCCATGTGTGATAACCGTTCCAAGGAGTTGGCCTTTGAAAGCTTGGCTCTTGTTTCCCAAGTGAGTGATTCAGTTTTATAAATCTTTCAAAATTGTGGTACGCAGTAAAATAAGTGTGGTACAGTAGAATCCTCGTTTATACGAAGTTCAAGGGACCCAAAAAACCATTTTGAATTATGCAGAAACCGTTAATTCAAAACTTAAGGTCCAGAAAAATTGCAATGCGATTGCGAAATTCGCCAAAAATCATAAAACTCATGAAAAAACCATTAATTTTGTGAAAAACGTGTGTAATTTTACATATTTCAAGAAATCATTTCGAAAACGTAATATTGCCACAGATCATGGAGATTTATTAATAAGTGACTAATTATTTTAGTAAATTGACAATTTCACTTAACACTAACTAAATCAATACACCATTCTTGAAATCACATTATTTTGCAATTTATCACTTGCCTATGAATACATTATTGTCAAGAACACTTTATTAATCACTAGCTAGAACAGTCCATCCAATTCTCACACGTAGTAGTTGCATTTATTTAATTGCTCACTATTAGTAAGAACCCGCTCGATTATCTCACTTAATATCTGTCTCCTCGAAATTCCACAACTGGCCACATAGGCCGTCGTCTGCGGCTTATTTAGCACCAATAGAAATGTCAAAACAAACTCAATTGCGCAGCGTGGTGCTGCCTTATATACGTGATACGCTGGTCTTTCGAACTCTCGAGAAGATTCTTTTCCTTTCTATTGTTTAGGAGAAGATTCTCATCGCTTCTAGGCTGTTTCAGGCATCTCCCGAATATTGTAGATAAGGGATTCAGACAGTGCGCAAATTCTTTTGCTTACCATTTTGTTACAATATTTATGAAACTAATACAATGATCGCGACATTATTATTACTACTTAAGTACCCGGTATTGATATTTTTATTTTTTTCACTTGCGAAAAAATCAAAATATTTTTTTCAATTTTGTCAAATTTCGAAATCTGTGAACTAAGGTGTATTGATTTATGACGTAAGGGCCTAAAAATTATTTTGAAATACGAATTACTGGAGTTTTCGAATTGTCGGGGTTAATCTACAACGAAATTAACATTTTGGGACCGGTGAGTTTGGAAAATTTCGAATTAGCGCCAATTCCGAATTATTGTGGATTTATTGTATAAAGCGAAATAATTTGTTTCATTAAACTAGAAACAGAATAAAAATCCTAACAAATTTTTTCAAAGATTTTGCTAAATTGGCAGTATTTTCAGGCAAAAATCACAAATATTTTCAATTATTGAACTACTATTAGTCTTACAGGTAAATAAATATCAACAAATGATTCGCAACTTGTGAAAATGAGGTCATCATCAGCGATGGTATTTCAACTGATGACACACTAACTGTTATTTGAGATTTTTGTCTGATTGTGTCGATGATTGGCGTCTTAGTTATCACATTTCGATGGGTAACCATCGTTATTAGACAGCAATTATATCTCAGTTGCCAATCGTCGATACAATCAGATACAAATCTCAAATAACTGTACCACGTGTAACCGGTTAAAATAACAGTTAAACCATCACTAGTCAACATTAGTTGCTCCATACCAAGCCTTCATCTATCTCAGGCACTCGGTTTGTAATATTACTAGTTCTGATATAATATCTTTTATTTCCAGGCATTGAATCTTTTGGAGGCAGGTGAACTAGCAGTTTTGAGCTTCGGCGAAGACACGCAAATACTTCACTCGTTCGGTGAACAGTTCACCGAGAGTTCTGGAAGTAAATTACTTGAAAATCTCACATTCAAACAGACGAAGACGAGAATCGCCAAACTTATAGATTTTGCTTCGGCAATGTTTGAGGAACAGTGTTCAGTGAGCAATGCTCCAAATGCCAAGTTACTGCTCATTGTGAGTGATGGGCGGGGAATCTTCTCTGAAGGAGAGTCCAAGGTGACCCAAGCAGTGCGTAGAGCGAGGCAGCAAGGCGTCTTTATGGTTTATCTGATTGTCGACAATCCAGCCAGTGAGGTAAGTTTTTCCCTACCATTATTATGTGACTACAGAAAAGGCTCTAATCGAAATTAAGGGTACCAAAATATTTAACATGTTAAAAAAAATTCGAATAATGTAACATAAAATGTATTCATTTATGGCGCAAGGGTCTAAATTGTGAATTATCGGGGTTTCCGAGTTATCAGGGTTAATCAACCATAAAATTAACTTTTTGGGACTTATGTATGTGTATTTAAAAAAATTATAATTGACAAATTTCGAATCAACCTGTTTTGTGCCCACGTCGTGTGTACACTATTATGTGTATATACGACGCAGGTTGGGGTTTTACTGTATTATCGACCTAGAAAAAATTACAACCTTTCAAAAGTCACAACACAGATGAGACTTTTCATCATATATGGATGAGATTTTACTCTTGCCTCGGAGACATGATAGATAATTCTGTTTCGTACAATGAATGATAGGTCGCTTAGTGCTCAACCCTATGTGTTTACCTCTCTCCAGTTAAGAAAGAGAATTGAATTAGTATGTGTAAGCCGTGCGTACGAGGCATATAGTTTCGTTGTGTTGGTGTTTATATCCAAACACCAACACAATGAAACAATGTGTGTCATATGCACGGCTTACACATACTAATTCGATTGTCTTTCTTAAATGGAAAGAGGTCTACTATAAGCAAGTTTCGAGATAGGTTCACATAAAATGTAATATTGCTCTTGAAACTCATAAATAACTTATCAAGCTGTTGTGTTTTGCATTACTTGTGTGTAAATCAGAATGGTTAACAAATGGACATATATCTTTACTGACAAATCCATGAGACTCATGTCTGAAAAATATTTTATTGTAGAATCCATTTTTGCTCACTGGATGTTCCAACTTTCAGGTCTCCATCATGGACATCCGCATGCCAGTATTCAACCCGCAAACATTTGAGTTAGAGACTTTGAAGCCCTACTTAGATTCCTTTCCCTTCCCCTTTTACCTTATTCTGAGGGACGTGGCTGCCCTACCGGCCGTGCTGAGTGACGCCTTGAGGCAGTGGTTTGAATTGGCTGCTAATATTGACAAGCAATAACTTTTTTGAAATTTGCATATTGATGAGAGAAAATATGAGTCATTTAATTATTTGTTCCAGTTACGCATGGTTTATACGTATTTAATTCTGTAACAATATAAAAATTGTTAATCCTATTGGTTTTTTGGGAACTGACTGTGATTTAAAATTAATATTATTAGGTTATGAAAGCCTTTGTAATGATTATACTTTTTTTCCATATTATTATGTAGAAAATATTTACTTTCAAAGTGAAAAGGCTATGAAAATATTTAACTAATATATTATTAAGTGAACATAAAACTTTTTATCATGAATAAAGAGATTATTTGTGCAACAATGTTTTATTTATTTTTTCCACATGCAGGGTGTCTCATAGCTAGCGGCAACAATTTCACAGCCGGTTTCCTGTCTTGATAATGAGTTGAAAATGTTCAGGCAACCATGACCTAATATCAATAGTTATGGAGATGTGCGACACTAAGCTTTGCATTTTTCAATATGTACTTCAATACTCCCGATTTATTTTTTGTAAAACGTTGGGCTATCATTTAAGTAACTTATATCGATTATGCAAAATTCATTCGCTTCAATACAACTCAAATAAAATGGTAAAAACCTTGTAAAAAAATTCTATTTTCAATTATTGCAAGGTTTTTATCATTTTATTCGACTTTTTCAAAAAATTTGTCTAAATTATTGGTAAAAAAATGCAAACTTTGCTATTACATACTTCCGTAACTATTGATATTCGGTCTTGGTTGCTTAAACATTTCTGACTCATCATCAAGGCAGGAATCCGTAAGTAAACTACTAGCTATGAGATACCTTGTATTTCCCATACAATTTTTGTTCTTTTTAATTATACAGGTCATGGTTGCTTGAACATTTTAGACTCATAACATAGGCAGCCAAGTTTCAGCTGAAAACCAAGCCAAGTTTCTGCTGCTAGCTCTGGTACACCCTGTATATAGGAAGGTTTGAAAGTTTCCAACACGTAAAACACACGCGCAAAGACTTGATCTCTTATTTTCACCATCGTACAATTTTCAATTAAAATTAACAAACCATTTTTCTTACATTGAGCTTGGATTTGAACTTATATCGCACCCACCCTGTTCACCAGTTAGCGCCCTCTACAATTATCATTTGTTTCAATCCATAAAAAACTCGCTACGCAATAAAAAAAAGATTACTTTAGGTCACATACATAATTCAGGGGGAGGGAGGGGGTTAAGGGGAAGGGGGGAAGTGTCGCCTGTGTTACCCGATGAGTCCTAAAGAATAAGTATGAAAAATTTGGGTCAGATCGGACAAACATTATAGATTTGTATAGAGAACAGAGACATAATTTTATATGTATAGATGTAAACACACGCATATTCGAATGCAACGATGTGTCAGAATTTCAAGTCAATCGGTTGACTACTTTTCGAACTTTGCAAACACAAACATACGCAGGCTGAATTTTTATATACGTATATAGATACGCTGGAACAGTAATCAATGTGCGGGAGAATCATAGTATTATATATTAATACATTTGTATTTTTGATAATAGTTTTTGTAATTATTCCAAGTAATGACACTTTTTTGCAACTTTCTTCACAACATAATAAATAAATGGATGGTATTGATGTGGCTGACCAATATACCTACCTCATCATATTGCTTTATAAAAAAGACACTCATATGTTTTGTATAAAGACTGGACAGAACAAAGTGGAAATTTAACAATGAGTCTTAAGAACCAAAAAAATTTGTTCATATCACTCATTGGAGACCTTAGGGTTCTCAAAACAATTTGCAGAATCACGGCTGCCACAGATCCAGAACGTCTCGATAGAACTCCTCCCTTTATATATTTACAACCAGGGGGATGCAAAAACATTATTCTGTGTGCTCCAACAGAGAAATAAATGATGGGAGAAAACAAAACATGCTATTTTTGAAAAACTTGCGAGGAAAAATCATTTGCTTTATCCCCAGAATTGGTTTTGAAAAATAACGTACCAAAATGAATTATAAAGATTAGAGTTGAGAATATAATATACTATCCCGTAATAATAACTTGCAAAATAAAAGTTTTCAGATACGAAAAAATCCATTTTGTTTAAAAAAAATCGCAATTTTGGCGAGGTGCCGGTGAAATAAAAACAAAAAAGTCTTGGAGTGGAAGGGTAAGGGTAAGACTCAAGTGATATGTTTGCTTGCGATTGAAGTGAATATTTAAACAATTTGATTGCATTGAAAATTTTATTTTTCATATAGATTTACAGGTGCATAAGTATTCCTAAAATATAAATGTTTGAGAATATACAAATTTGTTTACACAAAAACAACAAATCTGTTTACACATTATTAATTTTAACATTCATATCATTCGCTTTAGAAATAATATAACAACAGAATGCTACAATTTTAGCTGGAGGGTAGATTTCAGTCATAAAGCTAAATTTGAATTACACAATAAATATATTACCTTATTAAATTGTTATGTAAAGATAACATAAATCAAATTTATAAATAAAATCCTAAAGGCACCAAAATTAGCTTATCCTAATATGTAGTAGCAAAAAATGGGGCACAAAGCATGGAAATAAATAATTTTAAACATTGCGACTGACAACTTCGTTCCATAATCCATTTTTTAACCATAAAATGGCAACATTTTTCATAATCCAATGAAAGTGACAAGTATCCACTTGATACAAAATTGTAATTATTAATTGATTAAATAAATTTTAAGTTTTAATTAATATAAATATTGTTATATCAGTTTTAGAGTATAAAATATGTGCTTTAAATTTTTTTTAGTAGTTTTTGCAAATACGTACATTAACATGATTTATGAAATGAAATCCTAATGCATACCTAAAATCGTATTTCAATAAACAGATCTAATTTTTAATTTAATAACCAATCAATTGTCAACTTTTGAACTGAGCATCTTTATGATTAGTACTCAATTCAAGATGGTCGACAATTTTTATATCACTAGAACTCTAATTTCAAGTGAATAAATTTTTGACAGTTTAATGGGCGAGCGCGCATTTCGTGGTCTCTAGTTATGGTTAAACAGTTATTTTAACCAGTTATTTTCGGTATAGTTATTTGGGGTTTGCATCTGATTGTATCGATGATTGATAACTAAGATATAATTGTTGTCTAGTAGTGATGATTGCCCTTTGAACTGCAAAAAAATTAGTTGCCAATCATCGACCCATCACATACAAATCTCAAATAACGGTTAGCGTGTCACCGGTTAAAATACCATCACTAGTGGTCTCATATTCACACTAAATGCTGCTTCCCTCTACATGCGCAACTTTCATCACAACAAAAAATTTACCCTGAATGTGCCAAAAGAAGACAAATTTAAAACTTATTTCCAATAATATGTAGGTTTCATAGATTGAGCAGTGACGAGTTTTTTGTATTTATCTCAGAAACACCTCAGTGAGATATCGCTGGATTTGCTTTTATACCCCTCATACAAAAGATAAACAATATAATATCAAAGCATTCAAATTGACTAATTTGCTTGGATAATTTTCAACTGGCCTGATTTAAATTATTTAATAAGATTAAATAAATAATTCTAACAAGATAATAAAATGATGTCAGTCAAGGAATGTTTAAAATATGTTTAAAGTATTTTCCTTATGCAAAATAAACGGCATTGAACATTAAAATGAGCAATGCGTTAATGTCAGACGATCAAGGTTCCGGAGCACCATTCTAGCTGGAATCTTTTTAAATATAAATCTTTTTAAATATCCAAATGGTAAACTTTCAGAAATAGAGGTATATGCGTACACGGAATACATGTTGCATCAACATTATTAATATTTTCAATCTAAGCTGCTAAATGCTTGTTGTGAAAATAGGATTCGGGGTCTTCGGGACGAGGCTTCCGACTCCCAAACATATGATCACTAGACAAGTGTCGTATAGCCAGACTAACAAGCACCTCATGCATGTGTACATGGATTTTGAAACTAATTTGTTAGACCAAATGTGGATAAATAAGATTCAATTATCTTTAATAAAAAATATTATGTTCTAGCATTCAATCAATGTAACTATTTTAACATTAACTTAAATTAAATAATGTTAAAAAATATTTGAAAAATCAATATTTTAATCATGCTATTGTCAAGTGGTATTTAATTCAAATTCAATTGGCTCGAGATTGCCAGAATGAAAAATTGTGGTGAATTTAAAAAATTCAAAGATGATTTTCTCAGTATGCACAGTATTGAAAAACATGTGGAACAAGACTGTTAGCCCTGGCACCATTGGTTCATCACTTTGATGCGACTTTGCTTTTTTGAATCAGTGTAACCTTTCAAAAAACATAAACACTATCATATTGACATGTTTTGGGGATTTTATACTATTTTAGTTACCTGACCACATTGTACAATAGAAAATGTAAACTATTTAAAAATAATAATCACCAAAACTTTTAATAGAAATCTTAGTAGCGTGCCTACGTTAACTCTATCCAGTCTTCTGTCGAGCCTGACTTGACATTGATTTTGTTCTCACAAATCCAACATCAAGTAAGCCTAGACTTCACAATTATATCAACTCAAAATTTAACAGAATGCGTTTTTTTTGCTGGAACATGGTAGAATAAATGTTGAGTAGTTTGATCCTTCTGATGGTGTTCTCTTTCTACCTGCTACAGTGATCACTTTGAAGGCATCACACAAACATATCACACTTTAGAAAAATAAAAAGCTGTTATCAAACACAATTTGATAAAATAAGAAAACAATTGTAAAATATCTTGTTTTATTTCAGAAATAATCGACCCATTCCGCTACAAAGACAACAAATCGCCGGACAACATGATTTTACAACTAAAATAATTTATTTAAAAGCATTATTATCTTTTAAAATTGTATATTAAAAGATTGAGAACAAAAAAGTAAGTGGGTTACTGCGATTTTCTTTTCCATAAATACTTCAAATTTTGTCATTTGACAGCTTTTGCAAAATAGCGGGAAATACCCCCCTATTCTCAGGATAATAACATCGCTATATAATGATACTTTTATTTTTTATTCTTGATTTTTACTGTATATACTTTCTTGCAAAATAAATATTAGATATCAATTGAAGGTGGTCAATGATTAAAAAAAGGCTACCTACCCCAGAATAGGTATTTTTATATATCTAGCGAGGTAGGTATTGGCCAAGAGGCTTGCTACATTTCATCCTATATTTATATGTATTATGTGTGTATGTATCAATCAATTATATGTCTTTTGTCCCATAAACGCCGATTTATCAGTACTGAAATGAAAGTATCTTAACAATCGTGTCTTGACCATTTTTATACGACATCATACACTTTGTCAATTTTGACAGATGTCTTGATATTTCTCATAGAAAATTTACACACATGAATAAAAATATCCAGTCTATTTTATCTCCGGGTTTCACATTACTACCAAAATGATGTTATTATCCTAAAAATAGGGGGATAATGAGTAATTGTGGATAGCAGTAGTGAAAGTATACTTCTGACAAATTCTACCCAACCTATTCGACACAAATCCATCAAGACTTTGCAAAATGTGCTTCAATAAAAAAAAGTGAATCTCAGTGGGAATGCGAGAAATGGTTGCTAGTTTTACATTTGTCAGAATAATACTGTACTGTGTGACGTAGATTAATTATGCTTATCTAATAAAAAAATGTTTTTTTTTTTTGTCTCTTACCTTGTTAATAAACATTTCAGTTTTGTTAAAAATATAACAATAATTAGATACAGCATTTTACAAACAAAAAATCCGATCTATTCTAAAAATAGCAATAAAACACTCAAACATAGAAGAGACGTATTTATTTATGTCCTTGTAATTAACTTAATCAATTTACATTTATGAATTTTGGAATTTTAGAGGAGACCATTGCATAGTAGTCGTGAATCAACATGGTCCATACATGATCTAGTGTGAAATTCTGATTGAGGGGATAACAGAGGGATGAGGGGAATGTGGAATATAAGGGATTCATAAAAAATTGTCATTAAAATCCCAAGACGGGAAGCAGAAATTGCATTCTGTGCGATATCATTTTTCAACGCCCAACAGGAGAGTAATGGCATATAAATCATTTTAAATCTAAATATTTTGTTAGACATACATGGTTTGTAGTGTCGGACCTCCACAACGTTTGGGTGTTTTTAAAAAGAGACCCGTTTATTTGATGTCGAAGCAACATGGATGTCAAATAGATTTTTCAAATAATTATGCAAATAGATCACGCAAATCAGTCATTGCAATCTGGTTTACGTGATGATAGATTTTGTTTAAAATATAAATTTTTTATGAATATTAAACAGCGTGTAACAGAGCTAGTCCACAATACATTACAGGTGGTTTCCTGCCTTGATTGTGAGTCGAAAATGTTCCAGCAACCATAACCTAATTCAATATTTATGGGGTTATGCAATATCAAAATTTGCATTTTTTGCATGTTTCTGACTTATTTTTTTTACAAAACGTTGAAGTATCATTACAGTAACTTATATTGATTATGAAAAATTCATTTGTTTCACTAAAAGTTAAATAAAATAGCAAAAACACTGAAAAATTCCAATTGGAATGTTTTCCAAATGGAATTGGAAATTTTTTATCATTTTATTGGACTTGTATTAAAGAGAATGAATTTTTCATATTAGATATAAGTTACTGTAATAATAGTCCAACATTTTGCAAAAAATAAGTCAGAAATATTGAAAAAAAAATATTGAAGAAAACATTGATGTTGCATATCTCCTTAACTCCTTAAATATTAGGTCATGGTTGCTTGAACATTTTAGACTCATAACATAGTCAGGAATCTACCTGCCAAGTTTCTGCTGCTAGCAAAATATTGTGGACCAGCTCTGTTACACCCTGTATTACAAGTACTATGTAACATCGTTTTAAAATTTGGTAAATATCAGTTTGTTTCACACCTATCTACTAATTTCTACATCCAATGAGTTCAAATATTAAATTAAAGCCAATATTTTTGTCACATTGATAGAAAGATTCACTATTGACAGATGTCCTTGACGTTTCTCTATTTTGGAGTGTTAGCGTAACAATTATTAAAACAGTAACATTGTTATTTTCAGAATAGGTCAGAATGTGTTCCATTTCAAGGTGGAATGGGTTAAATTACAAAACATATTATTTTTCATAAAAATAAATGTATTATGGACCAGATTAAATAAAAGATTAAAAGTTTGTGGACATCAAAGGGTTAACATGGTTAATTGAATAATAAAATGTTGAATGAAAACATGGAGTTGGATAAGCTTTGTAAGTTATCACATTTTTCTGCATTTACCAATTTTGCTACTAGTTTTGTGACACCACGTACAGATATGCACTTTTTAACATTCCCAGCCTGTGGTTGATATGCGCCAATAATTTTTAAATGAAATAAGATTTTTTACAAAATTTGCGTGACTAAATATTTCTAAAAAAATACAAATTTATCAGATATGTTTAAAATGTTTCGTGCTAATTAACATTTGCACCCTATGAAAATTATACACCACTTAAATATAGAGAAAACAAAGGTGTAGTCTGTTTAGATTCACAACTGACAATTTAGTTAGAAATATTGAATGATTTACATCAGTTGAGACACTCCAGCTATGTTTTATAAAACAATGAACAGCTACATTGTAAATATGAAATATTGGAAAAGTTATCGAAATGTAGCTTGGAATATAAATGTTTCAAAAGTGACTTGATTTGAACAAAACATTTTATTGATAAAAAAAAAACTGATTCGATTATGCCCCTCACTAGCTGTTTAGACCATTGTAGCTCAGCTATAGGTCTTCATAATAAAATAGATACATTTTTTCTATATTTGTATACAGTACTATAAAAAAATATGAGATACTATATATATATATATATATATATGTATATTTTATGAAGATCATTATTTACAGTATGCACCAGAGAAGACAGAAATTAAAGTAAACGGGTGAAAAGATGTCTTTATATTGTCAAGGAACTAAAAATATAATTTATAAAGGAATTTAAATATTAGCAAAAAAATATTTAATCAAGTGGATTTTCATAAAATACAACAATTTCTTATATTTTTTAATAAAATCCAATATTGACGTTTACTCTCATTCAAATAATATATTTATCTTCCTGACAATTCAATCATTCGTCGCATATTTTATCAAACAATAACATATTTAGACTTTAAAATATTAATTTACCACACCCACAAGTCTCCAGTGCGTGTCAAGGCCTCGGTGGCAATATGCCGGCTAGTCCACCGTGTTGCCGTTGTCTCGGGACGGCTGGCTGTCCTCAGTCTTGTCTCCGTCGCCATAGAATGTTGGCTACAAATAAATAATCAGTATTTTTTAAATTGAACTAAAGAAACTGCCTGAAAGCAGTAAAATTTAAATATTGCTGCATGGAGCTTATAAACTGACCTATGATACGGAGTCCTAAAAAATTAGTTTGAAAAACAAAAAAAGTCATAAAATTGTAAAATAATTAGTGAACAAGCTTTTATTAAAATATATCTTTTAAAAAACTACAAATATAATTTGATCATGCAGAATTATTAATGCACAAGCGCTTCAAGCAGTCGAACGCAGTACAGAGCAATTGAACAATATTTTAATGTGCTGTCGGATTTTACGGCAGTTCAGAACTATCTATAGTCGGCCAACGAACTGAAGGCGAGCGTAAGGAATGTGCGTGGCAAGTGACTTATAGATAATTGTATGATCACTACGCCCGCTAGAATTCGTGGAATCGATATAGGCACATACAGCACTAAATAGGGGTGGCTAGCAGGTAGACGTGCGGGGGGATGAGACCTCCTCTCACCGCACTTCAGTCTCCGCTTGCCTTTAGCTCGTTGGCCTACTATATGTAGAGGTTTCCTGAGCTATTCAGCCGTGTGTCTTCAATATTCCTCCGAATACCTCTTCCAGACTCGCCGGCCGACGTATCATTGCAAAGTATTTTAATAATATAATTTTCATTGGCAATTATGAGTCTACATCTAATTTGATTTGAAATAGCAGCACTTTGCATATACAGAGTTAAATAATTAGGGGACTTATGCAGAAGGAAATTAATCTAAATTGAATACTGATTAATTAATTATTAACGACTTTATCTTAATCTATTGAAAACTTTAAATTAATTTCTTCTCAGTATTAAGTTGTCACGAGGGGTTGTTACTCTAAGCTCACCCATACGCCATTGCAAATACTCGACTCGATTGACTAGGAAGCCCATTTTGCGATAAAATGAAACATTACATAATTTATTTGAGTAATCTTGATATATTGTGTATGATCTGTTTAATGTGATTAAAATAAAAATATGTATGCTGGGTATGTACCCCATTGATTTCTATAATACCTAACCTATCCCTCACTTAACAATCTTGGACATGCCTCGAATGTGATAGAAATTCAGTAACTCATCCAACTAATGGTGAATATAGGATCTACAGTTCGAGAATGTTACTTCACTGAATATTTAAAAATACTTATTCTGTATGCTTATTCTGTTTAATGCTATGACTTGATGTGTTTCATTGTGTGCTTCTTTAGTTTTACAAATCACAATTTGGAAGTTAAAATGACAAATATGTATTATACTTATACGAATTATCTATCAGTTATAGTTTTTTTATCCATGTACATTAGAAATAGATAAATTTCTATATTTTTCAATTCCAATGCCATAAAAATTGTACTTATTTCTTTCAATATAATATTTTTAAGATCCCAATAAACCACTGGTTATATGTTGTTACAATGCAACAAGAAAATAATTATTTTAATGCAATTAGTTAAAGCTACACTAGATAATTATTTCAATATAAAGATTGTTAAAGTTATGCAAAAGGATCAATCAGCAGGAATGAAACACTGAAAATTAAAAAAGTAAAGATGTTCCCACATCTCAGTTCAAGACTACATAATATACTGTATTCGAAGAAGAAAAAAAGAATTTCAAACTTAAGCAAAGTATCAAATATAATAACTGTCAAATATGCTGTACTGTATTTTACACAAAAGAAATATTAAAACTTATGAATCACTTCTCAAATAAATCAATAAAAATCCACCGTCGCAATCTTCCCAAAAAACAATATACAAGTTAAGAAAGTTCCTTTGTATGATTAGAAATTTTAATAGGCTTTATGGAACCACAATATCTTTGTAAGAATATGGAGGGAGTTTTTACAATACGTTTAGTAGACAAATGTTACCCTGAAACAGCTGTAGATTAACTTATTCAAGAAACAAACAACCGCTACATGGTTAGGCACGAGCTGGTGCATGTCATGCAACTATAGCTGCCACCCTGTACTTGTTGGATAACTGGCTTGTATTGTACATAATTAAAATTTGAAAAGACAAATCGTAATCCAAGTTTATTAAATTCCACAAATAAGACTTATGAGAAAGATGAATACGCTTTATTAATTAATATTTCTGCGCAAAGTGAAATTATTCAATTAGAATGTCCCATAAATCTCTAAGAATTTAATATTTTTCTACTTCAAAAACAAACAGGCCTAAAATTAGCATAAAATTAGAAAGTGATCAAAATATTGGTGAAGTAAAATACCTTTTTTTTTAATAAACCCAAGAACAATATTAAAAGTTAATACATAAATGAACCACATAGTCAGCTGGCAATTCATTTTCAGTGTCAAATCTGTTTGATAAATAGATCTGTGCTTGCAATCACAAATCTATATTTTAGTCCCGTGAATGACAAACCCATCATTTCGGTATAATTCATTTCAAATCAATTGAGTTTTTTGCCTCATTTTTTCCTAACACTAGAACAAAATATTGATTACAACACTTACTCTACGTAATATTTGAAGCAATGACTTTGTGGTTAAACAGAATAGATAGTAATGAAAGCTAGTTTTTTTTTAATGGCAAGCTTGTCTTTCCAGAGATGCAATATAAAATGGTGCATTTGTATTTGTGTTGCAAATTCTACGGTAAATAATTATAGACCTTCCAATTTATTTCGGGAATTCCAATAATTTTGAAAGGGCAACTGATTGTATAAAGATCAATTTAATGTTATTTTAAATCAAAATCATTTATATACATGAAACTTTCCGTCAGAAATACGTTTGCTAATAAATTAAAACGTCTTTCGATTTGTGAAAAAGTCAAAATTGTTTGTGAAGTAGAACGTAATGCCAAAAATGTCAAAGTCTGCAAAAAATCTCCTTATCTTTTGTTGTAAGGCCTATTTCATCCAGGCATATATTTTATAATGTAACAAGATGGTGATTATATCAACAATGAATAGAAAAATACGTACCTACTTACAATATATTATGTACACAACTCTGATGAGTATTGCCTATGAGCAAACCTCTTGCTCCTCATAACCAAGTTTGACTATATAATAGATATTGTTTCATAACTAGTTGCCATTAAATAGTAAAACTCAAGTGGTTATGTACAAAGTTATTATTATTGCTAATGATTAACAATTAGAGTGTATTATTCAAATATATGTATTTGTAAAACTTAAGTCTAAATCTAGCCTTAATGTCAACAGTATATGGAAATGCTATTCTTATGATGTGAAGCAATGGAGGTTTACAACAGGATCACAACAAATCACACAAGTACAAATTTTCCAAAATAAACCAAAATAAGAAAATAATTTTCAAGAGAAGATCAAACCTTTCAATAAGTGTTCTGTGTCATTTACAGCTGATACTCTCTAAACTGTCAAGTACTAGTTTTCCAAAATGGCTTCTGAAGCCCTGCGAATGATCAGAAACACTATAAAAACTTTGGTATTTATTCATTTTCAAAATGTGTGTACCTAAAAGAAAATGCAAGTTACTGAGAGAAAAATCTTACATCACGATTATAGCTCTAAATTAATTTTTGAAAAAAACTATGGAAAACTTTGAATGGTAGAATATGACCTTTCAAAAGTGAAAGTTTAAATTAAATTAATTGTTCTTCTCTTTCAATAACTGTATTTGCAGTAGAGTTGTGAATATGACCAACATTGTAAAGATATACAACAAATAAATAAAACATATAATGAAAGTGAAAACAGAATGTCATATTGTCCTGTAATTCAAAATGTTGTCAATTCCTTTACTTGAGCTAAGAATTAATTTTATACTTCGCTACCGTTTTATATTAATGCATCGTGTGCCAATGTAAAATGGGTTAATTTGCAAAAATTTTCAAATAATTGGAATATTAATGTAATTTATTGTTATGGTAATACGTCCCACTAGGCAGTGAATATTTAAGGATGTGCTTTTAAATAATTACCGCCAGAAGAAAGAATAACTTGATTTGTATCTATGTTTAAAAAAATTGAAATAAATTTCCACAGCCTGCGGATTTGATTCAAATTTCTGAACATCAAAATTCGTGCAGATGCAAAATGTAGATACAAAAATGTACAACTGAGCAACATGATATGGGGCTTTTTAATTCTAGAGAAAACAAAGTATAGATATAGTCACAGGAATTATTACAGATAGGATACATCTTTTGTTGTATGCGCAAAATATTATGTTTTTTTTCTACTTGATAGAAGAAAGACAAAAATATTCTAATAATTTTTTAACTCTTGAAGATTCATATCCAGTTAGTATAAAGTGTAGCCATAATGAAAGAAAGACATAACGCAACATAAATCGCCAGACTTGACATTATTGCTTGATAATGTTTGGAAACACCCCGAACAATTTGATTGCAAAGTTCCAAGGCTGCACTCTCTCAATGTTAACCGTTTTAGTGCTGAGAAGTGTATTTTTGCGAGCGAGTTGGATGGGTTAGTAAAATAAACCTCGCGAGTGTCCGCGAAGTTTATATTTTCAATCAACTTTATAGTTCGTGTGCTGTTCTAATTTTTTCCTATTGTACTAGAAATTAGATAAAATGGCTCAGCACTAAAACGGTTAAATAACTCTAGTTGTGTCAGCCTGTGGACTTGGTTAATCTGAACAAAAGTGTGACTTTCACACGCAACACTCTGATTTAGGCAGGCCTGACCAAGCAAGTGTGAAATAAATAAATAAACCAGACTGATCTTTTTTTGGAAGACTGTGTATGGATATAAGAAAAAAATTAAACAGGTGAGCATAACAAGTGACCAGCATGTATAATACGGTATACAGATTTGAAATGAACACGTGGTGATTCAGTCTCTTTGCATACACACTATATATATTCTTTTAATATTAGTCCAATTCTAAAAAAAAGGAGTGTGAAAATTTGTCCAAATACAATAGACTCGCGATTATCAGGGGTGGCAAGAAAAAAATGACCTAAACAATATCCGCAAAAAATACTGAAAATAATTACAAACACACTACTTCAAATTTCAAAAAATACACGTAATCGCACATAGCTTTACGGCACAAAAAGACAAAATTGAACATATAAAACAAGAGAACAAAATAGGAAAATAATTACAAACACTAAATTATAAATCTTGGAAGTCAATTATAAATTCTGTGGCTGCCAGCGTGATCGCGCAAAAATTTTCATCTTCAATAAAAATTCAAAGAGTCTCGTGCCTTTAAGCCTTAACCACTCAGATTTTGAAAAACCACCCGAAAAAATATTTTGATTTTGTGCACATACATACATTAAAACAGGGCGTTCATTTATTGAAAGATAACATTGAATCAAAATTTACACACGACTTTAAATTATTAAAATACAATAATGAGCATATAAAATAAGGGACTAAACAATTAAATAAGTACAAAATACACCACTTCAGTGCGTATTTACATTCATGTCAAAATAAATACGCTATTGACAGAGATTTCCGAAATTTAGCAATTCTGCATGTTCATAACATCACGAGTTTTATATTTTATGTAGGTACGTAGATATTATACAGTTAATAGAAAATATATATTCATATTTTATAAAGAATTTTAAAATATTTACAAAAAATGCGGTCAATTCGCAACTCAGTTAATGCGAACCCGGATAATCGGTAGTCTACTGTATAGGAAATATTTGATCTGGAATTCTTTTTTAAATAAGTAAGAAAATAATCTCCAAATTATAAACTGGATACTCACTTGGTCGTGATTATCCTGGTTCCCTTGCCCTTCTTCATCGTCGCTATCTTCATCTCCCGAGGAGTCACCTCCAGAACCAGCTGGTTCCGGAGAACTCACAATGGGTCCTGGCACAGTGGGTGCAGGCCCGATCGGGCCGCGCTGTCTATCGCGACTGAGGCGATCGTGACACTGCAGGCATACACGCAGAGGCTTGCTGGACTGGCCCGGCAACAGGAACCGCTTGGAGGAGCACGGTCCGCAGACCACGGAACCACACGAACGACAGTGATGCTGGAATATTTTTAAGAGAAAATCACTTCGGTGCGATATATAAAACTCGATCTTGAGAAGCTGTTAGTCTCTAGTTTAAATAGCACGTTGCCACCTGGAGATTAATAGCTTTGTACAGATGAACAACTTAGGGTCGATTGCATCAGTTTGGATTATAGTTGGCGACGACAGATTCAACTGTGGATCTGGATTAAGCCAGTGTGCGTGTGCACTGCACACCATTTTTTACAAATGTCATCAAAATTGTTTTTATTTAATTATTCAATATTTTAGTGTCAGTAATGGCTCACCCTATCTACAATCCAAGAAACAGTACTTTATATTCATCACCTACCCACCATTTCATCTATCCAGCAGGGGCGTGCAGTGGGAACATCGCAGCATGACTTTTACGTAACCCATTATTTGGAAAAAATAATCGGAATACAACATAAAATTCGTAATATTAGGTCCTTACATATGAAATTGGCATTTGGTATGGGAGGAACATAAAGCCGATTTTTTATTATTATAATATATTTATTTAATCAAAGTATGTACCATTGCTATCCATGCACTTTTGCCATCTCATAGGTAGTTCATCGATCCTTTTACTAAAAAAACCATTCGGACGGGAATCAATAAAATCTTTGAAGGCGGTTTGGACTGCCCCATCGGAGTTGAATTTTTTCCTTTGCAAGAAGTTATCCAAATTTCGAAAAAAATGGTAATCTGTTGGGGCAAGGTCCGGAGAGTATGGTGGATGTCTTAGACATTCCAATTGAAGCTCCTCTAATTTGGTAGCCGTCTGTTGTGCAGTGTGTGGTCTAGCGTTATCATGAAGCAGCAGTGGCCTAGAGCGATTAACCAGCCTCGGTTGTTTAGCAGCTAGCTTTTCCATCATGGTTTGCAGTTGCTGACAATAGACATCTGCCGTAATCGTCTGGCCAGATTTAAGAAAGCTGTAGTGAACGACACCAGCACTAGTCCACCAAACGCTCACAAGTAACTTTTTTGGAGTCAATTTTCGCTTGGGGCATGGTTTGGCTGGTTCGGCAGGGTTCAGCCATTGCGATGAGCGCTTCCGATTATCGTACAGGATCCACTTTTCATCACAGGTAATGATTCGATTTAAAATCCCTTCATTATTGTGCCGGTTGAGTAATGCAACGCAGCAGTCAACGCGCGTTTGTTGATTTGCTTCACTCAATTCGTGAGGTACCCACCTTTCAAGCTTTTTCACCTTACCAATTTGCTTCAAGTGGATTAAAACAGTTTTATCACTAACACCGCAGCCTGCAGCTAACTCGGATGTGGTTTGCGATGGATCCGCTTCCACAATAGCCTTCAATTCTTCATTATCAACTTTGGTCTCCGGCCGTCCACGGGGCTTGTTCTGCAGGTCGAAATTTCCAGAACGAAAACGTTGGAACCAAAAACGCACCGTGTTTTCTTTTGCGGCACCGTCGCCACACACATCATTAATCCTTCGAGCCGTTTCTGCAGCACTGGTGCCACGGTGGAACTCGTACTCGTAAATAACGCGATATTTTAAGTATTTCATTTTGTAAACTGAGTGACGCAAAGAAAAAAACAATTGAGCAAAAAACAAATGAATTATAATTTTCAAAACACAAATACATGAGTAAATAGCTGTATAAATTTGGATTTGGAATTCCTAACCAAAGAGAAGATATTTGAGATCAAATTTGCCAGTACGGCAAAACGCCAATTTCATATGTAAGGACCTAATATTTCTATCACAATTGTTGTCATAGTATTCATATTTTGATATATCATAAAAATCTGTAGCATAAATATTGGATTTCTATTTTTTTCTAAAATATACGTTTACAAAAGAGACATGCTTCAATGTTCCCACTGCACGCGCCTGCTATCCAGTGGCATATAAATGTAAAGTTATCAAAACCTGACGTACGATGAGATATAGAAAACAATTTTCTGTTAAAATTCATTTGGAGTTTCATTAAAACCATTTCTTCCAACAAAAAGTATTGTTCAAGGTCCAATAAAATTAATTTTCTTGTTGAGAATATACTATATCATTTCAATCAGTTGATCGTCAAAAATCGACACTACAATGTTGAAAAATTGATTAAAAACGATTTTGATGACAGACATTAAAAATCGCATAACAGCTTAAGAGAGGTCCACAGTTTAAACTGTCATCGCCAAGTTGAAACAACCGGTCTTCAGTCGTCTTCCCATTGCAAAACTTCATTCATCAGCTCATTAATTAGTAAAATGAAAATATTAAGAGAATACATATTACATTTAGGGTCCTGCGTCCTTGGCTAAAGTATGAAATAATTGACCATTTTAGCACCTAAATAGCAAATTAGGTGCTAAAGTTTTGGTTAATTTTAGAAAATAAATTTGAGTCTCACCCTCCGATTGAGCACTGTGAACTGCGTTTTCTTACAGTGCATACACACCGGAGCATCGTTATCAGGTACCCATACGGCAGCGTGCACTTCTACAGCTTTCTTTCCACCTGGGAACGATAAAAAATAGGAATATAATACACAAATTAATTAAATGATTACATCTGTATAAATTTTCATTGTAAATCATTCGACCGATCGGACTGAAAATTTGGAAACATATTTTTAGGACCCGGCGGGTAATATCGGGGACATTTCCCCCCCAAATTTTGTATACTTATTCTTTAGGAGCAGTCGGATAATATATATATTTCCCCTTCCTCCTCTAACCCATCCTCTCCCCCTGATCTATTTCCTGTACAAATCTACACCGCTTGAGCGATTGGACCCAAATTTTGCATACATATTCCCGATGGAAAAAATAGGCCATATTTCTTCCCTAGAAATCCTATCCAACCCAGCCTTGATTAAATAGAAACATTGTTTTAATTAGAGGCTTTGCAAAACAATGAAACCTTTTTCCCCTCCACAAATTTATGTTCAACTTAATCCTTAACCCGTGCAACGCCGGATATGACCACCAAGTTGTATATAAAAAAATTAAACAAGATTAAATAAAAAAAATATTGTAATGGCTATTACATTGTGGTTATTCGTAGCTAATTAAATCAAACACAAATTTATTCCGTTTAAACCACTATGACATATGGAGTGGAGACAATGGCCCCTCACAAAGAAAAGTGTAGAAAAGCTCAAATGCACCGAACTATCCATGGAGAGATCCATGCTTGGAATAACCCTTTCAGCCCAGCTCGGTATGATCGTGCGTTCACATTATATATATTTCCCACTAACTAAACTGTTTTTCGGGTTCAAACCGGCCTGCAATGATCGTGCGTATACGTGCAGTACAGCGCACAATCATTGGAGGCCGGTTTGAACCCAAACAGTTTAATTAGCGGGAAATATTTTTTTATGTGAACGCACAATCGAATCAATCCGGGCTGAAAGGGTTAAGCCCAAGAGATAGAATAAGAAATGACAACCCAATATCATGGATCGTGTAGCGAAGCAAAAATGGCAATGGGCAGGACATGTTGCAAGACAGGATGCTACAAGATGTCCTCCCAGAGTTCTGAAATGGAGACCTTGGGAGAAAAAAAAGGCATTCGAAGACCTCAAAAGAGATGAGCCGACGATATAGCCGCTGTGGGGGGAAAGAAATGGCTACAATTAGCAAACAACAAGGAAGGATGGAAGGGTATGGAAGAGGCCTATATCCAGCAGTGGAGAGATGAAGGCTGAAGAAGAAACATCACTTTGGTAATATCAACTGCTCTCGGAACTACTGTTCCTTCTTCAAGATGAACTACAAACTAAACATTACAAAATATAAGCAATTTTTTTTTTTGGCAACTTGTTTTTGTGTGTACCTGCTGTATGACATTATTTTCAACATTCAACATACTTTTATTGTCTGTTTTGAGTGCAGATACTCTTAATTGGAGAGTTGACATAACTATTTTCTTTTGCTTGCAAAAAGAAGTTGTCAAAAACAAGTTTCAAAAACAAATAGTAACGTTACAGTACTCCCAGGGGTGTGCAGTGGGAACATCGCAGCATGACTTTTACGTAACCAATTATTTGGAAAAAAATCAGAGTACAACATATATTCTATAATATTTCTATCACAATTGTTATCATAGTATTCATATTTTGATATATCATAAAAATCTGAAGCATAAATATTTGATTTCTATTCTTTTTCCAAAATATATTGTACCACTGCACGCGCCTGAGTACCTCTTATCAAATTGTACATGATTAAAAACAACATTGTTGTGAAAAGTACAGAGGTCTCAAATCTGAAAAAATTTAAATTTTATAGTTGCTCAAATTTTGTGATATTTAGTTTGTAATTTAACCTAAGGAATGATGGGTCCAAAACCGGTTTTAAAGCTTGAGGTCTTAAGAATGTCTGGTGAAAATATCAAGCAAAAATTAAAAAAAAAAAACAAATTTATAGCTGATAATAGTGGCATCCCTTTCTTGATTATGCACCGCGCCACACGCAGGTACCTGCCAGTCGGGCTCTTTCATAATAGAAACGTTAGACCTGTTTATATTATGTTTGTGAGGAGTGCTCGATGATATGGGAATTCTAAGCAAGGTGGAGGACTTATATTATGGACCTGGAAACAATGATTTTATGTAAGTTGAAAAATTACGGGATTTATTCATTGCTCAATTTTCAAACGCGTTTTACTCGAAACCATGTTTTAAAAATCGGCGATCAAAATATCTCGGCAACCACTGAACCGATCAATTTGAAATTTCTAGTGGTTATTCTATACATAATTATCTAGTCTTTGTCGTAGGATTTTTTTAAAGTGACTTAGTTTTTTTGAAATATTTTTATAATAAACCTGAATTTTTCCATAGAGTGCGACCAGTATAAATTGGCGTGCGAGGGAGAGCGTCCCTGTCGCGAAACCGAAGTTGCCAGGGTGTAAATTTATTACACAATACATAATATACAGTGTCCGGTGACCGATGTCGGAGCCTTTAATAGAAATTTGGTCGGGCAACACTAAAGAAACAAACCAGTAATGGCGGCCGCTCTATCTAGAGTCCTGTCAAACGGTAATATTGGTCCATTATTTGCTTTTTCAGGTTCGCAAAACTGTAATACTTCATTGGCAATTGTTCTTGCACCACCCCGGACTGTTTTGGACATAATAATTCGGTGTATATTGGAAATCAAGATGTCACAGTTCATGCGTAAATATGAGATTGAACTGAATGATAGGGCAAGGGATTACCGCCGGGTGCGGGCGAGGCGGGTTTTAGTTCCAAAGTCGCCGCACGCCAATTTACGTTGGTCAAGCTCTAACAAGCGCTATTTTAAATTCAAACGCCTGCCATTTTGTCAAAAATTGATATTTTCGAAAACATCCTATGTTATTAAATTATAGTGTTAATTTTGATAATCATTTTGATTTTATTTTATTTTAATGATTACAGATGAAAAGGGAGTGATCATCAATTTTCCACCAATGTTGAATATTTTTTAATAAAAGAAATTTAACATATTCTTAAATGTGTTATATGTAGAAATGATACCAATACCCTAATTCATATAGGTTTCCTTAAAAAAATTCACAAAAAATGCCTTTTATCGCGCTTCATAGGTAGGTGTATTCCCCCTTAAACCAAGTTAATTTGTGTTTACTTTAAATTAAATTTTATCAATTTTAGGTAACTACATATTAGTGCTAAACTTGTTCATTCATTCAATTGATTCTGATTCAAAATTCTGATGAAGATACAGAGGTATCGAAACCAGTTATCACGAATTATGTTAAACTACAATTATCAAAAATAAAGAAATTTTTATTTCAAAAACTTTTGATTTCATAACCTTTCAGATATAAATACAGTGGGCATAAATGAATTACCGAATGAATTACATAAATGAATTTAACTTTATGTAAACCATGTTAAAGGACTCCATTAACATGGTTTAGATAAGGTTAAACAATTAGATAATCCTATGAATACATAATAACAGATTTATAACGACCGCTACAGAAGATGATCAGTTATATTAACTCACTTTTTCTCAGAAGATCTTCAATGCATTTCTCTATATGTGCCATCCACTCCTCTTTCTCTGTTGAGGTAGCTGCATATACGGCAAACGATTTAGAAGCAGTACGTATGAGCCATCCATTACGAAACTCTGAAAATGTAATATATAGAAATGGCTTCATTAAGGCAAATTTAATGAAAAGCATTGTACAGTGGAACCCTAACATTACGTTTTTCGGCAATTGATACAATCTGGTATTTAATATCTGCCATAGCAATATGTGCAATTTGTGCACAATTTTTTTTTTTTGTTAAATTGTCAAACTGTCAGAATTAAAACTATTAATTTGTGTAATGTATAATAATGAATAAAAACTGACTTAAAGATATAAAAAGTTCAAAAATAAATGTCAAAATAAGTCATAAAACATAAAAAGCAAATCTAAACCACATTGATATATCTCGAAATATAAAACCTGTTGCTAACATTGAAAAATGCAAAAGGTATGAATAAAAGAATTAAAACGAGCACCTTAGTTGTAACCGATTTGCAATGTTAAGATATCAAAAGCCACAGATAAGACTACATTCTGGAAAAGAATAGGAATGGACTAACACGGAATTCATATAAGGTCGAAGCCTTATGTTCTTCATTTAGGCCACTCAGGCTGTGCATCTTTGTAAATCCACTTACATATTCATCTTTACCAGACCCAGGAAAAAGTTACACATTGCAAATTCTGTATGTTTATTAACTTAGTGTTTGTTTGATTTTGTTATTGATAAAAAAAACAAAACACACACACAATGCATCCATTTTTTGCTGACTGGCAGATTTGTGAACTGTTGATGTACATTTTTTAGTGAGGGTATTTTAACCAGTTACATAATAGCCGTTATTTGAGATCTGTATCCGATTCTATCATTGATCGGTAACAGATTTTTTGCAATTCAACAGGGAACCATTGGTGCTCGACAAGTTATTTCTCAGTTACCAACCATCCATATAATCAGATATTAATCTAAAATAATATCAAATAACTGGTTAAATAAGAGTTTGATCATCACTAATATTATTTAAATAACAAATTTTCCACATTCAGTATAGAAATAAAAAATGTGTCTTAAATAAGAAAAAATAAGATATAAGTAAGAGTAGCCCATTTTCACAACTATGGACATATATCAAATTGTATACGATTCTACTTGCTTTTTAATTTTCTTGATAGGTGTTTCACTTTATGTGAGCTATAATAATATAATAATATAATAACAATATAATAACTCAACAACTCGTATTTATATCTATGGTAAAAGAAAGCTATGTAAATTGTAAATTATTAGGTTGATAATGTCTTCATACAGAAACACGTCTGGGTAAATTAAAAACATATGTTGTATTTCCATACGTGTGATTATAGAATTCTATAAGCGTACCTCAGAAACAGTTAATATTACATTTTCATTTATATATATCATTCTTTAACAAAAATAGTTTGAGACATTTTCATACATAAAACCCCGTTAATTCGAGCCCTGATAATTTGAAATTAGTCGTCATTTGAAATTTTTAGAACACGCTAGTCTCAAAATGTTATTTTCATAGTTGGAATACCCCGATAACTTAAAATTCGAAATAGTTTTTAGACCCATGCGCCATAAGTCACAAAGTTATTATTTCTTTAACAAGTTATAAAAAACTAATAATGGCGCGGCTTTATTATCACGCGCACCCGTATGGGGTGTCCTCTTTATGTATTTTGAGGTACCTTGAGGAATCCACTTGGAAAAAATCATGTTATTTACACATAATTCATTGTGACATATTACGTTGGCCTTGATATGCGTGGATAGTTTAGTTTGCACTAATTCCTTGTACTTGAATGCATTTAACATTATTTTTTGCTTTCTAAATTCCGTCAGTGCTGTCAATGTTGTTAAAATGTTTAATTTTAACTTGTTATTTCCCATATTTATGGATGATTGCACTAATAACTGCGCTATGAATTACGAAAGTTAAAATCGAGTAAAGATTGAAGAAGTGTTCCATAAATTCAAAGATAACTATAAACATTTTCGATTTTGGCCATCCAAATGAGAGGAAATGGAAAACAATAATTAGATTTTTTTCCATAAATGAGAACAGCAAATATGTCAATATATATTGGGTACTTTAGTAGGTAATAGAAATATTGCGATCTTTGCATTAGTACATATAATAGATATTGCATTTACAAAATGATTTCTTGAAATATGCAAAAAAAAACACATACATTTTTCATAAAATTAACAGCTTTATTAGAAGTCTTACGTTTTTGGCAAATTATGCAATTGCGTGGTGATTTTTCTTTTGTTGCCTTATATTTCGAATTAGCGAGGTAAGGCATAATTCGAAACCTTTTATTTTAGGTCCCTCGAATTTCAAAATAACAAGATTCTACTGCATTATGACAGTTAATTATCAGACTGACTGCAAAAGGATCCAATCTGTTAGAGCAATCTTACTTTAATGACACATGAATAAAAACACCAGCTAACCACATTTAATGATGGCATTTTCGATTTATCACAGTATAGCTTCCCTAGCACGAGTTAGTAAACAAAAATTTTAAATCCAACATTGAGTAAATTTGATAAATGATAAGTTCCAACACATCCGACATAGATATAAGATAAAACAGATGTCCGTAAAAACCCTGGTTTTCTCTAAATCATCAATGATTCAACATCTGTATCATGTTAGTATCACTCGGTAGATCTTTCAACAGTACTCAACAAGATAGTGCTTGCTTTTATTGGTGATTAGAAAATATATACAACTGCGTTTAGATTTGTCAATAAAAATGCCAGAGTTCTGACAAATATGAGATAAAAATATTCTCACTTATGTGTAAACTACATAGTAACTAATAAACAATAAAATTGTATTTAACAACATAAATGTTTATTTCAGTTAAATAGTTAAAATATGAAAATAATGTCAAATTTACTAATTCGTCAAAGAATAAAAATATTTTTGCAATTACAAGCTATAGTTTAATGACCAAGAAGAAAATTGTATTCCTTTATTGAAATTGATTTGCTTCTTGTTTAAACTGTTTTCTTCTCAGTGAACAAACTATGGATAATTCTTGGGATGTTAATGATTAAATGAATTCATTAATTTTTATAACCTTAATTCATTTATATTATACAAAATTAATTTACTTAAGATGTAATATTTGCATGATAGAATTGACAGCATATCTTCTGTCATATCAACAGGTTTTCACGGCCGTTCAGAATCTTCTGTGTATAGTTTTCTGGGATATATGGCCGATGTTTTGGACCCCATTGCAGGGTCCATCATGATTTGATAAGTGTGTGTTGAAGTGTAGAAAGAGTTAAGTATTGCCATACCGAAGTCAGGGTACGTATGTCTTGTGTAGTGTGTGGTGATACCGTGTTGAAGACAGGTGTTGTCAAGAATTTTTGTAGCGTCATTTATGTCACTGTTCTATCTACTGCCAGATAATTATCCCTATGGAGTCGTAGATTCAATAGTTACACAAAATACGCGTTATCGAATTTCGCGAAATTGCTCCCAGATAAAGTGAAGGTCCGTTGGTTCGTATCCCGATAGCAGCTAAAATATTTTTTCGTTAATTTGATTTTTCTGTATGTCTTTTCTAATTGATTAATAAATTTGTTAATTTGTTAATCTGTTAAAATTTATAATTATATCCCCCATGGTAAAACAGAAAAATATTCTGCATAGCCAAAGTTCTCAACATTACACATGAACGCAAATGAGATTGTGGTCTTTTGTCTTGGAGATTCAGTGGTAAAGGTTGGTACGCGCCAGTTGGTGATTTTTCTATGTGTACAAAATTCAATACACAACAAATGAGAGCTTGCTCCGTGCTCAATTGTGTTAGCACCATTATGCATTATTTAAAAAAGATATTTAAGTTTATCCGAGTGTGGTTATCAAGAATGTATTCAAGCACACCCACAGAAAGAAAACCAACAACCAGTCATAAAAGAATTTTTAATCTTCTATAATGACTCATAGTATATTGGTCATCTATTTGAATCATATTTTAGAATCATTGCTGGGATAACCTTGTGGCACTTCTTTTGTATTGTTATCCTTGACCATAAGAGTATACAAAGCAAATTGTTTGACAGATTTTTAATTTAATTATTTTTTCTATAATACAAAACACATAAAATATTGTACGTATACATATGTATTTGTACGATAAAATTGTATCTATGCTGTCTGTCTGCTCTGTTTACAATTTTAAAGCTTTTGTGTACTACTTTTTGTTATTCTTTAACCGGTCGTATGCCGGCCGTATATAACGCGGAATGTACCCTGTCTGCTGCGCAATTTCGACACTTTTTTGTGATGGTTATATTCGTGTAAAAATCAACAGTAATTGCAGTTTCTGGTTTCTCAATATACAGACTTCAATAATTACTTATTCATTAATTATGAAAATAAGTAATGAAATTTATTTATTATTATTTAAATTTATCGAATAAAACCATGGAAGCAATAACACTAAAGATATTGTATTTCAATATTTTCATTCCAAATATATCAAAGAATATAAAAATACTTTATATTATCACCTTTTTATTTAAAAAAAAAAAAAACTATTTTTTAACAGATAAATAACACAACTAATGCGCAGTTTGAAATGATTTTTTGTCCGGTTTGCGCGGCAATAAGGTTACTTGAAAAATAGAACTCGTTCATTCATTCAAAAACTTGAGATACAACCAATGATAAGCTTTAAAAACTCATAAACACAAGTAAAATAGTCCGAATTCGCGTACGTGTCTAGAGAGCGCAGATCTGCGGTCCGGCACAGAGGGTACAAAAGTTTTGGCACAGATCTGCGCTCCAGCACCCGACCGGTTAAGACTTTGTTTTTCTTTAAGACCCTGCGCATTAGCATAGGCAATAAAAATTTCCCCTTTTACAAAGCTACTCCGCTATCAGTTTCAATATGTATTACATATGTACATTGAATAATACATATATATATATTTCCAAAAATTACTTGAATGCACTCTCTAAGACCCTGAGGAAATACTCCATTGGACTAGTCCAGTAGGCATGACACCGGCTGGAACCCCAGCGCGGTCACAGTAAATTTATGCGATTTTCTCAGGTTTTTGTGATGTGTTTCACTAAATTATTTGGGCCTCACGGGCTGTTGTAGTGTTAAAAATTACAGAAAATTGTTTGGAAAAAAGTTGGCATATTATTGAGGGTGTCAAGACAACTGTGCGCCGACAATAACACACAATAAAGAAGTAAAGGAGAACATTATTAGTCAATAATATATACATTATATTTTATCTCTTAAATATTCAAATCAATCATTTCATTTATTTATTTATGTATGTTTGATAATGGCCTTACAAGCCGAAACAGCTGTAACACATAAAAATACTTAACCCTTAGAACTTAATAATAATATTTATTAAAATTTAATTTATTTTAAATTTCGCTAAAAATTAAAAAAAATCAATCATTTCAGCTCAATGTGTATATTATTGACAAGGAAAAATAAACTTCCATTCTCTTGATGAAATTTGACATTTTTCAACCAAGTTTTTTCATTAGTATGTTTCATTGTTGAAGATAAACTATTTCATGGATCGTTACACAAAATCTACATAATTAATAGGGGACTATAGTTTAGGTTAGGTTAGGTAACAAAGATTCTTTTTAGATTTTGTTCTGTGCATTATTGTCTGCGCGTAATTGTCGGGATGCCATTATGCAGTTATTAAAACTTGTAAGGGCATTACTGCGTGCTTTCATTGTGTCATTATTGAGAATCAAAATTTGTAACTTAAACAAGACATTTCATGATGTTTATTTATTAATTAAACAGTATTATTGGTTTAATAAAAACTAAATCAAACATTGGGAAAATCAAATTAAAGGGTCTTTGGAAATGGTTCAAAATACAAGCTTCTGCAGAACACAGAGTTACAAAAGTAAGAAACACAAGTAAAGAAAATTAATAAAATGTACACTTACGTCCATCATCTTTTAGCGATTCCAACTTGACTTCCTCTAGGGGGATGATGTGCTGCTTGTTGTATTTTTTTTTATTTATAATAATGTTGCCATAGACGAGAATGTCATTAAAAAGGAAAAATTGTCTGGGTTTTGGCTTCTTGCGACACATTTTGGTTAGCACCCCTTCCCCCACCAATACTCTCCCTTGTACTGCCAGGGGCTAAAAACAAGATTTTTATAAATACTTATGAACAATTACTCTGTGAACAGTTATCATTTATTTATATGATTAAACTTATTAGGGCCGGTTGTATCAGTTTGCAATAATAGTTCGTTTAAAGCAGACTTTTACGAAAACGGGTTGTTTGATTGGTGAATCTATTATTAACGCAACAATCTATGCTTTAAATGAAAGATTACTATAAAACAAGATTATGCAACCAGCCCCTAGTCAGTTTAGGTAGGGCATTTGTAGAAATTTTTATTTTTTGTTTGCTTTCACAAACCTAATATATGACCACATTTCTACACTCATATCTAATTTGTTGTTTATACATTTCCCAATACAGTACATTTCTGGTGTTTGATGTTAAATTAAACTAACAATTCGTATCTTGTAACATATTAGAGTATATATTTATAATCCAGTAAAAAATATACAGAATCCTTCTAAGCATTTGAATTGGAGAAATTAATATGTCTTTATTGCATAAGATTCGGATGATTAAATCATCTTTGTCATTCAAATCACACAGACACAAAAATTACCATGAATTGAAATCTTGTTTGAACTAATAATAATTAATTAAAGGAATGATAAGGTTGCTGTCAAATTCTTGTTCAAAGGAGAAAAATAAATACACAAAAATGAACGCTACCTGGCCAGAGCTGCCGAAGCAGCTCTCCACCATACTGATCCGCCTGGCATTCGCTTCACTGTTTACTGAAAAGAACAAAAATATGAAATTTGTTTTATAAGAAAGTTGGGATGAAAGTACAAAGGCATCGAAAAATAAACACGCAAAGAGAGTGTTAAAAATGATAAACTATATTGAAACACTAAAAAATGGGTCTAGGTAACATTATAATCGGTCGCAGATGAAGTTTTGTATTTAAAAAAACAATAAATGTCAATTCAAAACACTCACCGAGCCTGTCCACCATGATTCATATATATTTCTGTAAAAGTAATTTTATGTTAATTTTAATTTTTCTATGAATTATGTCCGTTGTGGCTATGTGGTTGATGCAGTCACTAGTCACAGCTTTTGATTGGTATAAGTACTTACTTAGGATAACGTTCTGCAAAAGTATCCAACCAACACACAAAATTATTACAAATAGAGCAACCGTACTCTAATATTGCAGAAATCATATTTTGTCATGTCACTCCACAATCCAGATTTTTTATAATTATTTGTACAACCTATTAAAAAAAATTATAAATTTTATTAATATTTTTGTGTAGGTATATTCGCATTGATTTTTTAATGCAATACAAATTTCTCATTAATTACAAAAAAAAACTTGACAAATGAAAAATATATATACATTGATGAAAATGCGGATTGAATACTTTATATATATTTGTAAAAAAAATACAGTTGGAAAATGGGGAATATCGAATCTTTAATCATAAAGCCTTATGCAATCGCTGATTGATTAAAACTTTTGCTAGTGAACCAATGATCGAGGGGTTCGAGTATCGCTCCAGGAGACCACCAAGTTAGTTTTAATACAGGCGGTTAGCTTAGTTTGAAGATAGTAGGAATATTTATGTGCCACGTATTCCGTGCTAGTGATGGGTCCGCTCTGTACTAAGTACTACATTATACTGAAGGGCACACTTCACAAGAGGCATCACATGATACGCCTGGAAACTGAAACAACCCCCCCCCCCATAGATTTGAAAATTTTGTAGTATTACATTTTTCAAGAAGCATTTCTTATAGGTCATTGAAGCAGATATAATTTTGTAGTACTACAATTACTTCACTTAATGTAATTTATTGAAGTAGAAGTAGTATTCCATATCTACTACAAATGTAGCACATACTTTGTAGTTTTCAAACTAGTGAACGTGTGCATATTGTAGTCATAGTATATGTGTAGTTTTTTACTTCGCTACTCCGTGTTAACGTCTCTTTTAAAAATCAACTACAAAATAAGTCAAAAGAGTAAAACAACTAGTGAATGTATTTTAACCGGTGACACATTTCTCATTATTTGAGGTTTGTATCTGATTTTGTCGATGAATGGTAACTGATTTTTCGCAATTTGACCGGCAATGATCGATACTAGACAACAATTATATTTAAGTAACCAAATATCAATACTATCAGATACAAAACTCAAATAACTGTACCACGTGCAACCGGTTAATGTAATGGTTTGATTATTTCTTTACACAATGAAAGCTTAAAAAAGCTTAAAAATAAATCAATTTTCACACCACTTTCTAAAAATTAGTCACAAAAACTATAAGTTAAAAACGCAAGGAATATTTTTAAGTCCTTAATTATTTTAAAGTCACTAGTAATAAAAAAACAAGAGCGAAAATTATTGGGGAGGGAAAATGGAATCAATTTACAATTTTGAGTTCGAAATTAAATTTCGAGTGCATTGCATTTATACCTGGGTAAGAGGGAGTGTGGGAAAGGGGGGGGGGTGGATTTGGTCTTTGTTTTTCACCAGGACCTAAAGAATAAGTATATAAAGTTTTCATCACGTCTGTAAAACGGTATAGATTTGTATAGAGAATATATCGCAGGGTGGGGATTGGGAGAAGAGGGGGGATGTGGCATTTGTATTTCACCAGGTGCTAAAGAATAGATGTGCAAAATTTAGGTCAGTTCTCTTAAACGGTGTATATTTGTATACGCT
Source organism: Agrypnia vestita (assembly GCA_016648135.1). Lineage (NCBI taxonomy): Eukaryota > Metazoa > Arthropoda > Insecta > Trichoptera > Phryganeidae > Agrypnia > Agrypnia vestita. Next base: position 89,359 of record JADDOH010001612.1, on the reverse strand, counting down.
GTAGAAACGAGGGCTGACACTGTCCGCATCAAAGGGCTCTTCAGAACAACTGAAATGAAGGTGCTGAGATCCATTACTGGAAAAACGCTACGTGACCGTGTCCGAAATGAAGACATAAAGAAAATTTGCAAAATAGAGGACATAGCACGTTGAAGTAGATCCAGAAGGAGATTCTGGCAGGATCACGTAGCCAGAATGGACAGTGACAGACTCGTGCATACAGCAGCGAATGAAATCCCCTCTGGACGACGCCTACCGGGAAGACTACCGAAAAGATGGAGGAATAGCTGAACCTCGTCATCCCAGGAGGAGTAGTTTTATAGAACAGATCAACAGATCTACAAAAAGAAGAAGAAGATATGTATAGAGAATAGCCAGCCACACAGACATTGAGTTTTGTAGGTATATATTCAGCTTTAAATGTAAATGGAAATTCTATAAATGATTTTGCTAGGTACCTACTGAGTTTTTTTGTGTGTGTAATTGTTATATGAATAGTACGAGCAAGAAATAAATATGAATATCGTCGCTGTATATATAATTAATCCTGTGTGACGTTTTAGTACATTCTGAGATAAATAAATAAAACTGTTTTAAAGAATTATTGAACAGACTAGATTTATAAAAAAATATTTTAAATAATTACTAGGCAGACTTTCCAATGGCAATGTTTTTTTAGTACATATATATGTCCATTATTTATATGAAAAATTGACAAATTGATTCGTTCATCTCAGATTGTACTATACGGCACATAGGATTTATTATATATATACAGCGATGATATGATAAACGATTTTCTATACTTTCAGCATTGAACTTTCTAATCGACTCAGAGAATCCAAATGAATGACACATGATTTGAAGGGCCCAATTTTTTAAATCTCAAGACCCACGTGGTTAATCAGGCTCCAACTTACCCCAGTTTCGTGTATTTCGAACAGGTTTATTTCGAACTGCCACACCTTTACATCACATGAGTAGGTATTGGGCGGCTGACATTAGGATACTTTAGGATTTCATCTTTTGCAGTTTTTACGCAAACAATAACTAATAATGAAGATTTGTGGACCTAAATTGTCCCTTTGTGGAATTATCATCAGCATTTGGGGTATCATTCAACTGGTAAGCCTTTACAAAATTCTAAGTTAATTTTTTACCAGCAGTTTTACTCGCAAAATTATTCCATATCGTTTTCCAATTTTCATCAATCTTTGTAGACTAAAACTGTTATAATTAGCATTGGGAAAATGTTGGTGAGTAGTTTTAAAGTTGTTAAGAGATTGTAGTTAATATTTGTTCTAAAGTGAGGGGTATTCTCGAATTTCTCACAATCTTCAGTAAATTTTACAGTGATTATGTCAAATATGATTTTCTCCTTCCATGTTCCAACATCCCATCAGTAGTTTTCACGATTTAACAAGTTTTTGGGTGCTTTGACCAGGAGAGCAACACTTTTTGTTACATACTAATTCTAGTGAATTTTTTCTCTCTTATGTTGTAAACTGAGTTGACATTGTCATTAATTATGTGAATAAAATGTCTTTTTAAATATACATAATACAGAGTTTGGTATTCTTCTGTAATATATTTGTGTATTGGATAAAATAATTACAATATATAAGTATTTACCAGACGCAACAAAAAAATATTTCCTCGTAGACCCTGTTGTGAATTTTGTTTGAACACATTTAAATATTGTAGGAGAAGGAGTCTAGGAATCAGACGTTTAGTTTCGCTGGATCGTCGTGTTTTTTTCTCATTTTAGGCACTAATAATTGATACATAAATACCAACTTACATACATATTAACTATTATTTTAAGGATTAATATAAGTAATAAATGTAAAATAATCATGTCACAAAAAAATCACAAAAGTCTACATGTACACTGAGTTTACAACACCAGAACATGCGTTTTTATTTTAGCACCGTAAAGGAAAGGCTACATAATCTACATATTTCCAAAATTTTGTCTATATTTTCTGCATGTATTTGGCTATCTCTAAAAAAGTCATGGAATATCCGTACTTAGGTTATGATTATCCATAGTAAATAGTGGTGTATGTTTAGTTATGAATTTTCCGGTATATTCACCAACACTGTTTTTTATTAAATGATGATCCAGCTAGTCCACAAACTGAGACTAGTTATGGGTTGTGATTTTTGCAATTCAAACAATTTGGGCAGTGGTATACTGTTGTATTTCTTATTTATTTGAGCAAATACACTGAGTACAACAGTATTTTTAAGTAAAACAATCTCAAATAATCTGCTATTCTATTTTTAAGTAAAACAATCTCAAATAGTCTGCTATTCTGCATATTGGGATGTCAGATCTTTATCCCAGCACTTAATAAACGAAAATAAAAATAAATGAGACATATGTGTAAATTGGTGGTGTGGTTAGAGGGAGAAAGAAGTACATGGCGGTTATCCATCAAACATCACGTAAATAGAGTCCAATCATATTTTTCTTTTCTATGGTCCAACGTGACAATGACAATTTTGCCATAATTTTACATCAAAGTGCTGTGGGAGAAGAAATTAATAAATGCATATGAAATAATCTTTTTTTCTATTAGCTTTAATATAGTATTAATACTTATTTCATGTAATTCATGTGGCGGAGGGCAGTTGTCAGACCAGACCGGAGAAATCGGACATCGCAGATAAAGGGTTTTACTTCGAGAGAGGAACGTGAAAATATACAAATCTTCTTATTTAAGTAGGACGAGCACCGGATACCCACATACACCTACATATCGTTTATTTTTTATTTTAATTTTCGTCTTAAGTATTGAGATAAAGATCTGACATCCCATACTGCTATTTTCAGATTTGCATAAAATATTTAAATAATTAAATAGTTAAATAAAAATAATATACAAAAATATATAGATGCATCAATATTCTTACTAGGTATTTTCAAACTAAGCTAAACGCTTGTGTTATGAAAATAGGGCAAACTTGCTGGTGTCCTGGAGGGGGCCTGAACCACTGACCACCAGATCACTAGGCGAGCGTCATAACCACCATTCCAACAAGCCATTCTTAATAATTAATAACTCTTAATAATTAATTACAATAATAGTAAATAATATATTCTGTAGCCCAGGGGGCATGATATTGGTTTTTCGCACTGAGGGTTCCGGATTCGATTTCCAGTGAGGTCACAAAAAATCTCTGTGATCTACTCAAGCCTGGGCGTTTTATTGATGTGTTTCGCTTCAGCAATTGGGTCTCATGGCCTGCTGAGGTGTTAAAAATATGTATACATAAATTATTTTCAAATATGTTACTTTTCATCCATAAAATCACTAAAATATCACTTTACATCATCACTAAAATACCATTAAAATTTCACTTATCATCCATAAAATCTATAAAATACACAATTTTTTGTTCATAACATCACTCAAGGTCATCAAATTTTACTAATTAACTATTCAAATACATCACTTTTCATCCACAACTTCACAAACAAAAATAAATTGGCAAGATGCGAAAAGCGCAATATGTCTCTTCAATAAAATATAGAAAAAATACTAAAGAAATACTACAGTGAATTGTGAAGCGAATACTTAAAAATAATACAAGTTTTAATATTGTAGTTTTATCTTATATTATAAATTAAGGACAATTAATTAAGGAAATGTACATATACTGTAATGAAATTCTTGCGTTTAAACTGTAAATACAGTTTTGCGAGAGTTAAAAATAAAATGGCAACAAAAAAAAAAAATACGAAAATTCAGTGTTGAATTGGATATGTAAAAGAAAAATAAGAAATTTGCTATCCATTTTACTGCCCAGGCCCAGTCGTCGGTATCATCTAACAATTTTATTTTTGTATTTGTTTAATTAATTAATTTATAATTAATTAATTTATGTATGCAAGAATAAAATAAAAATTGCCTGTCTCACTAGACCAACATGTCTTGAGACATGCACTTCCTTAGCTAATTTCTTAGTGCTAAATCGTAAATTTTATTGTTATAACTCACATTCAAATTGCATAATCTCTCTAGCACCATTTGCCAAAAAGTTAACGATGGAGGAAAAAAGAATATCACTATTGTTATAGATTAAATAGAAGGGTGTATTAATAGTTTTCATTTTAATTTTATTCTATTTTTTTACGCAATTTTTTGGTAAAAATCCAAGTTTTTATTATTCAGGACTATTTTTTTCCAATCATTATATTTATCTTCTCCGTCCCGTCCTTCCGATCAGTATATCCCAGAAAACTATACACAGAAGATTAACCATAAAAATTAGCGTGAGAGCGAAGAAGCAATATCAATTACTTTGGGAGATCCCTGAACATGTTTTTCGCTTTCAAGCATAGACAAGTAGGGGGTTGCCATATGTATTCAAAATAAAATTTACTAAATTTTGCAGAAAAATAAATAAATAAATATTACTGACCCCCACTTCCCCCCCGGCCCATCCCCACCCGTCGCCATTTCATCAGAAATAAGCGCTTACGTAATACTTGAATGGCCCCTAACACACTAGTCAGTGGGAAACATCAGGGTTGTATCTGTCGAACTGGGTCAAACCAGATAAAAAGTTGATATTGATTTGAAAACCTAATGAAACCTTTTTATTACTCCAAATCTTCATGTTTCAGGTGTTGATGGGAATATTCTTCTATGTCAGAAGTGTAGCCCTTTTGGAGGAGCTTCCTCTAAAAGAGGACTATGAATCGCCGGAAGAGTTCTACGCCGAAGCTGATAGGGGATACGATCAGGTATAGTTGAATTTTAACGCTATTTATTGTAGTTATTTTTCTTTAGGCGCTTTCAAAGTGAAATTTTAGGATGCAGCGAAATGTGCGCGCAATGGAATATTTTCACAACGTGACCTCACGACTCACCAATCAAAGGCCAAGATGGCGATTCCGAGTGATATTTAACCTATAGCAATTCTTATAAGTGACAATATTTCAAGTATGGGAACAATTTATTTTACTATCTCTTTGAGAGTCAGAAGACTCGTGTATAGAGAAGGAGTATTATTTATTTTATCATTATTTTTCTGATCGTTTGGGGGAGATTATTAAATATTTTAATACTAAGAAAACTAAAATGATTTTGGGTTGGGTTGGGATTGAGAGAAGGAGTATTATTTATTTTATCGTTATTTTTCTGATCATTTGGGGGAAATTATTAAATAATTTAATACCAAGAAAATTAAAATGATTTTGGGTAGTGGTAAAATTAAAATTTGGTGTGTTAAATGTAGGTATCTCTAAATCTTGCAGATTGAAAAGCGCTTCTTGTGTTTAATGTATTTTTAATTTAAAAAATTTGGATTATTGAATTTTTTTTTGTATATGTATATCTATTATTTTTGGTACTTTGAATTCTTTATATAGTTGGGCGCTTGGGTATTTTTTTTTTCTTTAGAATTATTTTAATTATCATTTTTTGGGTAGTTTCTAATTTTGATATAGTAGTTTTAAATGGCCCTCCCCATCCAATAATACCGTACTGTATCAAATTCATAAAGTGTTATTATGGTGATTGAATTATGTGCTCACCTTTTAATTTTTTCTTTTTAATTCAAGCAATATTTATCTATATTTTATTTTTTATTTTATCTGGAATTTTATCTTTTTAGTACAAGCAAGATTTTTTATCTGTTGATGGAGAACCATCATTGATGGAAATTCTAGTTTGTGGTGTATATTTTGAGTTGGAACGTAGCCGGACAGAATGTGCATATGCATTCTGTCCAGCTACGTTCGAATGCAAGCTATACAGCGTCACTTCACTTGGTTTTTATGTTAAATTATGTTTTATGTCAAAGAAGTATAACGCTCTTTCTAACACTCATACATAAGCAACCACTTTTTTTTTATTGTGTGGTACTAATATATACATATTTTCGCTTGAGTGACGTTATGTATGTGTATGTAAAAAGGGCATTAATACGCATATCTGATATACCTGTTAAAGACCTGACATGATTAGATAAACCAAATTTTGAAGATGTATGAAAGTGGACGAAGGTAAGAGTGGTGTATGTATCAGGAAAATGAGTGTAGACTTTATCTTCTCTGTGTCTGATTGTTAGTTAAATTTCTTACCGTTTGTCTGCTCTTTCTTAAGGCTGGACATTTTTTACGCAAACAAGAGAATCTGTCATAATGCTTGAAGCAAGGTGCAGAAGTTTAATTTATAAAATTAATTTTTACAGAATGCCTATAACTGCTGGATCGCAGCCCTCCTTTACATCATCACGTTACTATTATCTGGTCAGCAGTTCTACGCCAACAGTCGCTCATCGGTCACAATGTAATTTATGAAAATTATTTTTAATTTTGGCACATTGAAATGTGTTTGTCAAAAATCATTGATATTTATTAATAAAAATGTAAATTCCATACTTCAATTTAAACATGTTTTTTCTAACCTGTCCTAAAAGTTTAGAAAATAAATAAATATATGTACCTTTATATATTTTTAATTTTGAGCTGTCTGTCATAAATAATCTCAATTATTAACATTGTTGATAACTTCTCTTGTAGTATTGAAATTTTGGTTTTATTTGTACCTAGAGATTTTTGAAAATTGATGATGTAAATACATTTTTTATAGTATTTGAGTGATATGTTTCCATTGGTCATATACTTACAAATTGGTGATGATGGCCTTGTGTATATTTATTTCTTTAAAAAATTATCCTCAGTTACATGCAAAGGTCTAACATCTTTGAGTAGTTTTTGTGTATATTCTATGAAAAATGACCATTCCATCACATTGTAAATAATATTATATCTTCTTTTATGTTTATCTATATTTAATTAGCTTTGTTTACAAATGTTCTCTACCAAATGTAATGTAAAACACATAATCAGATTTTTATTAAATGCTGAATAACTGAATAGCAGAACATATGTAAGAGAATATGTAATGATTTTAAGTGTAAAGTATTATTGTATGGTAGTTTGTTGTCTGAAAAAGATAGTCTTGTAGGTTTATTGAGTAAAAAAAAATGCAAATCTGCTAATTTAATGCAATGCAAGGTTCATTCAATTAAAAAATATATATACCTATTTAATATTCTTGCGCAAAATATAAACATTTAAAACATTTTACCACAATTATAAACTCGGCCAACATTAATTTAGAAATGTTTAAAAGGTATAATCCTTTGTATTTTATTTTAAGGTGACCCATATTAATGAAATTTTTAGGTTAACTCATATAAATATCATTTTCTCCATTGTACGTCACACATTCAATAATGGCCTGTGAGCTTATGCCGCGTGCAAAAAAAATTGAAATAAAATAATTGATTAAGGCTGGGTCGTTTCAAATTGGATTAAAATAAAAGTTTGTTTAAAGCATACATTTTTGCATTCTCCACCAATCAAACATGTGTTTCTGTAAAATTAAATCCTTAAAATCTATGCTTTAAACAAACTTTTATTTAATCCAACATAAACAACCGGGTCTAAATATTCATGTCTGGATGTTTCGCTTTTAAAAATAAATAAATTGACTGAGATTTGTATATCCAAACCTAGGTAGGTACCTACTCAACATATTTTCAAAATATTTTTTATTGGATGGATACCAGAACGTAGGCATTTGCTATTTTGTGTAAATGTGAAAATACAATTTTTTTAACTGGCTTTCACCTAGTTTAATTAAAATAATGATGTTTTAGAGCGTCATAACAAACATTCAAGACCAGTGAAGCGAAGAAATGTTATACTCACAAATATTGTTGTGTTGTTGAAGCGATTTGTTATTCAAATAAACCTTGCGGAAAGTACTAAAATCCTGTATATTTTAGATGTAATTGCTTTACCCAAACTATAGGTTGCTGTATGTAAAGTGTTTAAGATGAAAAATAAAAACAAGTTATCAAATGTTTATTTATTTATTATTCTTGTACTTCTTAAATTAAACCTCAATTTTATGTTTGATAGTTGTCTTTGAAAAATATTTTATCGAGTTTTAAGCAAACTAGACTTACGGCGGCTTTCGTAGTCCTGTAAGCATGACACACCTTCTCTTACAAGGATTTCAGTCTCAAATCCCAGCAAGTTCATCTGTGTGATATGTTCAAGTCTGGGTGTTTAGTCATATGTTTCGCCACTGTAATTGGGCCTTGTCAACTGCTGTAGTGATGGTATTTTAACCGGAAACACAAAAAATGTTACTTGAGATCTGATTATATAGATGATTAGTAATCAATTTATCACAATTTTATGGGCAATAATTGGTACTAGACAACAATTATATCTCAAATAGCAGTAGGTACCATGTGGTTAAAATAAAGATTCGACCATCACTAGTGTGTTGTAAGCAATAAAAATGATAATACAGGTTGTAAGCCCTGGGCCATCATACAAAAGACTTTCATATGCATTTCTCATTTAAATAGCTTCATCTCTGTGAGTCTTCTATAATTTATCTTAATTACATAATCCCGCAGTGGACAAATCTAGTAATTGTGTTCTCAGATTATGTAAAATTTAAATTAAACAGATTATTCTTCAGTTATGTAAAAATATTGTTAATTTATAAATTATTTATGATTTAAACAAAATACAGAAAATACATACTTTTGAATACAAAATTCTCGACACCGAAAAAATGTAATAGAGAAATCGAAAGAAAGCCCATTCAGTACCCAGAAACATTTAAGGACATATTAAACCTTTGAATGTAAGAAAGTTAACGATTATTTTGAAATTCATCAAGACAATGGTCGCAAATAAAATCGAAGCTTGTTGATCATCGGCTACAAGAACAACAAACCCAATATGTACAAACCATGCATTTGCTCCAATCATAATTTTTATATATTTTTTCTTTGCATGTATAGCAAATTAAATTTCCCGCATGGGTGTATCAATATTTAAGACGGTTTTTACATCAGTTAAACACTTCTAAAGGAAATTTTATACATTTATTTGAGAAGAAATTTACAGGGCAAAAATTAGAAATAGTGATGAGGATTCTGCCCCTTCTTAATACTTATACTTAAATCCTTTGTTTCTAAAATCATACAAGCATTTTTCGTGTCAAAGTGACTTATGGTATTAATGTAAACAGATTTGCGAGTTCATTGCCCTGAAGGGATGAACAGACTAAGGCCCGGTTGTTTCAAGTTCGATCAAAGTAAGCGGTCGATAAAAGCATAGATTTTTACGAAAACGGATCGTCTGATTGGTGGAGAACGTAAAATTTCAGTTTAAACTCTACGCTTACTTTGATCGAATTTGAAACAACCGGGCCTTAGGGCCGGTTGTTTCAAGTTGGATTAAAGTAAGCGTTCTCTTAAAGCATAGATTTTTACGTTCTCCACCAATCAGACGATCCGTTTTCGTAAAAATCTATGCTTTTATCAACCGCTTACTTTGATCGAACTTGAAACAACCGGGCCTAAGAGGCAAAAAGTCGTCTCCTTATCTTCAGCTGAAGTGCTTCAATCTTGGGACAAAGTAACTATACTCATGTTCTTCTACCTGACTAGTTAGGCTGAACATGAAAGATATTTATAATTGAAATAATTTAATTTGGAATGCAAAGTATTATAATGGTAGTAGAGATATAACAAGTATGCCATTTTATTCATTATCATTGGTTGTGGTTCCGTTTGTTTCGACGTTATAAAAAATGCAGATTTCTGTAACTGATATTCAGCTCGCAATATTTCAAATTATTCATTAGGCAGTTTCCATTCACACCATTTCACCAGTACATCATTCTGTTATTAAGTTGATAAAATAATTTTGCTTCTTGCCGCACGGTGGCAGTAACAGTCCTGTCAATAAATGTCACAAATGTCAAACCCAAAATGGTGGCATGAAAACATTGATCCTCGGTGAATTTGTGCAAAATATAAGTTTCCCTGATTATTTAGTGTTTTAAACCCAATCTAATCGCTTTTAAATATTTAAAGCCGCCATTGTCGCGTTGGCCTTCTATTTGTGGTCGTGTTTTAACACATAAATCAGAAGTGAATGTTGTTTATTTACTTGTGGGAAAAGTGGACACTAAATAGTTATAAACTGTCAAAGCAATTAACCAAGAGATCATTGTTTTTACCACGGTGAGTAAAAATAACAATATTTTTTTTCCAAAATGTATGTACAAATGCCGCTGTGGATCCTGTTCTTTAGATATAGAGAGGTCATTTTTGGGTGGAGTTAAACATTCTATCGTTATTCATGACCACAACGTGTTATAACCGTGCAATAAATATTTTTTAAAAATAAAAAATAATTTTAATTTATCTGTGTTTAATGTCGTCTCATAATTCGCAACTAATTCGTTTTTATTATTCACCCCAACACTAGGTATGTTTTGCGCATTTTATGTTCTTCATATGTTTTAATAATATAAATATTTTTGTTTAAAAGGAATACACGTACCTAATATATATTAACTAGTAAAAAAATTTCAAGTTATTTTATCGTCTAGTAAACATGTCATTTACTACACCGCAAGAGCCCTAAAGCTGTCGCAAAAGAAAAACCGCCAATGCCAAGAATGAAAATTAATTTCCGGTTCTGACGCTAGTGGGTAGGATTCCTTCTTGAAAACGATCATTTTTAAAGCTTTTGTTTAGTAGGTATACTATTTACATGTTGATTACACTGTTCTTCCTAAAGCTTACAATTTATCTGAGATTAGGATAGTAATAATCGTCATTATTATTTTTGTTCCAACTCAATTCAAAAGTTAATATGATAAATCCGTGAACTTTATTAGAGTATTGAACATCGCATGCATACACTTTTCAGGCCCGAAGGTCGATCTTATATCTACACATGTCATCAATACTATTATTTGTTTACAGACTTAAACAGTCTGTGTTCTCAAAAAAATGTGGTTGAATAATGGGAGAAAGTCAAAGAATACAAGTAGGTATAATCCAATAAGCATATAAGTACCTAGGTATAATCCACGGGTATACTGTATACCTACTAAAGAATTCCATTTTTTATATCGAGGGTAGAAAGTCAAACGGGTGTTAGTGTGTATTTCGAACTTTACAGGAGAGCAAAAGAAAGTTCTATCAATCGGATTTTGTCAATGTTTCTTTAATTATTAAACGATTTCCATATTTCTTAATCCAAAACACATATGGAAATCGTTCAATAATAAAAAAAAAATGTTGACAAAGCATTTATTTGCTCTCCTGTAAAGTTCGAAATAATCACTAAGGCCCTTTTGGCTTTCTACCCTCGATATATATATATATATATATATATATATACACTTCAAATATATATATATATGTATATATATATTTGAAGTGTATAATTTATGGAATTTAATATTGCAGATTGTTGCGGATAGGTAGGTACTTCAAATAAGTTTTATATCTTTCGAGGGATCTTGATTTTGTATCAGATTTAATTAACAGATCAATATAAAATTTTAGTTTTTTTTCATTATTTTTTTTAACTTAAAACGCTGATGGGAAACATTTTCACAAATTATGTGATATTTTCTTTACCATGCTCACGTACGAAAATAGACATAAAATAAAACATCGATTACGGTTTTACTAAAAAATTGTTATAACGTGATTTGCACTCATTTTCCACGAGCTATCGTTAAACGTAGCCCAAAACTTTTTTACTCTGCGAATTAAGATTCTGCGGCGCACATGGCGATCTTAGACGTCTCGCATTATATATTATCTCTAGCCATCTCCAATCTGTTGCGATCTTAGAGCTTCATTAAAAATTCAGAACATGCCACTTTGGTGTACCACAGGGTTCTTATCTTGATCCCTTAACATTAATCCTTACTCGTTTAAGTATTCGAAGCACAATATTTTTGCTAATGATAGAAAAACGCGCAAGTATTCAGTATTGCATCTCATCTTAGGTCCGAATTCAAGGTCAATACTTAGTGATTTAAATGTCAAGGTGCGCTTTAAAAGCGTAATTTTCAGTACAAAAGATTTTAAGAGATTAATTCCATTTTTAACTATCGTTGGGAGGCGAATTTCTCACCATTGTAAAATTGTAATTGTATTCTTTATAAAATTCAGCATCACCTATATAGTGTGTTTGTTTTATATTGGATACAATTGGTAAACACAGCTGTGGCTGTGGTCTTCAAGCTTGAGTTCTTGAGTCAACTGAATTTTACATTCGTTAAAAAGAAGATTTTTGGTTAAAATTTGTTGCACAGAGCTTTTGGAAAGTCCTTATTGCTGCGAATGACAAATTGAAGTTCTTGGATTTTCGGTGATATTTTCATCAATACTAGTAACATTTTCGTTTGAACTAAAGCTGGCGTCAAGGTCCGAACGAAAGGCTTTGAATTTATCAATGAGAATTTCTCAATGCAAATCGCGGTGTCAATTGGCACATGATTGTGACCGAAAATAATATGAAGTTTGCGAATGATATGTTGGGTCGCATTGAACATCATTAAGAATATCTATATTTTGAAAACGCATCGTTTCTGTCCCGCGCAATTTAAAAAGTTAGTCCCCGCATCCTCTTCCCGCCCCTCTCCATAGTCAGCAGCGAGTTTGTGCTCACATCGGTTTTATGATGGATGATTTGGCATAACTAGCAACAGAAGTTGAAAAAAAGGTAATTTTTTTCCGTTTCACGTCCTTGAGTTCAATATTAAACTAACTAACTAACAATCACGCCGTTTCTCCGCAGGGGTAGGCAGAGAGGGTCGAACGCCATATTATTCTCCCTTGGCACACCACTTTTGCTTCGGCAACATTCATTCATCTTCTCATGCATGCTCTACGGTTGTTTAGGCTTTTACCAGGACCATCTTCCAATACTTTTAGTACCTGATCATGCCAGGTCTTTCGCGGACTTTCTCCTGTTCCTGTTGCATGCAGCACTATTACAATTATCTAAATATGTTCCAGTTGCCTTAAATACTATTACAATTATCTAAATATGTTAACTCTGTAGATATGTTTTATGAGCTTCTTTGAACAAAGTGCATGTAGCGTTCATCATATAAATATAGCCCATTTGGAAAATGAGTGTTCAACAGTTAACCAACTTAGATTTGAAAAGATATCATAGAACTCCAGGAACAAGTATGATAGAGACAGATACTTTAGAAAATATGCAATTTCACAAAAGAAGAAAAAGGAGACATGCAACTTAAGAAAGTAAAGCATTATATATTTTTATAGAGGATGCAATCCAAAATAAATCAACCAAGAAGATAGAATAATTTTTGGTAAGTTTGATAAAATTTCGCTGTAATAATAAAATCAAGACTGATTTCGTAATACCCTGTGTCATTATTTATTTATAAATAAACTAGCTGTAGCCGCAGGTTCGTCCGCGTGGAATTCAGTTTGAGACTAAAAGAATAAAAATCAATATAATCTAAACTACTCGTCCAAACAATGTTGTGTGAAAGGCAATTTTTATCTACATAAAATTTCCCTGATGATAAGCTAATTTATTTTGATAAGAATTTAACATTATATATTTAAATTACCCCCAACAGATTAAAATTATTTTTAAATGTATATTTTATTCATATTTTTATTTATTTAACAATTTGTGTATTAACCTTAACATAATATAGATATATGCCGCAGACTTTTTTTATAAAACTTTTTGAGTTCTACAACTTTTTAGATTCAATTTTGTGCTCTTTTATGCCAGAGTTCCATAATTTTATTGTATTTTTTTAGTGAAATTGTGCAATTCATGCACAATTTTCTCGTGTTTTATCGAATAAACAAATTGTAATTTTTCTAATGGCCCATGTTTTAATTAACACCACCGCAAGCAAATCTGAGCACCGTATTCTGAACTGATTTGTATTTTATTAAATTTTTACTGCAAGTAACCACGAACGTTCATAGTTCCTTCGATTAGAGCAAGCTGGTGGACCATGGTGATCATTGGGGTCCAGCATGAGGTCTAGACCCCGATTCTTCATGTTGCAATAGTCTGGGTCCCACCCAGTATTATACTTAATATTTTATTTTCGAACCAGAAGAGATCGAGGGAAAACGGGGTATCGGCAGGAGGCAGATCTTATGGCTCCGTAATATACGAGACTGGACAGGCACGGTGGAAGAGCTGTTTCGAGCCGCTAGAGATAGGGAGATGTACTCTCAAGTGATAGTCAACGTTTTGGACGTGACACGGCATTAGGAGAAGAAGAAGAAGAGCCTCCGTCGTTCTTAAGGGCCATTGTCCATGAATCCGCTCCATATGTTGTTACTGGTTTGATGATAGCATTGTAAAGATGAAATTTAGTATTTCTGCTGAAACTGCCCATGGAAACTACAGCTATATATACATCACAGTTTATCAAAAGAAAGTTTTTTTAATAAAACTGTCAGAACATATGATTTAAAATAACTGGTATTTTTTTTTCTCGTCTCTGCAAGCTTGAAAAGTAACTAAGGATACGGCCAAGCGGGTTAACTCGTTCGTGGGCTTTAAAAGGATTATAGTCTAGGCGAAAGCAGTTCATCTACTTATTACCATTTTATCTGTGTGTTAAGATAAATTATAGAAGTCTCACAGAGACGAAGCTATTTATATGAGAAACACGTATGGAAGTCTTAACAATAAAAAATAGTCGTACACCCGTGAAAAATCACGGTACATAATAATTGCAGGATTTTAAAGCTGAAAACCATTCGTTTTTTAAATTGATTTTATTCGCTTAAACATAAAACTAAGTATAAAAATGTCAAAGCCATGTAATTTGGTGAGACGACCCTTGCGTGTTGAGCCGCGCGCTGATTGCGTGTCATACTCTAATTATATCTAAAGTTGTAATTCCAGCAAGTTACGGACGTTATCATTACTTGCTGTAATGGTACGTTACGGACGGACCGACAAACAGACAGCGAAATTATTATATGTAGATAAGTTTTTAAAGTTATACTTTTTAGGCGCATTTAGAGTGAAATTTTTGAATGCAACGAAATGCGTAACGACTCACCAATCAAAAGCTAAGATGGTGGCTTTCCGAGTGATTTAACCAATAGCGATTCTTTTAAGTGATGGTGTCAAGTTGTTTGAATTTTGAGTTTTAAAATATATGCTTGTTTGTTTTCTATTTGTTGATTATTTTTCATTATATAATTGTGATCAAATTCATGTGTTATTATGGTGACTTATTTATATGCTTACTGTTTCGATTTCTCTTTTTTATACAAGCGAAATGCAATTCGGTACGTGGATATTGTACTTTATGTGTATTTTAGATTTTTTATCCGTTGATGGAGAACTGTCGTTGAGGAAAATTCTAGAACGCGGTTTTTCATGTACGCCAAGGAAGTATAACATCTAACGCGTACATAAGAACACGCAGCCATTTTGTTGTTGAGTAAAAATACATAATTTTACAAATAATGACATTCAAACAAATGATTAATATTAATGTATTTCTATTTATCTATAAAATTTTTAATGGACGCAACACTCTTGAATTCTTATAAAAAAATCTACATGAAGATGAACACTCTACAAGAAGAAAACGTGAAATAAGATTACCTTTAAGAAAGAAAACAAGATCGCAAAATTCAATCATGAAAAGTAGAATGAAGTTGTATAGAAAACTACGGGGGGACGTTAGGGATGAAGGGATATAACAACTTGTATAAGAGGAAACTAAAAATATATGTTCTGCTCATTTGAATAACATTTATATTAATTATATGTAATTATTTCCATATTAAGAGTATAAATTCTTGAGTCACCTACGTAAAGAATAAATAAAAAAATAACACTTTTATTTTTAACGAGATGGCAGGCCGCCTTCACATTATTTTTCGTACGGTAGGTAACAGACATCGTAACGTTGAGTTTAAGATGTCGCACGATGGAACAGCCGAATCAAAGTTTTGAAAAACCTTACCTATAAACTTTGCTCAGTATTGTCTGGCTAAGATCGTCGTGAATAAGGCGGACGATATCAATAGAACGATGCCTCCGAGTAAATTGACACTGCAGTCGATTTTGACATTCTGCTCCGGGTATTTGAATATCCAATCGTCGGCCAGATCTGAAAAGTCTGCGCTTCGCCCATCGGGGTGTGAATTCACGGCAGAAGGTTTTCGCCTTTGCCTATTTCCCCAGGGCTGAAACACATTATGCAAGTTCAATGGACGTCACCGCGTTCGCATTTCAATTTCGGTCGCCGTGCAAGCATAATGCCGCGGCCGCTCGGCGAAGTGTACGACATCTGTCAGGAGTGCCTGCAGCCGCCGCCGCCCCGTGACCAAACCGCCAAACTAGCATTACTCAAATTCGAGAAATGAACCATAGATGGATTTTAGTTGAATGGAGATTATTTACGTACGGTACCGATTGGACGGATTCCCAAGTCAGCGGATTTCAATTTTGAAATTAAATTTAATCGTCAATTCAGATCAAATCAATTTAGGAAATGATATTTAATGACGCATCCTGTTAAGTTAATGAGTAACTAGTAACTATCCACCGTTTTAAAATATATATTGTAACATAACCAAAAACAAACTCATAACATATTTTTAATATTTTTACGTTTTCACGGCCGTTCAGATTTTTTTCTGGGATATTCTGCCGTTTTTCTACGACCTTTCCGGCCGACGTTTCGGATCCATTGCAGGGTCCATAATCAGTGTTGTTATGAAGGTAGATGAGGTTGTGGTTAAGTATTGGTTTGCAATACCGTGTCGAAAGCAGGGCGAACAGAAAAATAATATAAGACAACTCGTGATAATACACGTCTCCGACACGGTATTGTCATGGAATACATAAACGCACACACACACCTTGTTTTCGATACTTGTATTGCTAGCCAGTGCTTAGACCAACCATGATAATCGTACACATACACATGATATGACTTGCAATACTTTGTCAAATTAGCTTTTGACAGGGTATTGCAAGTCAATACTTAACCACAACATAACACAATCATAACAACATATCAGCCCTGATGATGGACCCTGTTGTTGGGTCTGTTCTGGTTAAAAGACAACAAATAGTACAATACTGTAAGGCACTTGTCATTGTTGTGTTACTATTTTTTAATAAATGCATGAGAGATGGCTCCATTTACCGCGCGAGGTTACCTTATATACCTTATATAAGTACCTTATAGATTTATAAGGTAAGTACCTTATATGGGAGCGATCTTTTGTCTGATGCTTTTAATGTGTCAATAAATACAGCGAGTTGCTTCTATTTGGATGGCAGTATATTTAATATCTCTTCAAAATGTCTGGAAGTTTCGAATGAAAAGAAAAAAAACTTTCACTTTATCGCCAATATGAAATGTTACAATGCATTTTTTATACTTATATTATTAGTGGTAAATAATTATATCATATAAAAAAAGGCAGGTGTACTCCAGATCAATCCTAAAATTATTTCTTAAAAAATCTACACCAATTACGACCAGAATCAAAGAACCCTAGAAGTAAAATTACTGGAAATATTCTAGTGCCAAAAATGAATACAAAATAAGCGCAACGGTTTTTCATATTTTGTGCTCCACGCATATATATTAGGTCCTTACATATGAAATTGACGTTTAGTATGGGAGGAACATAAAGCCGATTTTTTTTATTATAATATATTTATTTAATCAAAGTATGTACCATTGCTATCTTTGCACTTTTGCCATCTCATAGGTAGTTCATCGATCCCTTTACTAAAAAAACCATTTGGACGGGAATCAATAAAATCTTTGAAGGCGGTTTGGACTGCCCCATCGGAGTTGAATTTTTTCCTTTGCAAGAAGTTATCCAAATTTCGAAAAAAATGGTAATCTGTTGGGGCAAGGTCCGGAGAGTACGGTGGATGTCTTAGACATTCCAATTGAAGCTCCTCTAATTTGGTAGCCGTCTGTTGTGCAGTGTGTGGTCTAGCGTTTTCATGAAGCAGCATTGGCCTAGAGCGATTAACCAGCCTCGGTTGTTTAGCAGCTAGCTTTTCCATCATGGTTTGCAGTTGCTGACAATAGACATCTGCCGTAATCGTCTGGCCAGATTTAAGAAAGCTGTAGTGAACGACACCAGCACTAGTCCACCATACGCTCACAAGTAACTTTTTTGGAGTCATTTTCGCTTGGGGCATGGTCTGGTTGGTTCGGCAGGGTTCAGCCATTGCGATGAGCGCTTCCGATTATCGTACAGGATCCACTTTTCATCACAGGTAATGATTCGATTTAAAATCCCTTCATTATTGTGCCGGTTGAGTAATGCAACGCAGCAGTCAACGCGCGTTTGTTGATTTGCTTCACTCAATTCGTGAGGTACCCACCTTTCAAGCTTTTTCACCTTACCAATTTGCTTCAAGTGGATTAAAACAGTTTTATCACTAACACCGCAGCCTGCAGCTAACTCGGATGTGGTTTGCGATGGATCCGCTTCCACAATAGCCTTCAATTCTTCATTATCAACTTTGGTCTCCGGCCGTCCACGGGGCTTGTTCTGCAGGTCGAAATTTCCAGAACGAAAACGTTGGAACCAAAACCGCACTGTGTTTTCTTTTGCGGCACCGTCGCCATACACATCATTAATCCTTCGAGCCGTTTCTGCAGCACTGGTGCCACGGTGGAACTCGTACTCGTAAATAACGCGATATTTCAAGTTTTTCATTTTGTAAACTGAGTGACGCAAAGAAAAAAACAATTGAGGAAAAAACAAATGAATTATAATTTTCAAAACACAAATACATGAGTAAATAGCTGTATAAATTTGGATTTGGAATTCCTAACCAAAGAGAAGATATTTGAGATCAAATTTGCCAGTACGGCAAAACGCCAATTTCATATGTAAGGACCTAATAATAAATTGTCGATGGAACTTATAGGGCAAAAATAACAATAGTGTGGAAATTTAAAATAGCCTTAAGGCTGATGGATGTAGGGCTACAAAACGAAATAAATGTGTCAACAGTAATTAGTGTTTTTTTTTTTCCTTTCTGTGATTATTTACATATACTTTACTTAAATTAAATCCACAAATTGCTATTCTCTATACTCATTACAATTTTAATTTATCACCGTCATTTAAGGATTTTATTAAATAATACAAAACTATCAAACATAATAATTTCGTTGTCTATCCGTCCGTCCGTTTGTCTATCCCCGTAACTTTGGGTAACGTCCGTAATTTCGTTCGAATTCATGGCTAAAAAAAACGGCCGGAGATAGGGCTTGAACCCTGGGTCACCAAACCCGAACCGATTGACGCATGTGGCTACGGCCGCCTCTCTGGGGACCGCCAAAAAGGCGCTATAAATATAAGCTAGGGCTTGGCAAAGACCCGAAGCAATGTTCCGACATTTTTTGACGTTTTACAGGTAGTCATTTTTATAAAACTTAAAAAATCTGTACAGGTAGTTGCTTTAGAAAAGATTTGTCTAAAATATAGTTAAGAATAGTGTTAAAAAAGTAAAATAAACATTAAATTAAAAATTTGATAAAATATAACGTGACTGAAATAATCAGTTTACTTCTTTATTATTAATAATAATACAGCGACATTTTAGAAAAATGTTACCTCTTGGGAGATACAGTAGTATCGAAACCTTTTGATGTTCTAATGAACTTCTTGACAAGTGCAACGATAACGGAATGAGCGAATTGCATCCTAATGCCTATATATAAGATTAAAATCAAAGACTGTAAAAATATTGTTTACTCGATATGATTCCTCGTTATTAAATCATCGACAAATCACTCGGGCTCAATTATTCGAATCGAATTTCGGAGCTTCGCGGAGCCCTAATTTGATATTTCAAAGTCTCTTCTTCAAATAACAAATAATGAATAATGCCTTAAAGCAAAGTTTGCAGGCAGTCCACTTTTCTTGTTAAAAAATCTATTTCTGAAGTGAAACAAATTAATGGCATTTTCTCGAATTTTTCGCCAAATTTATTAGGATTTTTTGCGCATTTTTAGAATGGTCCGTTTACACAGTGGAAATATTCGGGCGAGGAGGAAGGTAATGAAGAGGAGCCAGCTAGCTGGTAGGCGGCGCAGGCTCGGCGCTGAAAAAACAACGCAATTATTAAGAAACAGCCATAACATATTTCACTACGAAGCTTTTATTGCCCCCTCGCAGTTTTTCAGAAATTTCGCCCGACCTTAGGAGGTAATTGCTCATTCCAGAAATTGGCCATTCTCAAAAAATGACCCAATTTTTGCGGACGGGTTCCGCATTCATAACGGTATCGTCCTATTCGGGAAATGGAATTATTTCTCTTCAACTATTTCGCGCTTTTCTTTCCTGTTTATATGGACTTCTTGGCATACACGAACCGTTTTCTTATACGTAATATACTTACCTATTTTATTTTATTTTAATTTTAACAAAAATACCATTAACAGATCATTATTGATCCTAATAGATAGCCCTAGATTGATATTAGAGTACGAAGTATAAATATTTTATGAATTTTTTGTATAAGATATAATTACACAATACACGTTTTAAGGTAAATAATGTTTTAATGATAAAATAGAATTGTAAATAATATTTAGAATAAAATAAAGACTGGCGGAAATCAATAAATACAATTTAGGAATTAGTTCTAGATTAACAAGTTTTTACACAATATACTTTTTATGATAAATTAATAAAAAATAATGTCTTAAAGATAAAATAAATTGTAAATAATATTCGGAACAAAATATGGAATGTGGAATATGGAATATGGAATAATACAATTTAGGAATGAGTTTCAGATTAAAAAGTTTTTGAACAATACATAATACACTTAATAATAAGTACTATATTAAAAACAAATTAGATGAATCAATTAGATTTATATAAATACACAAAAATCTATCATCTGTATATTCAAAAACCTTTGAGACACACTCGCTAGATGGGTATCCCGGTGTTATCACAATACGTTTTTTAAAGATAGGTAGCATTTAGCGTAGATAAATAACAGTGAGTACAAAGAAGCATGTCTTTTACGTAAACATGTGTTTTATAAAAAAAAAACAAAATTAAATATTTATCCGACAGAATATTATGGTACATATATTAAAACCTGAATAGTATGATAATAATTGTGATAGGAATATTACGAGGTACAGTTGCCGGCAAAGTTCTTGAATTTTTTTGGCGTAGTGGGGGAATGCGCAGAAGACAAATTTTGGGTCTCGTTGGTGGAATGGTACATGCGCAAACTTCCCCCCACTACGCCGAAAAATTTCGAGATGTTTGCCGGCTACTGTACAATATATTATATTTCGATTTTTTTCACAATTTATGTTTTCGAAAAAGTCATTTTTCAATGTATTCATTGCACGCCCTGTTTCTTCTAACTGTTTCATTTTAAGCAACGGGTTTGGAAATGAACATGCAAAAAACAAAAATTTAACCACATCCAAACATAAATCCACAATAAAGAATTGGAAAATAGAAACAGTTGACAAATATGTGTACCCTGGTCTACCAAGAAGAATAGGTCTGGGCTGGACAGCATTTGGTAAATTGAAACACTTGTTTGAAAATAAAGAAATCCCAGTAAGCCTGAAAAGAAAAATGTTCGATACATGTATCCTATCGATGTTGACCTAGGCATACGACCTAGAAACAGCAACACTAACAGAAAAAGCATACATAAATTAAAGTGTACACAGCGGGTCATGGAAAGGCAGGTGCTAGTGCATTAAGTCTTGTCTTAGTGCAACTAGTCTAGTCTAGTAAGATAAGTCTCACGGTGGTTACGCCTATATACTAGGAATACTATCAGACTATAACCTGTTGACAATCTATATATTTAAAAATAAGTAATACGAGTAGTAATAAACTGTTTTTTATTTGATTAAAAATAGACATTATATTCAATAGAAAACATGACATAACCGTCCTGTAAAATTGGGTCCTTGTAATTTATTCAAAGGAGCCTTGAGGTTGAAGATATCAGATCTTTGTCCATCAATCATCCAGTGGCAGCTTTATTGAGGTATTAAGATATTAAATTATACAGGTACATAATCATATTTCACCCCCCCCCCCTTCCCCAAACAATAACTACTAACAAACATTGTTCTTCCACATTTTGGTTGTTGTACATATTACAAAAAAAATGGAGGAGCGTGTACGTACGTGCGGTAGAAGTTATACTTCTTTGTGATTATACGTGATTGTGATAATTGATATGTACATATTGGTTAAAAATGTATATTAATGCAATTATACGATGTCTAGGGAGATGATAAATGTAATTGATAATACTCAAGTATAGCTAAATTATTAATATTTGTTTTTGAAGTGGTACAAATGTAATGTATAATTTATGTATAATAAATAAAGTATATAAAATAAAAAATAAAGTATGTATGTATAATAAATAATGTAATAAAAATAAAATAAATGTACGAATGATTTTGTTAAGATGTGTCGTTTACGTGAGTGAGAAATTGTAGAGTTCTGGGGACCGTACCTCGGGGGAATCCAAATTCACCTATTGGTGGATGTGTGGAGGAGTGGGGAAATGGATTGTAATTGTAAGTGGTTATCCCTCACCACACACAAGAATCGTAATTATTTTTGGTGAGGTATATACATACAAAAAAAAAATTGAATTGAAAACATTTTCTAGTTATCATTGTAATAAAATATTATATATATTATTAATTAAATAAATAAATAAAAAAAACTATAGGTTTGTGATAGCTAAAATGACAGATAAATAAATCTCTTCGAATCTACGTCTCACGACGATTCGAAGACATTTATCGCAGCAGCATCACAGACACATGATGCAACGAATCAAAAATGGTGCCTAAAAGTACCTACCCGCTTTCATGTTTTATCGATTTTCGGTTCCGTAACTATACAACTTTGACAGCCGCATTGAATGTCGAAAGAATGAATGTGTTTTTTTTTGACAGTTGAAAAATCATCGACAGTAACTTCACAACTGAAATCGTAATCCAATAAATCTTTCTAATTTTCAATTCAATAACCAATCATTCGTCAGCTTTTGAATTGAGCATCTTGAAGTTGCTTGAACATATTGAAGATAGGCTTTATAATTGGTACCTACTCGATTCAAGATGATCGAAAAAACATTATTGATATTACTGGAACACTTATTTCAAATGAATAAATTTTTGACAGTCTGAAGGATGCGCGCGCATTTCGTGGTCTCGCATATTCCTCAAAGCGCCAAAAAATATTAAAGAAGTTACGAATTTTTTAAACAGCATTTTGAAACAACGTTAATTACATCGTCCATTCATAATATTATATTGTTAGATGGATTATTCAATTTATGGCTTATTTCCTGAAATTATGGAACGCACAGATTTTTTTCTTGTATGCAGTGCACGCCCCTGCAATCAGCTCGGAGTAAGAGTTTCCAACTCTATGCAATCAAGCAATTGTCGAGTGGAGACTTTAATTAGAAGCCGCCAGGGGCGGATAGGCTCGGCGGAGCACTGGAAAAAATCCCAGTGGGCCGATGATTAAAATTCATAAAAAGATACTCGGCAAATAAGAGTAAATACAAAAGTATTGTTTCTTGTCGTAAACCATGCCATCTGTTGACTTTTTGGGGTATTATTTTATAGAAAAAATCAGAATCGGGTAAAACCGTCGTGGTGCGCTGTAATAGTTAAATTTTAATCTGTTTATCCAACGCAAGAAACAGGAATAACCGAACGTCAAAAAACGTCGTTGTCAATTGGACAGTACATACATTTTATATACGTACCTACGTAGAATATGTAATAAGTTGATTCAATATTTATATAAAAAGAGCATTAGTGAAAGAAATATGGACTTAGAAACTATAAAAAACTGTTTTTCTCTAAATAAACATTTCTTGAAATTCATTGTTTTCTCGAGGAGTCTTCATATTATATTTGTCAAAAAAGATAAACTTATTTTTTTATTTAAGTTTACATAATATTTTACATATATGATACACATTATTACATTTTGATGGAATTTTTTTTCAAATTTTTGACAGTCCCATATAGTGATGGTACCCGTGACACACTAACTGTTATTTCAGATTTGTATCTGATTGCGTCAGTGATTGGCAACTAATTTTTTGCAATTCGACGTGCAACAATCGCTACTAGACAATAATGATATCTTAGTTATCCATCATCGTATCATATATACGATCAGATACAAACCCCAAATAACCGTATCGAAAATAACCGGTTACAATAACGGTTTAATCATCACTAGTCCCATGCAAGTATAAACTTGTGTATGGAACCGGAGAATGTCCAAGTGTGATAGATAACTGTTTTTTAATAAAATATAACACATCCATGCAAAGAATTATATATAGAAATATTTTAAGATAAGTATGTTAAGTTTATGTTACAATATTTAAAAATAAGCATGTTATGGTTGATATCACAAATTCCATCACTCAATTGTTTAATGATTTTACGCACTTTTTGAACTTTGCATAATGTTATATAGTTCTAATATTCGCTGGTAAATTATTGAAATATTTAATTCCTAGGTATCTGTAGCGGTGTTGCATGGCTGTTTCACTGCATCTAGGTATGTTTAGGGTTCCAATCATGCGCGCTCTTTTGATACGTTTGTTTTGATATTGAAATTTGTTTATTTATATTTGTGTTTTGTGGATTGACTATTTCTTTGTGTTTGTAATATTGAGTTGGTTTTATATTTGCGGTCTAAACTTCGGACCTTGAATTCTTGGAACAGTAATTCCGTAGGATTTAGGTTTCTTTAAAATTATTTTTATGATCAATTTTTGTAATATTTTTAATGTCTGCAGAATAGTTTTATACGTTCCTCTCCAGCCAATTATTCCGTAATGAAGTATGGTTTGGACAAAGGCGTGAGAAAAATGATTGAATGAGATTGGTAATTACATACACCATCATTATTAATTTGATTGTACATATAATAGAAATAAGTTCGTTACTATAAAGTTGGTTATATAATAATACTACTTATGCTCTCCGGCTTCGCTCTGAATTTGGATTCTTGGATTTATTTATTTTGTATTCCCTTACATTTTTCTGAAAAAATAATATAAGAAAAAAAGTCGAATCAATTCAAGTCTCAAGTCTTTATAAAAATTAATAAAATAAAAGCGAGTTTTAACACATTCTAATACACTCTACGCTGTTCTCTTTCTTATTAAACTTTTAGTTTTATTTCAATTTAAATTAAATAAACATTCTATTTTACGCAAATAGTTAATTACCTAAATATTTACTTTGTCTCTCAGTAGATTTCAGCACTCATATTTCGAAATAATTTTTTTAAATTGAAAAATATGTTACATAAAATGGCATCTTGTTTTATTTTTTGGCAGTTATTTGAATATTTCAAAGGTTCTTGTCTGATGGTTAAAATGACGTTGCGAGCTAATAATATATGGGTTGACCTATAAATTCCATGCAGGATAAGCTGGGCATATTTCACGATTACAGAACGCACCGTCCAAAAGTTTTTGCTGCTTCGCACAAACACTTTTTTCACTATATGTTATTTCTCAGTCATGCTACAACAAATACGAAATCAAATTATGTTAAAATTTTTTTACCTATAAAATATTTATAATTTCCCGGCCCGGCTTTAGGTCACCAATGCATCCCTGAGTTTGACTATCCACATAGAATGGAGTTTTAAATATCGTATTCTTTAATGAAATACGAAAAAGCATTTATTTTATGATAACAGTAATTATTATTTTCAGTTAACTATCACGACCACAGTGGTAAACTGCGATTGCAATTTTATATAAACATTTTTAAAATCTAATAATCTGTATTTTTCTTCATGAAAAATTTAATAGATTTAACTGGCGGTACCTACTCCCATTTCCGCATTCAAATACACAGAATTTTCGAACAAAAATGTTAACTTAATTGTAACTTTTTACTTCCATTGGCAATCTATTTACCGAAATCTTGTTAAGTCAAATTTTAATGCGAATTTCTCCGAACCACTTTGCTCTCAGGCAGTATTGATTATTCAAAGGAACTTTCGATCCATATTTTACCAAAGAGGTTTCACGAGATTTACGTCCAACTTTTTTTAGCTAATGAAATGGCATTTGGCCCGTGATACACCCGAACGTAGATACTTTTTGCTGGAATTTAAAAATTACAAGTACTTACCTACTTACTGTCTGTATTATTGATTGACAGTTGCTTTGTGTTGCAAAATGATTAATTTATTCTTCTTATGATGCCATCTTCTATCGGAGGTCGGCGATCATTCTGGCGATTACTATTTTATTTACCGCCGCACGGAACAACTCAGTCGAGTTACATTTTTACCAGTACCTTGAGATGCGGCGTCATCCTACGCTTCTTTTACCACTTATTTTCTCCTGAATAATGAGTTGATTTAGACTATATTTTGGTCCTCTAAATAATATATTCGAGATACTCCAGCTTTCTTGTCTTGATACTCAGTGCGTTCAAATAATTTATTTTACCCAAACTTTGGCAGGACTAACTACTTAAAAAACTGTTTTGTAACTCGTTCCACTTCAAAATATAATCTGTTAAATTCTACAAATAACCTAGACATTTTTATTGACAATTTGCTTTTATTGAAAATGAAACTCCGTAATTTTATTTATGATTATTGAAATTAATTTAATACTTCTTTAATTGAATCCCATTCCCTTCCTCTTCTCACCCTTCCTCTTTTATGCATTATCATAATTTAAACTTTCATCACATATTCTTTATCAATTTTTTTACTTATTTTTTTTTACCAGCTTCTAGGAAACTTCACTGGTCATGCTAAATGTATGTTTTTTCGATATTATATAATTTTTTTGTTACATTGTACTGTATGTTTCCCAAAATAAAATAAAATAGTTTGCAGCACTTTTCGGTCTTTTTCCATACGCTGGAGCACTTCATCATTCGTCACTATCCACCCAGGAAAATTTCAATATGCGTCTATAGATCCGCATCTCAAAAACCCCTTTTTCGTGTATTAGTTTTTGGTTTATTGTCCATGCTTCCACCCTATATATCTACTCTATGATTATTTTAAGAAACACTAAATTCAGCTTAGTAATACACACCCCTTGAGTTATATTTGTCACCGCTATAGTTTCGAGAGGAGCAGTCACTTTCATCATCCAGTGTAATTAATAACGAACTTCAATACAGAATTTTATCAACTTATTCGAGTAGGGCAGGGTCGCGTCGTGGGGAAGATTTTTTGGTCATTAGGGGCACCGCATTTAGAATTGGAGACGTGTTGTAGAATGTGATGTTGTTCACACGGTGACCCGCGTAGTCCAGTGGGCATGACACCGGCTTCCCATACCGGAGATACATCAAGGTGATTTTCTCTAGCCTGGGTATTTTTGTGATGCATTTCGCCCGTTGTAGCGTTAAAAAAAAGTGGTTTCTGAGAACTTTAAAATTTTAAAGGTTTGCAAACTGTTCATTTTCAATCCTTTATGAGGTACCGAATCAAGTAGTTTTAATTTATGACTATCGAGGGAATGGTTGGTATCAATATGTGGTTGGCGAATTCCGAGAAGAATAAATTGTGTGGTTGGTTAGAAAAAATTGCCAACCGGCAATAAATCCGCCATATTATTTATATGTATAAAAAAATTGAATAAATAAATAAATAATATATCTTGGTCAATATATGTCGGGATGTATGAAAGAGGCAGGAAGCACGAGAGAGTACTTCAAGAACTGCTCTATAAGCTACCAAGAAACCGCATAATTACATTTAAATATATATACGATCTATGTTTTTATTTATTAAGAAATAATGAAGTGAACTGTCGGGACAATGGGGGACAAATTTTGGATGGCAACCCTGCGGCTCAGCTCTCCTTTGCAACGCTGGGTTGCACGGTTGCCTTTAGCACTCAAAAATGCCAACCTGGCGGCGAATGAGTAGAACCGATATAGGAACTTTTGCTCATAAAACGGTCTTGGGTAAATTGCAGGTCTGCCCTCGTTGTACAAATGTTACAAGTAATAAATTATACATATTCGAGCGGACAACGATTTTTTTCTGGATACGTACTGGATACCCGACTTCCCACAATATCCTCTTCCTCAGTGTGAAGCGCGGAGGATATCACATGAATAAATATAAGCTTTTCATGGAAAGGTCGCGGGTTCAAATCTCACTCCAGATCACCAAGTTAGTCCTATTTTCATAGCACAAGCGTTTAGCTTAATTTGAAAATAGTTAGAATATTGATGTGACACGTATTCCGTGTTCGCATCTCTATTTAAAAAAAAATAATAGAAATTTTATTAACACATTTTTGTGTTCACAGTTTAATTAAAATGAGAAAAATATCATGTTTAGTAATGCTTAAATTGATAAAGTTCAATGGACAAAAAAATGCTCGAAACAGTTAAAAGCTTAATTGATTACAGTGTGTTCTGGATGTGTTTGTTTACAAATATGATTGAATTATTCGTTGGTAGAAGCCGCCTGGGTACCGTGGTAGAGGGAAGCGGGGCACTTTGATGCAAGGGGTACGTTGATACACCACAAATATTTCACAATTAAGAAACGGCATTCGTATCGCTATATCACTAAAATGTGTCTACAGATCTGTGTGGATACTTGTTGCAACCGCGCTGCCCACCAGTTAGCCATAAAATCAGCCAACTAAAAAAATATGTGAAATGTAAGTGTTTCCACGCTGTCGCTTAGTTAAGATTTAAGAATATGAAAGGTAAGCTATTTCATTCAATAATCAGGATTATAAGTGATTTTTAAAAAAGTTCAGTCGATTTATTAATAAATTTTTATTTTTGTTGAAAATGTCCGTTGGGGTATTTTGATACACCAAGACACGGGACACGTTGATATGCATCTGTTTTCCAGAAAATGGTGCAAACTTATAAACCTAAGATTGGTAGAAAAAGTATCGATGAGGAAAACGTTGCTTATAAGAAGGGCAGCTTACAAATACAGAATCGAAGCTACAATTTTGAAGAAAATGAAGCGTCATCTTCTAATACATATTGGTCCAAGTACACTGTTGCACATGTTTTCTCAACTTCTCAACAATAAAAATAGTATTTTTCATAAAAAGTTTGTAAATACTTAGCATTCTCATACAAATGACGCTTTCTATCAAAGTGCCCCGTAGATGGGACAGAATGATAGAAAATCCTTTTTACTAAAGTCATTATTATAGTTCTTTTGATTGCTATTATAATATTTACTAGTTATGCCATGTATGGGAGCGTCTATAAACCACGTGGTCTGATGAAGGGGGGGGTGTGTTAGGTAGAATGCTACGTTGGGCTACGTAAGGTAGGGGGGGGGGGGTGATCAGCGTCAAGCTACGTAATCTTTCATTTATTTTATTTGGCAGAATTAAAACGGTACAGAATATGGGATCGATAAATCTGTGTAGATCGGTTTGCACTTAATAAATAATTTAAAAATAGTTTAGGTAACAGAAACAGTACAAAATGTGTTTATTTGAAAACCATGTTCCGCTCGGTAATAACGCGCCAACACCTTTACATATTATACTATTCCTAAACATACCTATACATACATAGAAACTAAAGGTTTTATAATGAATTTACTTCAACAACTTGAAATCAATAAACGCACAAATGATCCAAATTATCTATATTAATTAGTCAACAAAAAAATATCTTCTCTCCACTTCTTAATATGTTTAAGAGACCCAAAATCATGACCATAAATTAAAATAATATTTAATGTAATAATGAGCATTAATAAAATAACAACTAAATAGAGGCACTTTCAAAGTAATTCAGTTAATCACACAAAACGGAGAATTTTGATAATATAGGGGTTCACCGAAAACATCTAATTATCCATAGGGGAAGGGGTAACTTAAACCTTATAAATAAGTCGATTATACGTGGTATATACACTGTTTGATAATGACCTTACAAACCTTTAAATATATGTCACATTTAAAATAACACTTAACCTGCAGAACTTAATAATAATATTTATTAAAATTTAATTTATTTTTATGTTTAATTAAAAATAAACACGGAGTTCTACAAAACTAAACATAAAAACCATAAATAAACAACCTTAACCTGCAGAACTTAAAAATAATCGAAACACTTAAAATCATTCAAAGACTAGCAATTGGCGAAATACAAGATGAAGACGTAAAATTACACAAAATACACGAAAAACACCAGCACAACACTAGAATGGCTCAAAACTATCACATAACACACGCCTAAACAAAAACAGGACAATTTCGACTAATTTGCAACGGATTAAAACTATACAATGACCTGCCACAACAGACCAAACAACTGACCACTGACAAATTCAAAACAGATGTGACAAAAATGCTAAAACTCGGTCAACTATAAAAAAATGACTTTGTATCTAAATTATATAAAAATGTTATACATAAACCTTTTAGGTTTCCATTATATTTTAAATAAAAAAAATATTTACTAAATTTTAATTTATTTTTAAATTTCATTAAAATAAACACAAAAACCGTAAATAAAAAAAAAAACACAAAATGTCTTGTGGTAAACGCAGAAGCCACGTTAGGGCTAGATGGGGGAGGGTGGGGTTCAAAATGGAATATACATAAAAGGCAATTTTTACTTCCTTTCTTTTAACTCGTGGCGTCTGCTTGCTTGCCGGCTTGCCGTCGTAAAAAATTTTGAGTCGATTTTTAACCCTTTTCCCGTGATCCCATCGAGCTGAAACCTGGCAAGTAGACTAGTGGCGACGATCAAGAAGATGTATCAAATTTTCGTTAAAAAAATTTGATAATTATAGTATAATTTCGGATTTTTAGAAATTTTATTGTTTTTTTCAAATTGGAATCATTAGAAAAGTTTGATTTGTGTGTCGCGGAATATTTTCTAAATTTGAATTACTCCATCGGTATACATAATAGGTACTTCACTACGAATGTCGAAAATCTAAATTGACTGACAAATGTTTTTAGAATTTAATCTTCAAAGCATGAAGTGTCTTATCAAAGCTCAAAACATCTGACATTTTAGAAATATGTTAAATTACTGTAAGTTCAGTGTTGCATTATATGTTTTAATTCGTCTTTAATTGTTGTTGTATTTTACAAAGAAAGCGAGTATAATAAAAACTTGGTTTTTATGGGTTACTTTTTTTAAATTCAATCTCTTAACTCAATTTTGTTACATAAAATGCGAGATAGAATTTTTATGCGTCGATCTCCCCCACTTGCCCCTACCTGCAGCACCCAATAGCGATCGAACAGTTACAGTTCGACTAATTAACTTTTCGGGTAATCTCTTTGTATTTATTTTCATGTGTTATTTGTACTTTTCTGATTGAATGAACGATCCGTATGGGCCGAGACCATTTCGTAACCATTTGCTGTCAGTAAATAAAAGCTTAAATGTAATGTTTAATTGTGACACATTTGGTCATTCTGGTTCGCAAGTTGCACAGGTTGCCTCATAGCTAGTAGCAAAAACTTTACAGGTGGATTCCTGCTTTGATAATGAGTCGAAAATGTTCAAGCATCCGTGACCTGCTAATGTCAATAGTTATGGAGATGTGCAATATCAAAGTTTGTATTTTTTTCTCAATATTCCTTATTTTTTGAAAAATGTAAAGTATTATTACAGTAACTTATATTGATGTTACATTCGCTTCAAAATAACTCAAAAAAATGATAAAATGACTTGTTTTATAGCGAATTAATTTTTCATTATCAATATAAGTTTATTGTAATATGGTAGTCCAACTTTTTGCAAAAAATAAGTAAGAAATATTGAAAAAAAAATGCAAACTGATATACACATAGATTTAATTAGAATATTACAAAGATGTGACATAGATGAGAAAAATGTGAGAATAAGAAGAAGAAAAAGAAAAATAAGAGATTAGCTTGTTGGTCTTGTGGTTAGGACACTGGCCTCGTGATCCAAAGGTCGTAGGTTCGAACCTCACTCCATACTAGCAAGTTAGTCCTATTTTCATAGCACAAGCGTTTAGCTTAGTTTGAAAATAGTAAGAATATTGATGTGACACGTATTCCGTGTTCACATCTCTATTTAAAAAAAAATAAATTAAAAACTTGTACTAAGAGCAAAACGCTATTATTAAACTTGAGAATGGAGCCGCTTCACGAGGCCTTCCAGTTCAGCGTGGAGTCCGACAGGGATGTGTTCTCATTGTTCAATCTATACTCTGACATGGTATTCGAAGAAGCGCTAGATAATACAAACCTTGGCGTGAAAGTCAACAGTGTGGCTATCAAAACATCCGATATGCTGATGACACCGTTTTGCTGGCAGATAGTGTTGAAGACCTGCAACAACTGCTCAGTAAAATTAATTCCACTGGCGAACAGTACGGTCTAAACATATATTACATACATTACTAAACATATATTAATATTAGCAAGACCAAGTTTATGGTTTTTAGCCGAGAGAACCATCCAAATGTGTGCCTTCAATTAAAGGGTGTCAACATTGAGAGAGTAAAACAGTTTAAATATTTGGGCAGTATTATTACTGGTAATCTAGACCCTGATACGGAGATCAAATGCAGAATATAGACAGCCCGTACATCTTTTAATAAGATGAAAAGTCTACTCTGTAATGACGAAACTTTTTCCCAGATGATCGCCGACGTCGGGGGGACCCGACAGGGCACATGAAGAAGAAGAAGAAGAAACTTTGATATTGCAAACCTCCATAACTATTGATATTAGGTCATGGTTGCTTGAAAATTTTCGACTTATTATCAATTCACTTGTAAATTTTTTGCCACTAGATATGAGACGCCCTGTATATTGTCACGGAATCGTGGCAGTGGGAGGAAAATGAAAAACTTGAAATTAATTTGTGTTTTTATTAATAAACTTAAACCACTGGATACGAATTTAATCGGAGCACCGTTATTTAATTTACATCGATTTCATAATTCACATTAATTATCACTAGAATATCCCACACGTGTACTTCTCTAATTATTTTTTATGTTTATAGCGTTAACTTTGTGGTTGGACATAATTATTAATTTGAAAAAACTAACAAACTTTGTATAAACCACACATGTTGTTTTTAAACGTCTCTTCGTCAGGACGGACGCACAATAACTTCCATCAAATTAATTTGTAAGAGTCGAACGAGTGACGAACATTATATAAAATCCTATATAAAATCCTATATAAAATCCCAAAAAGCGGATGGTGGGAATATTGATTCCATGACTTGGGGCGAAAAAATGGTACGGGGTGCAGATATTGCCGAGGCGTTTGCAGGTCATTTTAAAACAGTCTATAGTAATGAACCTCCGCTTCTCGATATTAATATTGCTAAAACATGTTCTACGATCGGTGCACAGTCTATTGATGTTCAATATATCAATGAAAAGGATGTGGCCGACACTATTAAAAATCTAAGTAATACCCATTCTCTTGGGCCAGATCTCATTCCAACATTATTCTTAAAAGGCTGTGTGGAACTGATAAAAAAACCACTATGTTTTTTGTTTAATCTTTCTGTAAATACAGGGGTCTTCCCGGAAACATGGAAGACGTCAAAAGTTACTCCCATACACAAGAGTGGTTCTAAGTTATCCGTAGAAAATTATAGACCTGTAGCTGTTCTCTCTGCACCAGCTAAGGTATTTGAAATCATAATAAGTAAAACCGTCGCTTCCCGAGTAGAGCCGTTTATAATTGATGAACAACATGGATTCAGGAAAGGCCGCTCGGTTGAGACCAATCTGATGATTTTCACAAATTATGTCACGGAAGCTTTGGACGCGGGACATCAGGTAGACTGTTCATATAATGACTTCGCCAAAGCCTTTGATACAGTCAACCATGATGTCTTATTGAAAAGGTTGTATGAGATTGGTTTCTCGGATGGTATGCTAAAATTTATGGCGAGCTACCTCCAAAATAGGAACCAATACATTTCCTACGGTCTATTCGCGTCAGAGTGCTTCTATACCTTCTCGGGTGTCCCGCAAGGATCTAACCTGGGTCCATTGTTGTTCTCGATTTTTATCAATAATATAAAAAAATGTAATTTTAAACTCGCGCTTTCTGTTATTTGCGGATGACTTAAAGCTTTTCTTAAAGGTGTCAACTTTGGACGATTTTCATCTTCTCCAAACAGATATATCAAATATATGTGAATGGGGAAGACGAAATAAACTTTTGTTTAATGTTTCCAAGTGTTCGGTTACATCCTTCACTAGGGCCCAAAAAACTCTATTTTTTCGCTACAAAATGAACGACCAAAATCTGACAAGAACATCGAATGTTAAAGATCTAGGTGGTAAATTTGTAAGCAGCCTGACATTTCATGATCACATAGAGACGATCAGTGGTAATGCTCTGAGAATGTTAGGATTTGTTCTGCGTACTGCCAGGGTTTTCGAGAATACCCGCGTACTGAGAACTCTTTCCAACTCCTTGGTGCGGAGTAGACTCGAGAGTGGCTCGATGATCTGGGGGCCACATGAGAGCAAGTACTCTCTTATGGTGGAGAAAGTCCAAAAGAAGTTTCTGAGATATCTCTACATGAGAGAGTACGGGCCTTATCCTTGGCTTTACCCAACCGAGTTTCTCCAGGGTATGCTTGGCTACAATAGTTTAGAGACTAGAAGGAATGTGTATTTGATTACACACTTTTATCGATTGTTGCGCGGTATGATCGACAATACTGAAATTATGCAGAGCATTGGTTTGTATGTTCATGATAATTACCTTAGACATCGTCAGCATAGATTGTTTCACATTCCAATATACAGGACCAACCTGCCGATGGTTATGCCTGTTGGAAAAGCTACAGCTATGCTGAACAAGATCGCTTTGGATATTGATATATTCCATGTGTCTGAGGGGGTTTTCCGAAGCAGGATTCTCCTACACCTTTGACCAGATTATACAGGTCACTTCTAATTGTTTAATAATTGTTTAATAATAAATTAGTATTTTAATACACAATATGTATATGTATATGTATATGTATGTATGTATATGTATATGTGTATGTATGTATACATATGTGTTTATGTATATGTATATGTGTATATGTATATTTTTAGATGTAAGTTAATAATATGTATGCATTGAACAGAATGTTTGTAATGTACATATTATGTAATAAATAAAAATTGAAATTGAAAAATTGAAAAAAAATAAATTATAAGGTGTATAAAATGAGGTTCAAAAAAAGTATAATTCTCTACGCAACAATGTCTGTGGCTAACGATACCTGATACGCTCAAATAAAATATAATAATGAGGTATGAGAAGCAAAAAAAAAACAAAATTATCTATATTCAAGAACACATTCATATTTGTGAAGTTGTAATTTTTCAGAACAAAGTTCTGTGAAATTTTTTACAACCGAATTAATTAATCAATTAGAAAGACATACAGAAAAATCTAATTCACGAAAAAATATTAGGTTACTACTGGGATACGAACCCAGGTCACCTCCTTTCCGGGGCCGGTGCTCTGACCACTAAGCTATAGCAACCCTCTATGTCTCCGTGAATATATCGACCTTATATGTAGTTCTCATTTTTAATTAATTGATTTTTTTTTAGTAACCATCTAGTATCCCATTTTACAAAATTATCTATTTACTAATGAATAACCGGACGAATACAACAGTAAACGATATAAGTATCAGTCTTGTCGGACATGTCTCAAACGATCCTGTCCGTTCACAAGGGTTGAAAATTTTCTGAGTCATCGCGCATCTGACATTAGCATGCAGCGTCCATCTGACGCATTCCACCCTCGCGTCTACAGCCCCGTCAGATGCTGTGGAGCCCTGACGACCTTTCACTTTACACGTCCTGACGCACGCGGCTGGCGCAGAGGCGACGGAAGTCAGCCGAGCGTGGCAGCGGAAATCAGCCTCAAAGTCATTCATCGGTTCATCAAAGAGTGAAGATTGCGAGCTGGTTGAGCACTCGTTTCACGTTTATAATCAAAACACAGTAGCGAAGGGAAAGACTACATTTCAAAGTGTGCGCTACATTTGTAGTAGATACCGAAACAATACACACTTCATCTACTTCAATAAACTTCATGAAGTTAAGTAATTGTAGTACTACAAAATTGTATCTACTACAATGACCTCTAAGAAGTACTTCTTGAAAGTGTGTTACTACAAAATTTCAAATCCACGGGGAAGGGGGGGGGGGTTCGGTTTCCAAACTTTTCTTCATTCGATCACCAATAACAATGTTTCGGCAAATTTTCTAATGTATTCAACTGTAATCCTATGTTATTTGTGTTAATAATTTCTAAACCCTTAATAATATCAAAATAACGGTTTGTTTCCAAAAGATAGTAAGACAATTCAGAATAGTTAATGCTATTATAAACATCTTAAGTTATACGTATATTACATTAATGCAATAATTACAAATTATTTTATAAATCACCGATTTTTAAATAATCATCCTTATCCTTGTTATTTAATATGTAATAACGTGTTTTATAAGCACATAATTAAGCAGGTTTATATGCAAAGAAGGAATGCTAAAGAAAATACAAACAACACAAAATAAAGCGATGCGTATAATATTGAAATGCAACAGAAGAACAAAAATAGTGAATGAAATAAAAATGTTGAATGAAATTAGAGACAGTGGTTAAAACATAATGTTTTGTTACAGATACTTTTATAATAAAAAAGGATTTTCATTAATAAAATACAAAATGGCGAAAAAGGAAACTAAAGAAGAAAAAAAAATGCTTCACAAATTGTTTAATGTTCCAAGCACTAAAAGTGACTACTGTTATATACTTTAGGTTTTTAATTTAAAATCAATTTTTAAATTATGTATTAGTCCATATATAATATAAAGCTAAATAAATTTTGAAAATTAAATAAAATATACATTATACATATAGCGTAGATACTTGGATCTAAAATCTTACCCACAAATTGATACGAGTTTTGCAAGAAAATAAAAAATATATACTCACTACTTAATTTTTATAGTTTAAATATATAGACTACTTATGTCAACTCGAAGTAACTTAAGATTAAAAGAACATCGCTGTTGCTTGAAACATAATAACTTTTCGAAATTCGCCAACCACATGATTTTATCAACCAGCCTTTCGATATTCATAAATTAAAACTACTCCACTCGCTTTCTCATAAAAGATTAATAACGAACAATTTAGAAACCGTTAAGAACTTATATTCTGAGAAAACATTTAGATATGATTAACATCACATTCCACAACATGTCTCCGATCCAAAACTTGTTCCCGCTAATGAGCGAATAACTCCCCCCCACTCCGCGACCCGCTGCCCTACTCTATTAAGGCTATTTACTTATGACGATGCTGGAGATACTCTCGAAGCTAAATTAAACTAAAAACTCCTGACAAAAATAACTCAACCTGTATGTATTAATCAGTTAATTAAAATAATCATGTTGCACCGCAAAGTAGATAACTACAATATTAATAAAGGATATTAATGATAAATACCACAAAGACAAGGTAAATTTTAAGCGTACACAACAAACACGAGTTACAAGGTTAGCAATTGAAATTAATTTCGAGGTACCTAAAATGAAAACGTCTTTTGGATAAAGACAATTTAATTTCACTGCCCCGCTTGTTTTTAATAAGTTATCAAATGAAACTAAAGAAATTACAAAACACAAACCTTTTAAACACCGTATCATTAATTTTATAAAAATATTAGGTATGTAGAAGGTATGCTGAAGTATCTGCTTTATATAATTTCAAGTATACTCTAATATAGTATTTATTTTTGTATCCACTTCAATTTTTTATTTTTTTGTATCTTATCTTTTGTCTTTATTTTTGTATATACTTACATGTTTATCTTAATTTTATATCTATATTTTCTTTTCTTTTAGATTTATGTATTCTTATGATTGTATATATTACTAAATTCTTTCTGCTTTCTTTTTTACGTTTATACTTATTTACGATTGTTATTTGTTACTATTATATAAATATCAAATGAGAATAACTGCAACAGAAAAGGTTTTACCTAGTGTGGCAGTTATTAGTAACTTATATTAAAACAAATGTAAAATAAACAATAAAATAGATAAATAAATATTTTAATATTCGAACATATGTACCTTTTTACTTCCATTATTTCACCTTGTATTTCCAGTTGTATGTTTTTGGGTTTACTATTGGTTGATTGAGAAATGTGTGTTTATAACTTTATGGTAAAAGGCTGATGTTGTGTTGTATGGGGCGAATATACGAAAGGGTTGTTGGAAAGGGTGGCTATGCAAGTCGAAAAAGTTAGTTTGACAACTTGTATCAGGCACTGTTGAAATATGACATACATACATACAACAGTGGCAACTTTGTATGTATAACTTTTGATGCCTGCTAATTGATTTTATTAAACTAGGGTGCGTTCCGTGCGCAGGGTGGCGATTTGAACAAAGTTTAATTGAATTGTTTATTAATCAATTTATGACATCTAATTAAATTTTAATTAATAAAAGCTTATAAAAATACGATAGCATTTTTATGTTTTAAAAACGGAATGATACGAAATCCATACGGTGTACAACTAGCTAGTCCGCAATATTGTCACAGGTCGTGACTGCGGGAGATAAATGAAAACACAGGAAATTAATTAGCGATTTATTAATTAGCAGATTGATCATTTTAATAAATTGACAAGGTGAATGAATTTTTCACAATCGAAATAAGTTACTGTAATGATGTATCAGATCTTTTTGCAAAAAATAAGTTAGAAATATTGAAAAAAATGCAAATTTTGATATTGCATATCTCCATAACTACCGATATTAGGTCATGGTTGCCGGAATATTTTCGACTAATTATCAAGGCAGGAATCCACCTGTAAAGTTTTTTGCTACTTGCTATGAGACACCCGATATAATATGTGATTATTAAATTGGAAATAGTTTTGGCCAATGATATTTACACATACATTAAAAATGAAAAGCATTTCTTTTTCAATTTGATCGTCTTAATTTGAATGAGTAAGAATTTTATTAGAAATATTTTTAGAGTCGGATACAATTTATTTTTCAGTAGTCATGTAGTCAGTTTAATACTTGTCAGGTC
Source organism: Agrypnia vestita (assembly GCA_016648135.1). Lineage (NCBI taxonomy): Eukaryota > Metazoa > Arthropoda > Insecta > Trichoptera > Phryganeidae > Agrypnia > Agrypnia vestita. Next base: position 50,337 of record JADDOH010001612.1, on the reverse strand, counting down.
GATGAGGGTTCCCGATACTCCTGAAAACTACTAGTAAAATATACACAGTATTTTTTTGGAAATAGATAGGTGTGTGGGAGATATTGGGTGGAATCTATTAACCTTACATTGTGTAAAAGTGATCACGTAAGCCAGCCATATGATAGGTGATAAGTCCTACAAACACCCAAAAGACCTACTTTCCCATATAAATAGTTTCGTCTCTATTTATCTTAATTAATTAAAAATATACTTAAACTACATATAACATAGTTTATGTTTTCATCCATTTTAATGATCATTATCACATCAATTTCATCCAAAAACATTTACTAATTTCTACAAAATACCTTTAAGTCTACAACAAAAGTATTTTAGCTGGTTTTTCTCTGAATGCCCTTTTTGATGTTACACATGTGGGGTATAAAAGCAAAGGCAGCAATATCCAAAAAAATAAAATACCGTTTGGATACCGTTCACCGAGGATTACTAATTTAACATGTACTGAATTATAGATTCTATATATCTATCCCTTCCAAAATCATGTTTCCTATAAATTTATTGGCTATACTTTCTACAAAATCTCCAAATCAGTACATTATAAATTAGTTACTCTCGATGACTGCATTCAATTTTTTTTTGGATTTTGTTGCCTTTGCTTTTACACCCCGCATATTGTCTTTTATCTAATTAGGGTTGTGTATAGAATTTCACGGCTAAACTAAAAATATAACTGAAAACCAATTTGCTGCGAATATATCTTTTAAAAGGTGATAAATTCAAACAAAATTTTTCAAAGTCTCTGAACAATTTATTACGCTTATCTCACGTTTTATCAGTTTTTGGAAACAGGGCTTGTCGGAGGAATATTTGCGTGGAATAGGGCCTCGTTCTTAGAGACGAGTATTTGTAATATATCCAGGCCGTCAATATCGTTATGGCATCTTTTTTAAAGGAATGGAGCAGTTATAGCCCGTGTAGGTGTAACGTACGTATCTACTATATAAAGCCGTCATAAAATATTTTATCAAAGAATATCGAATAAAATAATTTGATTCCATAACAATATTATTGAAAAACATGAAACACTTTGAATCAATTTTTATTTATTCAAAAAGTCACACGACACAAATTTTTACTGGAAATCTATTCCCTAATACGCACTGATTCGCCTCTAGAATATTCCACACGGATACTTTTTTATTTCGCTAGTTGTCTATGTTTTCACTGACTGTCAAACTCAGCTTACAACCAACAACCTTCCTTGCCGTTGTTGCTTATATAAGACAATCGATTTCTGGAACTTTCCCGTACATTTCTGCGTTTTCTAGGTGTTTCCGATTTATTCTAAAACGAGTGTTGGAAAATCTTCGATTATGCGCAGTCACAGTATATATTTCCGAAAAATTGGAGGATAGCTCTCAGATAGATCGTGGCCAATCATCTCGAATCCTTACTATAGCAAGTTGTAGGGTTTATTAAAACTAGGTTTACGGGCATTTTTATATACCTATCTCTACGACACCCGTCCAATTGACGGATGCACATAAATACTTCGTTTTTTCGTATTAAATGATTTTTTAACTGTTTTATTCAACTGAAGTCCTCAATTGTTCAATTGAAATGGTTTAATTCTTTTTTAGAATACGACGCGCTTCTATTTCTGTGCTGTCTTTGATATGTTCTAACATGCGCGTATCAATTATTAGTTCGAAGGCAGTTCGCACATGACCCGACATTTCTTTTGGAATATCCAGTAGGTCCTGCCACACTTTTAAATATTGTGTGAATGGGTAGTCTACCGCTGGACCCACTTGCTTCAAAGCCCATCCATTGTGTTCCATCGACAGCAAGTAGTTCTGTTGTATTGCTTTTGGAGGTGGATGACTTTTTCTCGGAGTCGGTGCTTGAGGAAATGCGCATTCTTTTTTTACCAAGACCTGGAATGTTTTCTCCTTCTGATGACTCTTCTGTCATTTCACTGTAGAAGGATTCGGAAGTCTCGGATTCAATCCGTCAATTTGACGGGTGTCCGTAGAGATAGGTATAAAGCATATAAAGGTATAAAGATTTTCTAAAATAAGAGGTTTCCGAATAAAAAAAAAACTGTCCATATATTTGTACTGATCCATTATAAAAAGTCATTTAAAAAAATCAGAAAAAAATTCTGCCTGTTTAGTAAAATTTACAAAGCAAATCGCTAATCCGTCAATTTGACTTGTGCCGTAAACCTAGTGTTAATGGTAGATTAAGGATTACCAATGCGGTAGTGTGAAGGAAGAATTCCCACACTACCTGGAGAATCTTTCGGTGTTCATGGAATGTGTTGCGTGATTATATACAAGATTCGTGCGGCAAACGTGTAAGAGAAGCACACGGTACAATTATTAGATTGTTACATAATTATCCACCGTTTTATAAGCTTTTTATCGTAACATAAGTAACAAAACATGGATAACAAAAAAGAGTAACTGCGTAAAATCGAGTATTTACGAACGGAAAGTGATTCAATTTAAGAAGTTTTTGGAATAGTCTGAAAACCAGTGGAACACGCGAAAATAAGAGAAGATTCGAGAAAGAACGTTCCCTATATAAGGCATCGTGCTAATTCAGTCATGTTTGACAAGCGACCATAGATCCGGGCAAATAGATTACATGGATAGTGTCTCATTAAAAATGAAAAGAAACTAAGAATTTTTTCCTCATTGATACATGTGGTGGGTGCTTTCCACCGCGTAGATCAATAAAGTTTCTTATCAAAACGTTTTGTATGAATCGATGTTTTTGGTTACGCAAGTTGTGAACGAGTTTGAGTTAGTAATGGAATTAGGAATGGAGCTTTCTCGGTACAGATGGACGGAAGACGATACTGGAGGCTGCCAGAAATAATGATAAAGGCGCTTCGATGCCGTTATCCGAGTTACAAATCACTGGAATCGCGGGCAGTAAATCCATAGCAATTGTTGGCAGAACTTTGAAATGGCGCGAGATTTGCGATGCAAATAATTAATGTTAGATAAGTCTCCGACGGATTTCCTCCGGATGTCGGCTCTCGGACGTCAATTAATTAATTAACAAAAATAAACTTCACAGAATTATTTAATGATATTCTGCATTACTAAATGGATGGCGCAATATGCCATTTAAGAGGTTAAACCGTTGGTTGACGTATTATAACTTCTTCTTCTTCTTCTTCTCTTTAATAGACTTATGTGGTTTGTTCTCCAGAGGATAGCGTCTCCTGTGAGATGGACTCCCAGCTGTCCTTCCATCTTTTGGGAGATCTTCTGCGAGGGCGGGTTCCGTGAGGGTTGCTTATGTCGTGTAATATAAGGGAGTCTGGTGCTGCCTGTTCTCTGGACATAACCATACCAGTCCCTCCTTCGCTGTCCATCGTACAATATCCTCAGCCTCACATATCTCTCTTATTCCGGTGTTCCTCGTGCGATCCTTCAGAGTCTTGCTTGCTACCATCCTCAGTATCTTCATCTCGTAAGTCCTCAATGTTTGTTTACTCCTGATTGTGTCTGCCCTTCCATCAACGCCGTATGTCATTATTGGTCTCACGCATGCTTTATAGATTCTCATCTTGCTCTAATTTGAGCCATTACTCACTCACAAGTTATAGCAATTTGAATTTGTTGGTGAATTTTTAAATAAATTTCATTATTCTTTTGCGTTTTTATCGAAACTCCTTTTTTGGTGGTTAAAATATCTCAACTTTTGGACCAATTTATAGAAAGAGAGAATTTAAAGAATTGTGTTATGACAAATGTCAAATAAACGTCAAATTAAAAAAAGACATTACGAAAATAACGGCGAATAATTAAGCGTGGATCTTATACACTATCTTCGTTCGAAATTTTCTTCTGCGAGTCTACATCTCAAACGCTTTAAGTTGCCTTTCATTTCTTACCGATGTAACTATTATGATGTTCATGTTTATGAACAATTTGAATATTTGTATTTATGATTTATTTTATTTCAATACTATACATTAAATTAATACATTCATATTCAAAACTCTGTATTGAGACAGGCATAGTTTACAATGTTGATTTAATTAGATGCAAGCACCTTGTATATACCTTGGTTAATGAAACAGATCAATCATTGTCTACATTCTGCCACAAATAACAGTGTTTACATGAAATCATGATTACCCTAATATAATATGTTACCTGGCTCGACATTTAGATTGTCACAGTATTTGGATGAGTGCCCCAATATATGATCGACCCAAAGAAGTTATATCTCCCTGGATCGACCCATCTCTCTTATCCAATTTAAAATTTTTTAAATGTTTTTTCCTTTTAATGTCTAGTAAATAGTAGCGGCAGGATACTGGCTTCTCACATCGAGGGTTCCGGGTTCGATTCCCGGTGAGATCACATATCTATGTGATCTTCTCGAGCTTGTTTTTTTTTGTGCAGACTTCAGTAATTGGGCCTATTGACCCATTGAAGGGTTTAAGAAAGAAATATGTCACGCTTTATTGCAAAACGACATTATTACTTGAAAATATTTGGTTTATTGCAAAACGACATTATTACTTGAAAATATTTGGTTTGGATGACATTAAAAAATAATTTAAAAAACAACGTTTATCGCATAAAATATTATATATTTTGTTTACCAAGGGATTTAATTAATTTATTTTATTATGCAAGAATGAATACTTCTACTGGATTATAATTCTGTCTTAGATATATTCGACGGGGAACACACTTCTACTTTTCTCCCCTGGCCTGAAGAAGTTTATTTTTTTTTAGATTGGAGTTACAATAATTTTTGGCTTTGCTTACTTTGTACGAGGCTTATGAAATATCTCAATGGGAGTTTAGGTATTCTACTCTAGCTACTACCAGCTTTGTAAGAACAGGACGGATTTAGCCGTGGAACTTGGAGCTCTTCTAAAAAGAATGTGTCCTCTTTTTTACACGCTTTTATTTAACTCGCTTTGTCTGTTGTTTGCTGTGGTGGAATCTTGTAATTGATTTTTCACTAACTTCTTATCTAGCTAGAGCTCTGAAACTTTCAGCATTTACGTAAAGTGGATGACCATACATTAATAAATTATTTTCGACATGATTTGGTCATTTTTATTTTGATCAAAATTTATAATCGCGTCACTCACAATAAAATAATAATCACGTCACTCACAAGCAAATGTCCCGGAAACAGCTGAAGGACATTCCGTTCAAAGATTGTTTTAAACGTTAGAACAATGTGTTTGATATTTGGATGCTGCATGGGTGATGTTAAAATATGGATTTGGAATGTTTGCAAAGAAAACGTATCTTCAAAATTTTTTTTGATTGACTTGTTATTAGGTACATGATTTTATTTAACTCTCTTTGCATGTTGATTTTGGTGGAAACTTGTAATTTATTTTTAACGAACTTTCCGACTAGCTAGAGCTCTGAAACTTTTAACATTTATCTAAAGTGGATGATTGAATGTACATTATTAAATCGGCGTATTTTCGACACGATTAAGTCATCTTTTTGATTAAAATTAATGATTTTCCAATATAATTGACCGCTCAGCCGTATTTAAATTTGGATAAACAGTTTAAATTTGGATACTGCGGAATGTATACAAAGAAAGCGTCTTCAAAATTTTTTTGATGTGTAACATCTTTCCTCTCGCTTTCCTGCAATATGTGGCAGTCATTTCGTGAAAAGGGACGGAAATGCGTAACAGGAAATAAGACGCCGGGGAAGCGCGCGCAATTTCATTTGACCAATGAACGCGCTATGGAAAAAATCGTTTATTAACAAATCAATGTCCAGTAAGCGCCATCACAGCGAAGATGCACACTTCCAACATTCAACGCTTCTGATTTTGTATATATGTTGCGCGTCTGGTGTCAAGCGTGTGAGTGTTGTAACTTTGATATATTTAGGCTTGTACCTTCGAAACTATCCAATGTAAACAATAACTACCCTTAATGATTTCAAATTTTATGTAATTTATGTGATTATTTTTAAATAGTTATTTATCCAAAGTTTTCATACAATATGTAAAGCGTCACATAACCGCCATCTATGAAAATAAATACGGTAGGTACCTGCATAGTCCGGCAAAATTCAATAATAAATAAATGCACATACATTTTCTTTACTTGTATTTACTAACCAATAAATATATGGGTATTAGCTTTTTTAAATTTTGATGTTAATTTCTGTTGCAGCTCAATTGATATTTTTTAATTGTCAGATGTCAAATGTTACACATCATATGTGACTACTGTAAGGCTCGTTGATTCACTTGTTTTCTTTTTCTTTTCTTCTTCTTTTTCGGAATGAGGTGTGATAAAATGTGAGCCTGTGAGTGTTGAGACGTCGAGTGAGTTTGTTTAAGTTTTGTACTTATCGAACGCTCTGTGTGTTTTGAATAAATGTCTGGATGTTTAGTATTATGAGTTGTGTTTGTGTGGGCGAGTAGTTTTGTCCCGCTGGTGCGTACTTGAGCGAGCACGGCTAGGGTAAACACACCGACTCGCTCCAGCGGACGAATCTCGCATTATGGTTTCTTGTTTCCACTCGATTCTCACTTCACTTGTTTGTCTTTCAAGCCCCTTTGTTACTTGTCTGCCTTTCTCCTCCGGGAGCTCTTGTGATGAAAATTTAAACATAATGGGACCACCGACGTCAGTGTTTTCGTTTATTTAATATTGAAGGTCTATTTTAATTAATTCATTTAAAATGTTCTTGTAGGGTTGCGCATTTTTTAAAAATAAAACATAAATCGTCTTACAAGAAAATGACGTTTTGTACACTAAAAAGTTAGTGTTTTTAATCGAAGGTCGGGATATTATTAAATGTTGGAGGCGGAAGTAACGATTCGCACTTACAATTACGAATCAATAGTTACAGACAAGTTTTACATCGACAAAACGTCGTTCTTTCAAAACAAATGATTTTAAAATTTCTTAGCAACGATTGTTTTCTTCGATTTTCATTTTTCTTTATTCATTTATTTTAATAGTAGCTGTAATCAAAAATGACGTATTTTTGTATGTCAGTTCCTAAAGAATAAGTATGCAAAGTTTGGGTAAGATCAGCTAAAAGGTGTAGTTTTATATATAAAGTGAATTGCGAGCTCTTCACGGTGGAATTTTGTCTGTGTTACCACCCACCGAGTGCTAAAGAATAACTATTTATTTATATAAAAAATAATAAATAAAGGGGAGTTACTTTGACAATCCATAATGGTTAAGTAGACGCTTGCATAACCTTTGGTAATTAACCAAATTTTTATGAAAACAATACGATCTAAACCACCAAGACATCGAAATGCAAGAAGTAAAGAGAATATTGCTGCTGTAAGAGTTAGTGTTATAGAAGAAACAAATTAATCAATTCCTCGACGTTCGCAAGTATTGGGTCTTTCAACAACGACAACTTGGTGTATTTTGCGAAAAAACTTGTATTCAAATCCCTACAAGATTGCGTTCACCGAATAACTGAAGCTATTAAGCTACTCTAGATCAGCTTGAAATTGATTGTACTCTGCTAAAAAAATTCTATTTCCGGAGGAAGCACATTTTTGGATACATGGCTTAGTCATTAAGCAAATCTGTCATTTTTGGTGTGAGAGTACAGGATAGGAGATTCGAAACAATCTTTTGCATTCGCAAAAGATCACTATATAGTGTGGATTTGGGCATGGTTGTATCATCGGACTATATGTTTTTCGAAATGATGCTGGAAATGCAGGTACAGTGAATGCTGAGCGATATCGATCGATTTAAATAATTTTGCTAAAAAATTATATTTTCGGAAGAAGCACATTTTTGGATACATGGCTTAGTCACTAAGCAAATCTGTCATTTTTGGTGTGAGAGTTCAGGACAAGAGATTCGAAAGAATCCGCAAAAGATCACTATATAGTGCGGATTTTGGGATGGTTGTATCATCGGACTATATTTTTTCGAAATGACGCTGGAAATGCAGGTACAGTGAATGCTGAGCGATATTGATTGATTTTAATAGAGTTTGTGGCCAAAACTGGATGATTTTGTTATAATTACACACAGTTCCAACAAGGTGGTGCCACATGTCGTATTGCTAATGTCACTATCAACTTATAGGAAGTAAAGTTTGGTGAATCAATAATTTCAAGAAATTCAAATGTTATCGATATAAGTGGCTTCCAAGAAGTTGCGATTTAACTTTTTTGAATTGCATTTTGTTGGATTATTTCAAATCAATGGTTTATTATAAAAAACCACAAAAAAACACTTGATGATTTGAAAATGAATAACAAAAGTTGTTAGTGTATATTATAGATATCTCACAGAGACGAAACTGTATTAATTATGGGAAAGTAGGTATAGAAGTCATTTGGGTGTACACAGAACTTATGACCTGTCTTTTTATGGTTGGCTTAAGTGATCACTTTACACAATTGTAACATTCGCCATTTCCACCCATGATAGAATATACGAAATGGCGAATGTTACAATTGTGTAAAGTGATCATTTAAGCCAACCATAAAAAGACAGGTCATAAGTCCTGTTACACCCAAATGACTTCTATACCTACTTTCCCATAATTAATACAGTTTCGTCTCTGTGAGATATCTATAATATACACTAATTGATTAATAATGTCTCTGTGACATAAATCCAGCACTGTTCTGAAAGATTTGAACAAACTCAAAATATTCTGAACAAAAGTTGTCATTGGGCCTTATTTACATATTGGGTTTAGTCACCGAAAACTGGGCTCAACGTATTCACTTGAGCAACTTTTGCAGTAGTGAATACGTTGATTTTTTAAAAATAAAACGATGTTTTATTTAAAAAATAATGCGCTTCATATTAAATAGTTATATCCTAAATTGTTTTTGTTTTATTTCATTTTAAATCATTTCGGGCTTATTGAATAACACTTTATAATATTTTGAATAAAAAGAAAACGAAATGTAATATTTTTCTGATAGAATATTTTTATGATATATTAAAATCTGCATTATATGAAGAAACGCACACCGCTTGCGTTTTCTATGCGTTTTTTGTTTCTTCTTTATCATATTTATCATATTTAATGCGTATCATATTTAATGTGAGGAATCCAAGGTAGGTGGCACGTTTAATTAAGGTATAATAAACTAAGTTAAATAATTAATGCAAGCCAATATCTTCGTTATAGCTCCTTTCCATCGTCTTCTGAATAACACCGTTACGTTTATAAATATCGCAAAATACGGAACAAGAAGGTAATCCTACAATTCTTCACCGTTCAAAAGATTGTTCAACGAATTAATATTTTAATCACTCAGCCTTCCCTTCAACAACTGTTTACTAATTTAGAATGATTTATTTACGTTGCAAATAATTAAAAATACATCTTAATACTAAAGGTAATAAAATATATTTTTCTCCTAGTGTATAATGTTTTTTATACTTATTTCACAGGCAGGATCCATACCTGACGCTTCCATAGTCATATTGAAATAAAGGTTATGATAAAGTACAAGGCAAATTATTATTCCTTTATTTTTATTCGTTTGTTACTGATATTATACAGTACTATACAGGGTGTCTCATAGCTAGTAGCGAAAACTTTACAGGTGGATTTCTGCTTTGATAATAAGTCGAAAATGTTCAAGCAACAATTGCCTAATACAATAGTTTTGGAGATATACAGTACCAATTTTTTTTTTCAATATTTCTATCTTATTTTTTGTAAAAATTTGAACTATCATTACAGTAACTTATATCATTGCAATTTATTGTATATAATAATATTGCAAAGTTTTTTATAATTTTATTTGAGTTGTATTAAAGCGTGTGACTATTTAACTGCTTTTTAAGCATAATAACGAGTAGGTAACTTATGTTTCATAATGTAAACGATCTCCTTCTATAAGCACGGAAGTTTATCTTTTACAGAGATAATAATTTAATGTAACTCTGGTATCAGTACTTGAGTATAGAAGTGAAGTCAGAAGCTAGCATAAGAGGAACGAAAGCAGATAGATTGCTGTGCAAATGAGATCACTCAGGCGTACGTGTGGCAATTCCATTTATTAAAGTGTGGAGAATGAATAAATTAGGAACAAATGTACAAGTAAAGCTGATCTTAGCATAACAAAGGATAGAAGTAAATGGGAAAATGGTAGAAGATGATCGTAGTAAAGTAATTAATTACTGATTTAGAACATATATATATATAACATTAAAAAAATTAATGTGTGGATGTTCTTAAAAAAATTGGTGAACATTGCATTGTGTACAGTGATCACTTGAGCCGGCTCGTACAGGTCATAAGACCAGAGACTTCTATAATCTAAAAATCTTAACTAAAATTCCTTCACAATAAAAAAAATTTTTTTTTTGGAAGGGTTCATTCAAGGTATGGAAACTCTTTAATTTTTTTTGAACGTCTTGCATTCGGGGTGCGATATCACCCTGCCTTAATTTTTATACACATCTCTTTATGGTCTGCGCAAAAATAAAGCACCCCCTCTCCCCACCCCGAAAAATTCAGTATTTTTTATAAATTATTGGTCAGTACTCTTTAAAACAAATGAGGTAAACAAATTCAATGCTAAAAAGTCAGTTCAGAAGATCAGAGTTCTTCAGCGAAAAAGTCGCGGCTTTTTCGCTGAAGTGCCGCCCTGCGCACGGGCGTGATACATTTTATTACACCTATTACACGTGGTTCCCAATTTGCTCCGCGGAGTTTGAAAATTTCCTCTTGTTAAGCGATTTTGGCGGGAACACGGTGGCGATATTGCGCGCCTCCGCCGCCATCTTTAAATTATTAAAGTTTCACGTTCGCCGACTTTCGCTGCACGTCCATGCAAAGCCGGCAAACGTCCGCAATAAATACCCGGGAGTTTTTCGTCTTCTGCGCTATCCGAGTAGGTACTATGTAAAGCACAGCGAATGCAATAAATCACCGAGAAATGTTTAAAAATTAATGTCTCTGGGTACCTACCCAGATACTTTTCTGCTTACGTAGGTCTTTGCATTTAAGAAAGGCAATCGAATGAGTATGTGTGAACCGGGCGGGCGAGGCACATTATTTCGTTGTGTTGGTGTTTACACCCGTAAACACTAACACGATGAAACAATGTGCGCTGTAGCACGATTTACATTTTAACTCTATTGTATTTTTTAAATGAAATTTACTATACCTACGCCGATATTTGCAAAATAAAGCTGAAAATCTTTTCATTCATATTGTTTTTCGTCAATACAATGCCGCTTGGAGAGGGAAAGATTGGAATTTATATTGCATGGAAGTGTGATAGTCACATTATGATTGTACATATGATTGAATCTGTTGCGAGTAAGTATACGACGTTGGTGGAAGTTAATTGTTCGGAGATTTCTTTTTTAAACTAAGTTTATTTTATTAATTGTATTAATAATGTCATAACAAAATTCTTTTGCTATTTTTGAAGAAAAAGTAAATAAAACAACGTTATTTCGTTCGCAATGTGGTACTTAAATTAATTAAAATTATAACGTTTTCGGTGAGTATTGCACTATCTTCATTAATTAAAAGTTTATTGCTGAAGATGGTGCAATACCGAATACCTTATAATTTTTATTAATTACTAACTGTTTTGCACGCGTAGATTTTTAGTAACTTTTATTCATATTTTATCAATTTGTGTATTAACTTTAACATACACATATACGTCGTCGCGGAATTTTTTACTGAATTTTTTGAGTTCTACAACTTCTCTGTAGAAAGTATTAAAATATATTTTGTCGTTAAGGCAGCGTTCGTAAAAAACGCATCGCTCGACCATTTTTTCGTCGCCTTTAGTTGTAAAATAGGTCATCACGAAAAGCCCTTTTATTTTAACGGGATAATATATATAGTAGATAGACCTATATCGTAGAAATGAACACTTCACAGCAAAGTGCATATAATTTACGACCTCGTAAGAAATTCTCAGTTCGGCCTATACCTCCGCCGTGATAAGACGCTCTCCTGATGACGCTGAATAAGACTTCAGCAGAACGTCAAGACTTGCTTCTCAGTAAAATATACGGTTCGTATAAAATATCCGTTTTATTTAACACATTAATGTCCAACGACCGTAATAATAAGTTTAATTCCTTAATAAAATTGCTTTGTTCTGCTTTTGAAGATAGTTATGTTCTGTGATGAAGTGATGTCTGTGCATAGTGGATTCCACAGTCTGGCCGACTGCACTTGGAATGGGGAACTGAAGAATTGAGCATTATGAACAGGGATGGATTGTAAAGTACTGTCAGATGAACGGGGTGAAAGACCATTGCGAGATAGAATGTTAAATTTAGATTTCAGGTACTTTGGTGAGTGAAGAATGATAAGAGCGTTATGAAGTAGAGATAAAATATGGATGTTCTTGGAATTAGGCCGATGGAGAAGATTGCGAAAATATGAGATGTGATGGAATTATTTGAGGTGTAAGATGAAACGGATACGTACGCTTTGAAGGCGTTCCAGTTTGTTGGAATGCTCTACAACAGCGGTTCCCAACCTGTGGTACGCGTACCACCGGTGATACGCGAGTGGAAATGACTGGAGTGGAAATGACTGGAGTGGAAATGACTGGAGTGGAAATGACTGGGGTGGAAATGACTGGAGTGGAAATGACTGAGTGGAAAAGACTACAACACATATACGTTCACCAGTTTGAAGACTACAAAGTGTAAACTACATTTGTAATAAAAACTACATTAAGTGAACTAATTGTAGTACATACTACGAAATTATAGAAAGAAATTGAATAATGAAGTGAACTAATTGTAGTATAAATGAAGTGAACTACTGCAGTACTACAAAATTGTAGTACTACAAAATTGTAGTACTACAAAATTGTAATGACCTACAAGAAGTGCTTCTTGAAAAGCAACATTTTTCAAACCATTTGTGTGGGGGAAGGGGGGGGGGGAGGGTTGTTTCGATTTCAAAAATTGCTTCATTTATTTACATCGACTTCCCAAAAATTTCACATAAAAAATGTACTATTTGAAGTATGTACTTTCAATAACATTGAAGTGTGTGTAGTTTGTGGTATGCAATTCAAAAGGTGTGAAGTGTACACAAAATGTATATATTATTAAATATAAAATGAGTGTGTTACCTACTTCAAGATAAAAAAAAATCATTTAAGCCAGCTCATGCAGATTATAAGCCCTTGGCCGTCGCGTAAAAAACCTCCATATATGGTTTTCATATAAAAATAGCTTTATAGAAGAGAATTACGCGTTTAGATTTGTATACCACTACGACGTACCAAAGCTAAAATTCAAACACGAAAACTCCGTCATTTTTGACGAGTTAAAGGTAGGAATGATATAGTACGCCTACAGATTATTTCAAATTAGCGAAGGGAAAAACTAGATTTCAAAATGAAGACTACAACACACACACGTTCACCAGTTTGAAGACTACAAAGTGTACACTACAATTGTAGTAAAAACTACTCGAAGTGAAATAAATGAAGTGAAGTAATGAAGTAATTGTAGTATTAATGAAGTGAAGTGAAGTAATGTAATGAAGTAATTGTAGTATTAATGAAGTGAAGTAATGAAATGAAGTAATTGTAGTATTAATGAAGTGAAGTGTAATGAAATGAAGTAATGTAGTACTAGTGAGTTAATATTTTTTTTCCAAATAAAATTTTGGCGAGCAAAACTTCGCAAAAATTTCACGTAAAAAAGGAATGAAGTATATGTACTTTGTAGTGTTCGCTTTGAAATGAAGTGTACTATTTGAAATTTATACTTTCAATAACTTTGGTGTTTGTAGTGTGCACTACACTTCAAAACGTGCGAAGTGTGCACTTCAATGTAATGTAGTACTACATTGTAGTAGTGAGTACAGAGCGGACCCATCACTATTTCAAATACGTGTACACAAAGTGTCAACACCACGAATCGATATTCACGTTCGCTAAAATGCAATATCGGATAACGCCGGCGATATGACGTGAATGGGCTCCTTCATGTGCAACGTGCTTCCAACGTTATGTCCTAAGTACCTACCTACTTGTACAGGATACAAGCGTTTTTGTTACTCTTTTGGTACCTGCGCAAAATTTAGGCACTCTTACCCAATTCCTCTCCCGTTATAAATGTTTATTAAGTTGCCATCCACTTAAAGATTTTGCACGGTTCTGTTTTAGGACTCCGGGTCCTAAAACAGAACCGTGCAAAATCAGATAGACAAGTAATTGAATGTTTCGGCGTTAACTTTTTGGAAATCCATTATTAACAAATTATGAAATAAAACAATGAACTTTGTTTTTTTCCACTATTTTATATTTGAGCACTTGTTTCACTAAATGTTTCAGAAACGTCCGTTTCCTTCATCAGGTGAATTAAATACTTAGACACTTCATATCACCTTTATGGACCCATGACAATATTAGTCTTGACCGCATTGAAAAGAATTCTGTACATTCGGCCGTATTCTGAAAATAGCAACATTGCTGTTTTTGTATCTTGACAGTTATTGTGTAACATCGTATTGCCGTCAATGTTGACGTTTTAAGTTTGAGAGGTTTGAAATTAATGAATTCAGTAAATTAGAAAGCTCATTATTTGTTATGAAATTGTGAATAACTTAACGTTTGTTAATGTTTTAGAGCTTTCTGATTGATTGAATTCAGTAATTTCAAACCTGTAAAATTTAAAACATCAACATTGTCTGCATTATAATATTATACCATAACTCAATGTCAAGATATAGAAATAGCAATATTGCTAATAATAAATTAGAAATTTTAATTTAATAATTTTGTGTAAACCATTTAAATAATGACGTCTACCGGTCTCGACACCACCGCATCTTCATCAGGACTGGCGTACAACTAGTGTTCATTTAGTTGTTCATCAATCTCCACCTTTATCTCATTATTATGCCTTCTATTTTCTATTGCCATATTGAAAGGAGTATGACTACCTTTATGGTAATGCTTAGAAAGATGTGTCAATGGTCCGTCCCTTGTATAAAACCCGCGTTTACTACTATTTTTATTAGATTGAGCAGACGTTTGTTTGAATTGCAAATGTAGCCAGTATAACGCGCCTATTTTTAAGATAAAATGGAGGACGTGGGTACCTGGCTGCTTATTTATATTTCCCTTGCGGGATCCCGCCGCGCCTCGCGACGCCGTATCGGAAATGTATTTTCTTCATTCCTCTCCGTAGCTGTTGGTACGTAGGTACGAGTGTACGCCACTGGTACTCAATCTAATTGTAAGTCAATATTCTTGGCCCCGACGGCGACAAAGGGAGTTGTTTTTGTAAGGAAATGCGACAACTTAACGTGAATCTGATGTTATTTGTTGTTTGAGGTTATGTGTACATTTGAATCGTCGTCAGCAAGTTTATTCGTGCACATAATTTATTTACGAACTTAAATGTATACATATAAAAAAGCCACTCATTTAACTAGGATGAAGCTTTGCCGAGATGAGCAGTTTTACAAAAAAATGAGGACAATATATAAAAACAATTTAATTTATATACATGGTTGTAATCCACGGTTTGAGTAATAATATTTAAGCCTAAGCGCTTTCAATGGGTACACCCATCATCCTTAGAGGCAACATTAGAACTGACAATAAAAACAATAAAATGTATGGGAAAGGGAAATAAATATTACATAAACTTAATTAAATGATTAGATATAAGATCAGAATTAAAAAAATAAAATAGCAACTAAAAGAACAAGAATACTTTTTGTAAAAAAAAGAGAAGATTTAAAAAGGATGTGTTAGTTCTCATAGACGAGGGGCTAGGAGTGGTAAGTGAACTGTTCACTTTCAATCGTTCACTTTTGGGGGGGATTGGGTTTTAGTGAACAAGAATGATTTGGTTCACAAGTTTTTGTGAACAATTTTTGGCGATTTGATTTACCTACGACTATTGAAATAATGAATGGTAATTCACTAAAGTGAACTGTTTCATTTGTACGTTCAACAAATTCATGAACGACCCATCTCTACTGCATATATCCACTATAACTTTCCACGTCCCATTCCGACCTACCAGACAGAAGAACCTCTTTTGGAAGTAAGTATTCCAATTTATCAAACCAAAAATAGGAAATCCTCTCCCATCCCACGCATATGCTCAGATTATAATTACCTCTTAAATTCAATACATATTTTTAACACTAAATATGAAGAGTATCGTCATATGGTGAGGCAGATACTAGAAACACGTCCCCCTCCCTGATCATGTATATTATATACATCACGAGCCCCTTCATGTCTGTATTAAAGTTAAATTTGGAACAATAGGTTAAATAAAACTAAAGTTGTTTTATCTGTCATTGTCATATTGAATTATCTATGGTTATTTATTTATTTATTTAACGCCCTTATGGGCTTTTACAAATATACAGAATAAAAATTTAAAAAAATAACATAAGACAGTTAAAACAATAATAATAGTTAAAAGGTAATAACAATAATAATAATACAGAAAAACATAAGACAGATAAAATAATAATGCAGTTAAAGGTACAAATAATAATAGTTAAAGGTAAAATAATAATACAGAAAAATTTATTGCCCATTTCTATTTCGTTGAGATGTAAACAATTGTATCAGCTTTGTCCATACACAGTTATACTATCAGCAAAAATGTCAGTGTCTTGATGACCTTTTATGTCCTATTTGTGTTATCCTTTAATTGTGGGAGACATTTAACTATTTTTTTTGTATTTTATATTACCAAGCGATTGTGTATCCCTGTTGGATGATGTATAATAATATCATTCAACAGGGATACACAATTGAATAAAATAAAATAAAAAAAATAAAGTAACAATTACCAACATAATAGTCAGGTACCCAAAGAAGGTACATGACTATTCTCCGATTCTCCCACCCGTCTGACTACCCAAACTCTGCAGGTACCTAATGTTGAAAGTATTGTCGTTTATCGTAGGTAATTAAGCACCACTGAGACAGTCATTTGTCAAGTTGGTGCCGTACAATGTTGACGAGGGAATGACGTTTTGTTACAGCTCCTGTCACCGGTTAATCCGTGCTATCTTCCATTTGCAGAGATGCTTATAAACCGCCATTTTGGATCTACACTGGCGCTATCTTGCGTCACATTGCGTCAACTTGATCTTTAACGGTTGCGTAGGTTTTCCAACTAAAGGCGGCTTCGGAATAGACTTTCTATAAAGCCAATGTTCCCTCTACGGCTTTCTTTTTGTCGGGCAGAGTGAAAATCCGCGAGACGTGTTTCTTCGATATTATGAATATTCGAAACAAAATAAAAATAAATGTAACCCGTTAAAAGTAACGCACTTTTAACATGTTTGAATCTCAGTTTTCCATTAGTGTGTTGTTTTTAGGTCCTAGAGGTATGTTTATAAATTAAAACATATAATTCTCTTCTATAAATTTTTTAATATTAATTTTTTTTTATAAATTTTTTACTTTTTAATAATTCTTTGATGGTATTTTTGGTAAATGTACACGAAAAGCGCATATTAAAGCAGATATTATATGTATATATTCCGGCTGCGGTTTAAGGCTGTGAAAACAGTGCCATCTAGCGTTAGTGATGGACATTTTTACATTAAAATCCCTTTTCCTACTAAACATACCAAACATAATCCCATTTCCACTGGCTAGTTCAAGGTAGATCCGGGAATGGTAGGATCTTTGCTTACCTTCTATATCGGTATAATGAGTCAAGAAGTGTGCGAGTCTGCCGTGTGTTTGAGAGATAAATGCTTGAAATGAAAACATTATAAAATTTAAAGAGTTAAGGTTGTTATTACGGTAGTTAGACATATTGGATAACTCCCAGTTTGGCTTCAGGAGTGGTTTTGGAACACGAGAAGCGTTACTGGCAATAGATGTGCTACTGCAGAAATGCCGCGACCAACGAAAATACGTTTTTGCGTGTTTCATTGATTATGAAAAGTCGTTTTATAGAGTGAAACACGCGGACCTCATCAAGATGCTCCAAGAGCGTGGTATTGATGACAAAGACATTAACATTATTAAAAACCTATATTGGGACCAGGAAGCTGTCATCAAGTTGGAAACTAGATCAACAAAGTCTATACCAATCAAACGTGGAGTTCGACAAGGGTGTATATTGTCACCTATGTTGTTCAATTTATACTCCGATCTAGTATTCAAGGAGGCTCTGCATGACATAGAACTGGGGGTCAAGGTTAACGGTGTACACGTCAATAATATCAGGTATGCGGATGATACAGTCATTCTGGCAGATAGTATGGAAGACTTACAAACACTCGTAAACAGAATTAATGATGCTGGTGTGAGACTGGGTCTTAACATGAACGTGAGTAAAACAATGTTCATGGTGTTTAGTAAGCAAGATCACACGGGAGCACGCCTCACATTGAATGGGGCTGGTATAGAGAGAGTGACAAAGTTTAAATACCTTGGAAGTATCCTAGCGGAAGACCTCGACCCAGAAACCGAAGTCAAATGCAGAATTGAAGCATCGCGAGCTGCTTTTAACAAAATGAGACAGATATTCTGCGATGACAATCTTAACCTGAAACTTCGACAGCGACTGGTCAAATGTTATATATGGTCAGTCCTGCTGTACGGAGTGGAATCGTGGACCCTCAAAGTGAGTAGCATGAACCGGCTGGAGGCGTTCGAAATGTGGATACATCGGAGAATGCTCCGGATACCCTGGACGGATATGGTCAGCAACACAAGAGTTCTTCAAAGAGCTAGAGTGAATAGAGAGTTGCTGACAAATATCAAAATCCGAAAGGTATCGTATTTGGGTCATGTGCTCAGAGGAGAAAAATATGAATTGCTCCACCTGATTCTTATGGGCAAGATAGAGGGTCGTAGAGGTGTTGGAAGGAGACAAATTTCCTGGCTCCGCAATATACGCGACTGGACAGGCATAAGAAGTGTTGGAGAGCTGTTTCGTGCTGCCCAGGACAGGGATGCTTTCTCTCGGGTGATAGTCAACGTTGGGGGGACCTGACATGACACCAAAAGAAGAAGAAGACATATTTAACTGTAACTGGTTGCGGATATTTTATACGAACCGTATGTTTTTCCAATAGTGTGCAAAATGTACTAGTTACGTCGGCGGACTTTATTGCGCCGTCTCTCAAGGGTTGAATCAATGTCGTAAGAACAGGGTGCCAAATACTTGATAGTTTGTAACTGTCATTTCTATTGAAATAGGGATGTTTGTATATTTCAATGGACTCCCTCACTAATCTGGGTATAAGGTGCGGTTCTGTTGATAAGATTTTTGTCTTGTCAAATCTGATGAAGTGACAGAGATCCCCTTTGGATGCATGTTCGCAGATTGCCGATATATTGGAGTTGTTGTTTTTAATTGCTCCAACATGTTCCTTCAATCGTGTAGCGATATTGCGTTTGATTTGTCCTATGTAGAACGCTCCACAATCGCATGGCACTCTGTATACACCTGGAGACTCGAACGGTGTTATCTTTCATATTGCATAACTAGTACATATTGCACACTGACGACCTCTATTGTAGAAGAAGTGAACACTCCAGAACAAAGTACATATAATTTACGGCCACGAAAGCAGTAATCAATCCGCCCTCTACCTCCGCGGGTAAAGGTTATCCTCCTGATGACGTTGAATAAGCATTCAACGAAACGTCGAGAATCGCTTCTCGGAAAAACATAGGTTCACACAAAATATCCGCAACCAGTTACAGTTAAATATTATAAAATTTAATACGACAAACTAACTAACTAACTAACCATCACGCCGTTTGCCCGCAGGGGTAGGCAGAGAGGATTGAACGAAAAATATCATTTTTAGACTTGAAACTTATCGCCGATTCCTCCGCTTAATCGTTATGTTTTAAATCTTCACAAGAAATGACAAGTATTTATTTCAATACAACCCAATTAAAGGAAGGCAATAATAAAGTTAGCATTTAAAAAAACATTAAATGGCAGAAATTGTAAATTTAGTAAAGAAAGACCAGAACACTTATGATAACATATCATGAAGATTATTAAAAAATGATTTTTTAATTTGTTATTCGTATAATTAAAAGTAAAAAATTGTGTTTCAAATAACAAGGATGAGGAATTGAAAATGAAAAAAAATTAGGTATTTATCAATTAATTTGTAAGGATTGAAACTATTTTTACGTAGGAAATAACATCAAGAAGTTTTGAAATTAGGGTCGACGAGTATTCGAGATGTCTTAATAATAATTATTCGAAATTTTCCACCCACATAATTGAATTAAATCACTCTTTTGATTTAAATACCGGTTACAATATTTTATACCGTGCACTAAATATATATGCGAAAACTTCTCTATCATGTACAGTGGAATGAAATTATATATGAAACTACCAGGGTATATAAGGGACGAAAATAATAAAACGACTTTTAAGAAAAAAAAAAGTTTATATCCAATGCAAAAATTGCATAAATATATTAAACAATATAAAAATGATTGTATTACCTACTTTAAAAATAAAAAATAAAATGATATTGGTCAATATTCGGAGTATTAAGGCAAACCTATGTTCTAGTTTCGAATATATGCGGGGGTTGGGAGCACGTCTGCGTAATTTTTTTATTTTATTTATTTTTTATTCTTAAGATAGATAACATATATATTTCCTAATATATACATTGTAAAATATCAGTATATCAAATTTCTAATCAAAAGCACGTATCACTAACTTTCTTAGTTTTTTCTTAAAATTTTTCATATTTTTTCGTCTCTAATATCCTCTGGCAGACTCACATACAACTTCATCCCACCGTACGTCACAGAAGTTTGCGATCTTTTTTCTTTCTGAATGGCAATCATATTTTATCTTTTTTTCTCGTTCTTCTTGTTTTTTTTATTTTTCTTACTAATTTAAATGTATTGTTGTGTCCATTAACAATTTTGTATATAAATATAAGTACATTAAATTGAATTATTTGTCTAAATGTCATTACTTGTAGGCTCTCTAACATCATTTTGATTCTTGTGTATCGATTTCTTTTTAGTATAATTCGTAATGATTTATTTTGGAGTATTGTTAATTTTTTCAATTCTTTTTCATTAGCTGAAATAGTATACCGCTGCAGTAGTTGATGTGGGGGACTATTATTGCATTGTATTTATTTTTGCACGAATCTGTTTTAATATATCCTCTGATTCTTCCAAAGAGTGAAATTCGTTTTGCTTTTTTTTTTGTTCCATAATTAGTGTTTAATGAAAAGTTTAATTTATTATCTATAATTATTCCCAAGTATTTTATATCAGTTGTTTCTTTGATTGCTTCCCCATCGATAATTATTGTTGGTGCATCTGGTATTCTCTTATTTCCTATGTTCATTACTTTTGTTTTGTTGATATTTAATTTCAATTTATTTATTTTCAGCCATACTGATATTTGATTAAGGTCATGGTTTAGTCTGTTAATGATTTCTATGTAATTGTCTCCTGCGGCGCCCACCCGCACACCTTAGAGGGAACGCTTCTCTTTACATAAGTGTCAGTAATTGGGTTCATAAAATGACGGAATATTTACCTCGAAATCAATGTCTAAAAGCGTCTAAATGCAGCCGTTTATGTCTCCGGAAATGCAGTTTAGTATTCACAATGCATCGGTATGTCACTGCCACGCCTGCAAGTTCGACGTTATTCAACTTTCGGCCGAGTCTGCTCGGGCGGCCGGCGAAAATCAATGAATTGTTTCGTGCATTTTCCTAACATTTCACTTCTGACATTTTCGTATTTGCAACCACGTAAAGTACCCGCAGAAAATTTGAAATATGAAAAATTAACGGGTCAACACCTCGATATACAACATAACTTATGTTGTCTGAACGTACATCACATTTGATGATTATTAAAAAAATATTTTGTTTTTTTATTTATTTCGTTTGAATTTATACATATAAATGAAGGTAGTTGCTTCACTAGACAAGGTCTATTCTGAAGCAACTACCTGTACAGTTTTTTTTAAAGTTTGAACATTAGCAAGTCTACATATTAGAAATAAAATTTATATATTGCACGTAAGAAATAAAACACAAATACAAGAATGACTACATATTAGAAATATACTTTTAAACATTATATAGGTGTAAAGAATAAAAGGCTCCGTACATCGAATGTTCAAGCTCCAAAGTTAGAAAACCGATACATACATTCAAAACTCCACGCAGCTTCATGAATCTCAGTCTTCCAAAATCTACCTTTATCTCTCAATCTACCAAAGAATAACCTATCTTTATTATCGAGATTTAGATTCGTGTGTGTACGCCATCTTACTGAAAAATGCTAAAAAATGAATCATTGAAGAAATAAAGAAAGTCGAAACACATCGAAACCTTACGAATTATTTATAAAAATAACGGGAGAGCCATTTTGGAAATTTAAAAAAATTTTTTTAATGAAAAATTTTAACTGATGTATTCCTTAAATAATTATGATCAATAGAATTTCGTATGTGTAATAGTTATTTAAAAAAAATGCATATGCATGTAAGCCTTCGGTTAGATTTACCTACATTGGGGGAATGTTTGGGGAAGGTGTTACTGTGTGAATAGTACTATGATTTTGGTGTGTAGTGGTGTTTACGTGCTAGTGTAGTAGTTATCCTGACAAAGAGACGGGTACGTCTCGAAACCGTTCATAGTAGACTAAAGTGTTTATGTATTAACATAACATTGTTAAAATGCCTGAAGTAAATGCTTTATATATTAAAAATAAAATAATTTGAAATTGAATATATTTTTGGTGCCTCAGCGTGATGTAACGTCTTGAGCCGGATTAAATATGTTAAATAAATATTTATTTTCATCTCTTTATTTTTTGTAATCAAGAACAAGAATTACTGCGTTCACATTGTTATGAAATATGATGTTGCGGTTGTGGCGTTGCTCTTGGTTTCTTGGTCTGAAGCCGTCTTAACTATTAAGTTAGGTAAAACTCCCGCATGCTCGACGTACGTCGTGGTCGGAAAATAGATAAACTTAATTTAAATTTAAATTCGTTTCTAGAATTGCATAACTCTTCACGCCAACAATGCACAAGCAATATCCAGTTTTGGAAATGACATCCTGTAACATTTTTAATTGAATTTCAATTATTTCGTTCGTACATTTTTTGCGAAATTCGTTCATTCATCTTTTTTAGTTTTTGTTTTTTTAAATAGAGATGCGAAC
Source organism: Agrypnia vestita (assembly GCA_016648135.1). NCBI lineage: Eukaryota > Metazoa > Arthropoda > Insecta > Trichoptera > Phryganeidae > Agrypnia > Agrypnia vestita. The sequence continues at coordinate 27,190 of JADDOH010001612.1, read as the reverse complement.
GCGGAATATGTGTCACATCAATATTCTTACTATTTTCAAACTAAGCTAAACGCTTGTGCTATGAAAATAGGACTAACTTGCTAGTCTGGAGTGAGGTTCGAACCCGCAATCTTAGGATCACGAGGCGAGTGTCCTAACCACAGGACCAACAAGCTACTCAATTCATCTATATCTATACTAATAATACAAAGAGATAAAGTTTGTATGTTTGGATGTAGGAGGTAATCTCCGAACCACCCATCTGCTTTCAAAAATTCTTCTTCTTCTTTTGTTAGATGTTGTGTTGACAGGTCAGTCCTGGTCTTGTGACGAGGACGTCCAGCTCTCTCCATCTCTTTGGTGGTCTCCCTGGCGGTCGGCGCCCCACTGGAATCCCGCGCATAACGGCTCTGGGAAGTCTCGTCTGCTACATTCTCTCGACGTGGTCCCTCCAGAAACGCCTTCTCTGCCTGCTCCATCTTACAATGTCTTGTATGTCGCAGGTTCTGCAGATAGGGTACTCTGTCTTTGATGGTCTTGCACGCAATGGGTCTAAAGGTCTTTATCTCGGTAGTTCTGAGGAGGTGTTTAGATCTCACCGCGTCCGCTCTTACTTCGATATCGTATGTCATGATACATAGGTCTTATGCATATTTTATATATTCTAACTTTGCTTTCCACTAGCATATGCTTATTGGCCCTTCAAAATTTCTTTAACCAATATTTAGAACTGACTTTCGGGTTGGAAATAGGCTATATATTATCCCGTTAAAATAAAAGGACTTTTCGTGGTGATCGATTTTATAAACAGCTAAAGTCGACGAAAAAATGGTCGAGTGATGCGTTTTTACGAACGCTGGTACCTTAACGGTAAGAAATATTTAAATACTTTCTATAGAGAAGTTGTAGAACTTAAAAAGTTCTATAAAAAAGTCCGAGACGACATATATCTATATGTTAAGGTTAATACGCAAATTGATAAAATATGACTAAAAGTTATTTAAAACGCGTGCGAGGCCGCGCGGGCACAGCTAGTGTTTTAATAATGATGTAAAAATTTGATTACTACATGGCGTAATTAATTTACGTCACACCTAAATTAATTCGCGAACAAATATTATTTTGTCACAAAGATAAATCGGTAAACTTTCCAGGAAAATTTTGGTCGCATAATCGAATATTATACAATTTCTCCAAAGCGTTGATAAAATTACTGTCATTACCGTGCTGTTTGAACGAACATTTTGGAACATAAAATGCTTGTTTTGTTTTATTCGTAAAATTGAAATAATAATTTTCTTAATACCTAAAAAGGATTCAGAATTTAAAAAAATGATTTATTAAATTTATCAACGTAAATAAAGGTTTTTATCAAAGTATAAAATTGTACAGAGATAAACTAAATCCCTTGTTTAGATTGGGACACAGCGGAAGTATTTCCAACCTCGCATATATTTAAGACACATTTGAATATTTCAAATATGTCTTAAATATATTTCTAATCCTACAAGAACATTTACTTTCATCTTTTTAAATACTTTTAATTGTTTTATTTTATTAAATATCCTATTCAGATCATTTTTTTCCTTTGTATATAATGTAATTAATTAACACCATTATTAAATTGTAAACATTCAATTATTACTATTACTTAATCTTAATTGGCAATAAGATTGAATCACAAATGTTATATAAATAATAAATATTCTTGAACATTATACTACTGGAAGAGCATTGTCTGATATTATACAGTAAATTACTAGAGTAGCAGGCAGGGCGTCAATTCAATTTAGTGTTTACTTGCTGCCAAGACACTCAGCAACAATGAAAAAAGTTTAATTTAATTTTGTAAACACTGTAAACATCGTAAACATTTGTAATATTGAATAAACATAAACATTGAATTGTAAGAACCTAAATATTGACATATATTTATGTATTTTGTCACACGTTTATTTTTAATTAAAGAAAAATCGCTATTTATAACGCAGATAAAATATTTATTGTAGTAAAATAAACAATACACGTTTTTTAAAAATATTTTTATGTTTCGTTCGAAATCTAGTCTCTAAGTAAAATCGTATATAAAAGAAGCGCGACTTATTTACTAAGTCACTATACTTTTTGAGTATTTACTTTGACATTTTTATAATTGTTTCAAAATTTACAAGCTCTTTAAAACAAGTCCGTGTAACTAGTAATTTCCTTTGTTTATCTACTTATTATTGTGTGGTTTTTATAATCCTATCCTAAGTGAAAATAGCGGCCCTCGTAGAATTGCGGGCTTGACTTTCCACATTGAAGTTCCGTCTATTCCCGGTGAAGTGACAACAAGTCTTTGTGATTCATTAAGGCTTTTTTATGATATGTTTCTTTCTTCTTTTGGTGTCATGTCAGGTCCCCCCAACGTTGACTATCACCCGAGAGAAAGCGTCCCTGTCCTGGGCAGCACGAAACAGCTCTCCAACACTTCTTATGCCCGTCCAGTCGCGTATATTGCGGAGCCAGGAAATTTGTCTCCTTCCAACACCTCTACGACCCTCTATCTTGCCCATAAGAATCAGGTGGAGCAATTCATATTTTTCTCCTCTGAGCACATGACCCAAATATGATACCTTTCGGATTTTGATATTTGTCAGCAACTCTCTATTCACTCTAGCTCTTTGAAGAACTCTTGTGTTGCTGACCATATCCGTCCAAGGTATCCGGAGCATTCTCCGATGATGCTATGATATGTTTAGCTTCAGTAATTGAACCTCATGAACTACAGGAGCGTTTAAAATATATAGGCATTTAGAAATCTCTTCACGAATTTGTTTGATTTTAAGTTCACCAGGGAGTAGCTATTATTAGCTGCAAATAAAATTAAATATCAGTATACTATTGATGGAATTTGCGTTAACGTTGTAGAGATTGATAAAAAACAAGAGAGTCTCTCAGTACTTAACCGTCGATGAGATATTGTGATGCTCTCGAAACTCGATATAAAATCATGATTAAACTCACGTAGAGATAACATAGTTTATGGTTTCACCCAATTTAATGAAAAATCAAACATAATAATTTCGTTGTCTGTCAGTCCTTCTGTCTGAAAACAAATTAAACGACCGCAGACGGGGCTTGAAACGCGAGCCTGCAAACCCGAACCGGCCGCCTAACGCATGTTGCTGCCGCCGCCTTTCCGTGGAGTGCCAGAAATATACTATAAATATATACTAGGGCTTGGCAAAGACGCGAACCATTACACTCTCCGCCCAGCACAATCGCCAGGGATGAAATCTAACTGTCGGCAGGGGAAATAAAAAAAAAAGTTAAAATATTTTGATAAAAATCGTTATTACTATTTATTTCATGGGCGTTGGCTATATAATAAGTATAAAAATGTATAAATCGACGTTGCTATATAAACTCGGACGTCTACCAAAAATGCATTATGACTTTAGTACCAATATAAAAAACCTGTTTTTCTCCTTTAAATATAAGCGCGGTTTTTAAAAATAATATTTTTTTAATGTAATATATTTCTTCGTTTAAGTTTTACCCTATTTTAGGCATGCCCAACTGTAAAATACTGAAAAAAAAAAAAAGTATTTCACTATTGTGTTTTCTAAATGATTCTACAACGTTCTAGAAATAATTACATTTCTGCTCGGGCTTGTCGAGTGGTCCAAATGAAAGTGCCCGCCGCGCCGGCCGCGGGAGTCCTTTTCTAGATTCGGCGGCGAGTGCTGATGAGATGAAGTGGTCGCGCACAATGCGGAATCGGTGTCCGTTGTTGGGAGGGTGACGAGCTCCTCGGCAGCCAATCAAATCCCCGATTCATTTAAGTATCCTTTTTGGGTGATCTCCCCCTTCAACGTCTCCCGATTGCTGTCGACTAGATTAGGCCACTTGTCAAATAAGTATAATGGAAATTTTGACATTAGAATTAAAGAGCACTTAAGTTTTTTAACATCCAAATAATGTGCGGATGTTGAAACCGAATTTATTAATCAATTGGAAAGACACAGAAAAATCAAATCGACGAAAAAATATTTGACTGCCGTCGGGACACGAACCCGGATCCCTTTCTATCCGGGAAGGTGCGTTATCATTACGTCACACACTCGTACCTTTGCGTCAATATATCGATCTTATTTGTAAGTCTTATTACTCCCTTTATATTAACTCGTGGCGTCTGCTTGCTTGCCGGCTTGCCGTCGAAAAAACTTTGGATCGATTTTTGACCTTTTTCCCGTGATCCAATCGAGCTGAAAAGTTGAAAAAAAAAAAAAAAAAAACTTGGCAAGTAGACTCGTGGCGACGATCAAGAAGATCTATCAAATTTTCGTTAAAAAAATTAATAATTATAGTATTATTTCGGATTTTTAGAAATTTTATTGGTTTTTTCAAATTGGAATCATTAGAAAAGTTTGATTAGCAACGGCGGCCCGATAACGTCGCGGAATATTTTCTAAATTCGAATTACTCCGTCGTTATACATAATAGGTGCTTCACTACGAATGTCGAAAATCTAAATTGACTGACAAATGTTTTTAGAATTTAATCTTCAAAGCATGAAGTGTCTTATCAAAGCTCAAAACATCTGACATTTTAGAAATATATTAAATTACTGTAAGTTTAGTGTTATGTTATATGTTTTAATTCGTCTTTAATTGTTGTTATATTTTACAAAGAAAGGGAGTATAATAAAAACTTGGTTTTTATGGGTTACTTTTTTTAAATTGATTAACATACTTGTATATTGTCCATTTTAAGCAATCCACTTTTTGTAATGCGGTAGCAGCCAAATATTTTTTTGTTGATTTAATTTTTCTGTATGTCTTTCTAATTGATTTATAAATTTGGTGTTAAAATTCCCATAACTTTTTTCTGAAATTGCAACTTCCATACACATAATGTGTTTTTTAATATAATACATATGTATATGCGGATGTTCTTTCTTTTGATGGAATCGGCGAACGTTGCATTGTGCAGTTTGAACACTTAAGCCAGCTCATGCAGGTAAGACCTGGGTCATCGTGTAAAAGACTTCCAAACACGTTTCTCATATAAATAGCTTCGTGAGATTTCTATAATTTATCTTAATAAGCACTCTTCTTCTTCTTATGGTGCCATCTCCTATCGGAGGTCGGCGATCATTCTGGCAATTACGATTTTATTTACCCGGCATGGAATAACTCAATCGAGGCGTTCTATTGCGCTTCTTTTACCACTTATTTTTCCCTGGACGATGACTTGGTTCAGACTATATTTTAATTATATAAAAAGTAATCAATATGTTAAAATAGTAATGACTATTCTAAATTTTCTAATCGTCTTATGGAAACAAACAGTTATTTTCCGTTTTATAAATAGTTATCTTTTTTATTGGTTCTTAATTAGCATGTTCATAAATTAAAATACATGTCCTTTAATTTGTTCGGTAATTGATGCCTAGAAATTATTAATATTAAATGTCAAAAATAAGTGCGATGCAATTTCATTGTTTTCAACTGTCAATTGCACACATACACACACACATACACACACACACACACACACACACACACACACACACACACACATACACATACACACACACGCACGCACCACCGCAAGCCTGCACGCACGCACACACACACACACACACACTTTTATTGTACTCGTTCGAATAAAAAATGTATTTGTTCTCTCGTAATGGTAGAATTTTAACCGGTTTTTAATTATAAAATTTAAACCACAGGAAAACTTTTGATTAAAAATATTAATTTGAACGAGATTTAACGGAAAAAAAACTTGTTTTGATAAGTCAACGCGGGATTATTATAATGTGGCAGTCGCAGATCCCAACTTTGTCAAGAGTTGGGACCTTCGTTAAAAATTGAGCGGTTGGTGACGTGCTGCCCCCGAATCGTGGAAATTGCGTCATTGAGAATAGAGTCGTTAGAGTCATATGCCTTGAAGTATAATATTGTCACAGAGTCGTGGCTGTGGAAGGCAAATGAAACACTTTAAAAAAAAAACTTTTTACGCTTCGAGAGGCTCAATTACTGAAGCGAAGCACATCACAAAAACACCCAGGTTAGAGTTAATCACATAGATTATTTGTGACCTCACCGAGGATCGAACCCGAAACTCTCGACGTGAGAAGCCAGTGTCGTGCTCACTGCGCTACGAGGTCGCTTTAATTTATTACGCAAAATCGCTGGGCACGTATTTATTTGAGCACTGTTCTTAAATTCACTCTACTAACTAATTTACGAATAACCTGTCTCTCATATACTGATGCAACTGGTGATTGCTTATATCACCCAGGTGCGCACTAGAAAGCTTCTCGTTTATCGGTAAGTACTTTCTTGATTTACTGTTGCTAAAACACACGTACTGGCCACCCTTTTAATTGTCGCTTTGTCTGTGGACTATCTTGCACAACGTAAAAATTGTTTGTCTTATGAATTAATAAAATAATTAATCTGAATTTTTAGAAACACATTAATAAATAATATCACATTTCAGTCCACTTCACCACCCCTAGAGCTGTTCGGGGAAAAAATACCCTTCCCCACCGCGCGACTAGGAATGCAATCCCGAGTCGGGATTGCCCTTTCGGGATCCCTTGAGGTTAGAATTTCCAATCCCGCGGGATCCCTACGGATCGGGATCCCGAACACTTTTGTGTTTTTTTTTATAGAGCTGAATAGCGATTAACGACAACGCCTTGCATTTTTATATCAACAATTTTAATTAAATGCTCATTATTAATCATTGCATTAAAGTTTTTGTAGGCGTTTTTTCAAGCATCAATCAGTCAATGTATAGTAGAGTAAAAACTGCTAACTAGTAGTAGTTTTTTTTTACTATGTTAGATTGATAAAATACAGCAAATATTATTCAAAGCTATTTTCATTATTTAAATGTGACATGACATAAGTTTTAAATACTTATTAAAAGCTCTATAGACATATACAATTATTAAACATACTAAACATAAAAAATGCTGATCAATGCCGATAATCTCGTCCGATTTTTCGTTTCGGGATTGATCTCGTAAAATGCCTTGAGATCTCGCGGGATCGGGATTGCATTCCCTACCCCCTACCTACCCGAATAGATTAATAATTTTGTATATAATTAATCTATACCTGATGATGAAAGGGATTGCTCCCCTCGAAAGTATAGTAGTAATTTAATAACTCGTATTGTGTGTGTGTGTATTACAAAGTAAAGTAAAACATATTTTAAATTATAATGTTGCACCACGAAGTATCTGCCAAATCTTTCAATGATATAAATGTAGGACTTCAAAAATAAATATCATAGCGTCTTAATAAAAATATGTTGCATTAATATGTGAAAATGTAATTATCTCATTTTAAAATACACTTTTAATGCTCACTATTGTTATACTCGAGCCATCTTAAGATGGCACTTTTGACAGATCGTAATAGTGTTGTGACACACTTAAAATCATTAACGAAATAATTCAGTCGAAAAAAAAATTCGTCGCACGGTGTGAGTTGAGAAAGTCTTTGTACATAAAAAAGGTTATAGAAGAATAATTAAACACATTTTTCTTAGATAAAAATATTTACTTGAATGTTTCAATCTGATTCATCCCCATTACTATCACTCTCCATTGAACTATCGTCGCTGCTATCATTTCCTAAATTAATTATAATATCATTATCTAAAATATTATCGATTCTAATATCTCCTTCGTAATCTTCCTTTATTCGTCGCACGGTTCTATTCACTACATTAGCCCAGTCTGTTTGAGTTGTACGTTGTCAAGCTTCTTCTAATAATTTTAACATTTTTGATGTCGTAAATGGAGGTTCTGTATTATGCCTTGATGCATATCCCTTGATTTGAGCCCATATCAATTCAATTGCGTTGTATTCGCAATATATATTCTACGCATATTATACAGGCAATCAATATCCTATAATATTTTGAATCATTTCGTTCATTCCATATTTAATGTTGATGGACATCACTACTCTGGCGTTCGCGCAATAAAGTATGGCATTTGTCCTCTAATGTTTAGCTGTCGTTAATTACGAAACTTCATGTAAGTCTAAACGTCAAAAGTGCCATCATACAGTGGCCGTACTGTAGGAATATACACGATATTAAAGCCACTTGAGCTAGTAAATTCATCATATTCTCATTAAAATGCCATTAATGTGTCCTGAATGCCTTTTAGGCCAATAGTAATCTGTCGTACGAAGCAAGACTAGCGACTCAATATCGGCTTCTGTTGCCAAGTCCAACACACGGAAGTGAAGCCTGTATTTCACAAAAAAATAAAATAAAAGTAGACTCAAGGCGATCGCTTAGGTGAATGTGTGGAAAATTTGTTTTCCATAGCGTGAGGAATGAACAAATTAGAAAATAATGAAATGCTGGCTGTGGCTTAGTAAATACAAAAAGTAACCCATAAAACCAAGTTTTTATTATACTCCCTTGCTTTGTAAAATATAACAACAATTAAAGACGAATTAAAACATATAACATAACACTAAACTTACAGTAATTTAATATATTTCTAAAATGTCAGATGTTTTGAGCTTTGATAAGACACCTCATGCTTTGAAGATTAAATTCTAAAAACATTTGTCAGTCAATTTACATTTTCGACATTCGTAGTGAAGTACCTATTATGTATACCGACGGAGTAATTCAAATTTATAAAATATTCCGCGACGTTATCGGGCCGCCGCCGCCGTTGCTAATCAAACTTTTCTAATGATTCCAATTTGAAAAAACCAAAAAAATTTCTAAAAATCCGAAATTATACTATAATTATTAATTTTTTTTAACGAAAATTTGATAGATCTTCTTGATCGTCGCCACGAGCCTACTTGCCATGTTTCAGCTCGATTGGATCACGAGAAAAGGGTCAAAAATCAAGCAAGCAAGCCGGCAAGCAAGCAAGCAAGCAGATGCCACGAGTTAATATAAAGGGAGTAATAAAGAAAAGGTCTCAGAGAACATTTTTTCATGTGTTAGGAGAGGCAGCAGAAATAGAGGGCGTCCGCGAAAGACCTGGCACGATCTGATACACTATATCCGGGAGGATAATCCCGTTAGAAGCTTCAACAATCGAAGAGCACGCGTGAGAAGATATATGAATGCGGTTGAAGCAAAAGTGGTATGCGTTCTATCCTCTCTTTCTACCCTTTCGGAGAAATGACGTGACGGTTAGTAGGCGCGTGTAGTGAAGACATTGAAGCGCGACTCTTCAAGTCTTTGACTCTTGTCATTTTTATTTTATTTTTATTGTTAACTTATTATTGTCATATATTACGAGATATAAATATTTTATTTTGAGTTTTTTCTAAAGATATGCCGATTTTAATATGACGTGATAGTATATAAAAATCTTGATACGCACTCGTGGTCATTTCCCACTTTTCAGAGGGCAGATCCCCGGCTACGATCGCCGCTCTGACGTGCTATCAAACAATTTGGGGAGCGATGATCACTAAGGGAGTGGTGGTGGGAAAATTTAAATGAAAAAATTCAAGTTCGAATCGTACATATATTTACATAATTGAAATTGGAAATTAACCGTTAAATCTAACCTTACTATCTAACCTTATTTCTACCTTTCTACCGTCGTGAACGTGGCGACGTCTTGGTCGCGGCGTCGCGGCGGCGCGGGCGTCGGCATGACGGCGCGGCGCCGAACGCGACTTCCCTCGCGCGTCTGCTCCAGCGACGCCGAAGGTGACGCATGGCATGAGGCCCATCTCACGCTGGTCTCCTTCTGCGCTGGCGGCGGGCTGGTTATCGCCCTGATAACCAGCTGACCATCTCCAATGGTCTTCGGCTCCGCCCTTGTCCTCGTCTTCCTCGTCCGTAACAGCGGCCACGTCAGGCTACATCAATCCACCTGACGCCGCTGTTGGTGGACTCCAGTCGTCCTTCTCAGCCTGCTTGGCTGTCGCCTTGACAGTCAAGATCCCGTCAGACCACCCGGCTCTCCAGGGAGTCTTCTTCCTCCGCTGGGGCTTCTCGGCGTGGTCCTCTCGACTGTCGCTCTGACTAGCCGAGATCTCTTTGCTCTTCTCTCCGGCACTCCTTCCGCGGTTCACTTAATTGATGGTCGGCCGACAGCCACCTCATCTCTGCCGGCCGACCTTCTCGCACGACTTTTAACACTCACTACCCCCAACTGCTTCTAAGTCCCAACTGCTGTTCCAACGAACTCCTCACAACTAGCTCCAAGTCCCAACTGACTGTGGGAGTGTCCACGCAGGGTTTTTATACATTTCAGTTTCCCTTCAACGTTTTTGGCCACTACCCTCCTGTCCAACACTTAATCTTATTCGTTAGGCCTAATATTCGGCCACGCCTCCTAATATTATTTTACTTAACTAATCTTAACTAACAAGAAATAAAAATCTTAAAATTAATACCACTTATAAATAGATTTTTTTTCATAAAATTAATTACATTAACAATTAATTTATTAACATACAACATCAAATTATTATTAATATACCTAACAGACAAGTACATATACACTATTTAATTAACTATACAATTATCTAAATCTATACGATAAAATATATCTTAGCATACCTTATTTTTAAACTTATTTTCGGTGGTCAACCGAACTATGACATAATCACTAGCAAATATAATATTACTACAACTAGATTGCATTTGACATACATACAATTGAAAATTTTATAATTATTTACATTTAAAATTGATAAAAGAATCCTAATCATCGTCTACCTATATCTACCTCTAATTATATATTAAAATATCGCAATCCAGCTAACTTTTTATTATCTGCTGCTCTTATATATATCTTGTTATTAATAATTAGTCTAATATTAACAAACAATAGATGGAATGAGCGTCAAGGCACAGATGGCTTCTGGACCACCCCGGTTAGGGGCTATATAATTTATTACCGTTCAAGAATATACGGAAGCAAGGCGAGATTTTTCTACAATAATTGAACGGACTGGCGAACAATGTTAAATGTTGGTTTTAGAAACTAATAGCTTCCTTAGCACGGATTCGGAGAAAATTTGGTAAAAATCATGTACCCCGTCTCCTTAGAAATTTATGGCTTTCTAACATGTGCAGCTACGACCATGAGGGTGTTCTTACGACAAAATTTAAAAATTCGCAGAATTACCCTTGGCTCTGAAATCTTACGGAAAAAAAAACGCGACCACCCCGAAGAGAGAGAACGAATTTGACGCGTTTTTCACAATAAAATTGATAGGAATACATCAATCTGATTAATCTAAATATAATAATTTCGTTTTTTGTCTGTCTATCTGTCCGTAACTTTTTGTAACGTCCGTAATTTCGTTCGAATTCACGGCTAAAAAACAAATTACCTAAACCCGAACCGGCCGCGACTTAACGATGTTGTTACCGCCGAGCCTGCGTGACTCGTCAAAAACACAATACATATAGGACTTAGCAAAAACGCGAACCATTCTTATATTATGTTCCGTGATTTTTCACGGCCGTACGGCTAGTGTGATAATTATTGAGATGGGAATATTACGAGATATATCTTTTATTTCGAGTTTTTTTTCTAATTATATATTTAGGTAAATGTAAAATGACGTTTTAAGTTTGACTGGATTGAAATAAAGGAATTCAATCAATCAAAAAGCTCTAAAACGTCAACAAACTTTAAGTTATTCAAAATTATGAATAATGACCTTTCTAATTGATTAAATTCATTAATTTCACACCTGTCAAACGAAAAACTTCAAAATTGGCGGCATTACAATGTTATACAATAAATTTAAAGGTACAGAAACAGCAGGGGCGTGCAGTGAGAACAAGAATCATGACTTTCTCCTAAGCATATATTTTAAAAAGAAACCGAAATAAGGGATGTATCTCGTAATATTCCTATCACAGTAATTCACATACACAATTTTATTTATTTATTTATCTATCTGTTTATTTATTTATTTATTAACACCCTACAAGGCTTTTACAAACAAATAGGTAAAGTGTACACTTATATAATGGATAGTTTAAAGAAAAAAATAATAACATATAAAAATAATAATGACATAAAGTGGAATCAAATACTTAAAATACAAATATATAAATATAAATATAATATAAAGTAAAAAAAGTACCTATATAACGAATCAGAAGCATAAGGAAAACATAATATAATAAAAATTCAAAAAAATAAAAAGTAATAATATAGAGTGAAAAGCAATAGCACAAACTTAGAATGTCATTATATAATAAAAATGTTACATAACAGTTAGTTACATAACTCAACCAACAATTAAAACAAATACAAATCAATTATTTAGGTCCACTTGGCAAATAATTGTAATCTTTCAATGCATCTTTTAAAATAATAATTAATATTTCATAATATTCTGGCAGATAAATATTTAATTTCGTTTCTTTTTACAAAATGTAGGTACCTATGTTTAAATAAAAGTCACGCTTATTGTTCTCACTCCACGCGCCTGAGAAATAGCAATATTGCTTATTTAAAAATACGGCCGATTGTATCACGGTGTGGTAAAGGTTAATCGAGTAGTTTTCTGATAGTGCACGAGCACGAATTGTTACATTATCTACCGCGCGACTCCGCAAAACGCAATTTTTCAACATTTCCCGGCGATCAAAAAAAGTTTTACTTCATTTCATCCCGTGTGTGGACTCACCGCGGTGTTGTTTCAATCCCCTTTGGATAGGTGCCAGAGCTTGCCGCGCTCGGTTCGGTCCATCCGATGCGGCAGTATGAATGGAGGCGGATAATGGCGCTGGGCCACTCGTATTTCGGGATGACGCCACGGCGGGGGGCGGGGGAGCGCGGGGAGTTCCGAATATCGATCGGGTGTTTCCGGCACCCCTCGGCTCCCCCGAGCCGCCGAGCGCCCGCAGCCGCCCCCCTAGCGGCGGCAGCGCCAAACGAAGGGTCGCGCGCGGAATTAGGCTAAGTGGAAACGCATGAAAAAGTTAGCTAACTTTTGATGCTCTGGAGAACCGAGATTGGAAAAAGAGTTCCATGTACTTACTTACTTGCCATCGCGCCGTTTCCTCGGGGGGGGGGGGGGGGAGGCACAGAGGATAGAGTGCCACACTCTTCTGTCCTGACATACAACTCTCGCCTCATCCACATTGGCCCTCTCTTTCTGGCGCCGTTAACACTTGCGTTATATATATTTTTTACCATTCTTTCCTCATTAATTCGCTCAACATGCCCAAACCACCTGAGAGACCCTTTTTTAATTCTATTAATTATGCTTATATCAGCTTTACATTCATTCCTAATATCCTCATTCTTTACTCTATCAAAAATAGATTTGGCACATATACGTCCAAGGGATCTCATCTCCACTGCATTCAGTCTACTTTCGTTTCTCTTCTGCCAGCTCCAGGCTTCGCTTCCATACATAAGTATTTGTACGACACTAAGAGAAGAAGATCCCCAAGGGGACATTATTAATCATGATGTATTTCTGATGTCTCATAGAGACGAAGCTATTTTTTTTCATATGGGAAAGTACGTATGTAAGTTTTTTTGGGTGTTTTGGGGGTGTAAGACTTACTACCTGTCGTACAGCTGGCTAAGTAAACACTTACAAACTAACACTTTAAAAATATAGATGTCTCATTACTAACGGCGTCGTCTGTACTGCTTTACTGGAATGACGAATTTCGACCACAGGTGGCGGCAGTAAAAATACAATTCACCTATGAAACAAGGTGTGCAAATGAAACATATATACCACTTGATATACCAAAAATTTGATAGATGTGGTAGTCTACCGTGGATGGAATCGGTGAAAGTTATATTGTGTAAAGTGATTGTGTCCCCCTCCCCTGATATGTTTTCCATACAAATCTGTACCGTTCGACCAATCTGACCCAAATGTTGTATACTTACTTTTTAGGACCTGTCGTGTAATATAGGTGACGTTTTCCCTTCCGCCTCTAACCCATCCCCTCCCCCAGATATATCTTCTGTACAAATTTACACCGCTTGACGGATTGGACCCACATTTTGCATACATATTCCCAACGGAAAAAAATAGGCCTCATTTTTCCCTAGGCATCCTATCCATCCCAACCTTGATTAAATGGAAACATTGTTTTAATTAGAGGCTTTGAAAAACAATGGAACCTTTGTTTCACCACACAAATTTATTTTCAAATTTATCCTTAACCCGTGCAACGCCGGGTACGAAAAGCTAGTTAAATTATAAATTAAAATGCTGGTTTGACACTAATCTTTTATCATTAAACACAGAAAAAACTTATGTCATTCCCTTTTCCATAAATAAAACAAAAATTGTTCCGGTACCCAAAATTATTATTCATCATAATAAATGTAATATAATTAATCGTAGCCAAACATGCTCAGTACTTAAAAAAACTGATAAATTAAAATATTAAGGTGTATATATAGATCAAAAGGGGATATTCCATATTGGTGAACTAGTCAAACGACTAAGAAAATATATTTATGTGTTCATTAGATTCAGAAATGTCTTTATAATTAATAATATAAAAAAGGAATATTATGCAACCGTACAGTCCTTGCTGCAATATGCAATTATTGGATGGGAAGGGTCATACTCGATTACAATAATGAAGATTAATCCAAAGACTTATTATTAAAATAAATTTGAGGAAACTCCAAAGATTCTGAACAGAAACTTTATTAAACATATTTAAATATAGATTCTGAACAGAAACTTTATTAAACATATTTAATATATTAGGTCCTTACATATGAAATTGGCGTTTTGCCGTACTGGTAAATTTGATCTCAAATATCTTCTCTTTTGTTAGGAATTCCAAATCCAAATTTATACAGCTATTTACTCATGTATTTGTGTTTTGAAAATTATAATTCATTTGTTTTTTCCTCAATTGTTTTTTTCTTTGCGTCACTCAGTTTACAAAATGAAAAACTTGAAATATCGCGTTATTTACGAGTACGAGTTCCACGTGGCACCAGTGCTGTAGAAACGGCTCGAAGGATTAATGATGTGTATGGCGACGGTGCCGCAAAAGAAAACACAGTGCGTTTTTAGTTCCAACGTTTTCGTTCTGGAAATTTCGACCTGCAGAATAAGCCCCGTGGACGGCCGGAGACCAAAGTTGATAATGAAGAATTGAAGGCTATTGTGGAAGCGGATCCATCGCAAACCACATCCGAGTTAGCTGCAGGCTGCGGTGTTAGTGATAAAACTGTTTTAATCCACTTGAAGCAAATTGGTAAGGTGAAAAAGCTTGAAAGGTGGGTACCTCACGAATTGAGTGAAGCAAATCAACAAACGCGCGTTGACTGCTGCGTTGCATTACTCAACCGGCACAATAATGAAGGGATTTTAAATCGAATCATACCTGTGATGAAAAGTGGATCCTGTACGATAATCGGAAGCGCTCATCGCAATGGCTGAACCCTGCCGAACCAGCCAAACCATGCCCCAAGCGAAAATTGACTCCAAAAAAGTTACTTGTGAGCGTTTGGTGGACTAGTGCTGGTGTCGTTCACTACAGCTTCTTAAATCTGGCCAGACGATTACGGCAGATGTCTATTGTCAGCAACTGCAAACCATGATGGAAAAGCTAGCTGCTAAACAACCGAGGCTGGTTAATCGCTCTAGGCCACTGCTGCTTCATGATAACGCTAGACCACACACTGCACAACAGACGGCTACCAAATTAGAGGAGCTTCAATTGGAATGTCTAAGACATCCACCGTACTCTCCGGACCTTGCCCCAACAGATTACCATTTTTTTCGAAATTTGGATATCTTGCAAAGGAAAAAATTCAACTCCGATGGGGCAGTCCAAACCGCCTTCAAAGATTTTATTGATTTCCGTCCGAATACTTTTTTTAGTAAAGGGATCGATGAACTACCTATGAGATGGCAAAAGTGCATAGATAGCAATGGTACATACTTTGATTAAATAAATATATTATAATAAAAAAAAATCGGCTTTATGTTTCTCCCATAGTAAACGCCAATTTCATATGTAAGGACCTAATAGTTGATATGATTTATAAGAAATATTCGACAAATATTTAATGTAAATAAAACTGATAATTTACAAACGTCACTCGAGCAGATACGAAAATAATATATAACTTACTAAATTTAGTACCACATATTTTCAAGACGGTTTTATATATAGATGTATACTCACTTTAATAACTTACCCACAGAATTTAAAAATATTGATTATTATAATAAACTAGCTATCCTTACCCGGCGTTGCACGGTTAAGGATTAAGTTTAAAATAAATTTGTTTCCAAATTTTGTATCCGATCGGTCAAACGGTATAGATTTGCATCGAAAATATGACAGGGGAGAGGAAGGGGTAAAAAAAATAGGGGGGAAATATCGCCTATGTTACCCGCTGAGTCCTAAAGAATAAGTTTCCAAATTTTGAGTCCGATCGGTCAAACGGTACAAATTGGCATCGAAAATATGTCAGGGCGAGGGGAAGGGGTAAGAGAATAGGGGGGAAATGTTGCTTATGTTAACCGCCGGGTCCCAAAGCATAAGTGTGCAAATTTTGAGTCCGATCGGTCAAACGGTTCAGATTCGCATCGAAAATAGGTCAGGGGGAGGGGAAGGGGTAAGAAAATAGGGAGGACATGATGCCTATGTTAACCGCCGAGTCTTAAAGAATAAGTTTCCAAATTTTGAGTCTGATCGGTCAAACGGTACAGATTTGCATCGAAAATATGTCAGGGGAGGGGAAGGGGTAAGAGAATAGGTGGGAAATGTTGCTTATGTTATTCGCCGAGTCCTAAAGAATAAGTTTCCAAATTTTGAGTCCGATCGGTCAAACGGTACAGATTTGCATCGAAAATATGTCAGGGGAGGGGAAGGGGTAAGAGAATAGGTGGGAAATGTTGCTTATGTTATTCGCCGAGTCCTAAAGAATAAGTTTCCAAATTTTGAGTCCGATCGGTCAAACGGTACAGATTTGCATCGAAAATATGTCAGGGGGGGGGGGAAGGTGTAAGAGAATAAGGGGAAAATTTTGTCTATGTTACCTGTCGAGTCCTAAATAATAATTTTTCAAATTTTGTGTCCGATCGGTCGAACGGTTCAGATTCGCATCGAAAATTGGTCAGGGGATGGGGAAAGGGTAAGAGAATAGGGGGGAAATGTTGCCTATGTTACCCGCTGGGTCCCAAAGCATAAGTATGCAAAATTTGAATCAAATCGGACAAACGGTGTGGATTTGTATAGAGAACAGATAGACAGACAGACAGACAGACATTGAGTTTTATAGGTATAGATTCAAGTACAAATCCCACTTCAAGAATATGCAAAAAATATTGCAACATCTTATATACACATACCTATAATTTTCATATTTTATGTATACCTATAATTCTAATTGTCTAATAACATAGATTACACTACCAATATCTTACGCTGCTTACCTACTTAAAAAAATTAACATAGGAATTCTTTAATAATTGAAATTTTTGTTTTATTGGTATAAATTTTTCCTTTGTAAGTGATTATCCCTCACCACACACAAGAACCTTCATTTTTTTTTGGTGAGGTACAACATAAATAATTTGTTTATTAATATCTATTAGTTATCATTATTGTAAAAAAATCACATGTATTTATCTATTAAACAAAAAATAAAAAAAGTCTTCCAAGCGAATGGGAAGCAGTAATTGACGTTGGTGGTGACTACGCTATGAATGATAATCATTGTGGATAGTATGTTTGAATTGGTTTTCGTTTTTGGTTAAATTATAATATCATTTTTAAAATACGGTGGATAGCGGTAGGACAGCGGAAGAATATTAAGACACATTTATTTTTGCTTAATTCAATCCCCTAATAAAAATGACATATTATCCTTTACAATAGATGCATTTTTAATTTCGGTCGAAACCGAAGCTCTTCAAGTAAAACGTATTTTTTTGTAATAAAGCGTGACATATTTACTAAGACATTATACTTATAAAGACTATTTAGTTTGACCTTTTCATAATTGTTACAGAATTTATGAGATCGTAGTGTTTTTTTTTTAAATAACTTCAACGTGCTTGAACTAGCCGTTGAACCAGACTTTTACGTTATTTGCGTTAGTTCATGTCTATATATTTTAGTCTTCTGTGGCATAAATCTAATAAAAAAATAAATCAAACATTGTAATTTCGTTGTCTGTCTGTCTGTCCCCGTAACTTCGTGTAACGTCCGTAATTTCCTTTGAATCCGGCTAAAAAACGGTCGCCTCTCCGTGGACCGTCAAAAAATCATATAAATATATACTAGGTGGTTAGGAGATATTGTGATGGGTAATTGGGAACAAGGCAAGCACTCACCTTTCTTCCTTCGATTTTTTTATTTCTCCTCTTGCCTCTTCTATATCTCCAAACTTCTAGCGGCGAGGTGTTTCACGTTAATTTCAATGCAAAACACTCGCGTCAAGAATTAAATCTTTGATTCAATTTGCGGTAGTTCACAGCGGAAAATTACGCGGTCACTTTTCTATTCCGACATTTTTTCTATTGCGATTGCAGCTGTTTTTTCCGTCTTGTGGCGGCTTCGATTTTAAAAAGTGGAGCGGCTCTAGTACTTGCTTGGTTTCGGGAATGGGTAGGGACTGGGAGAGAAGGAATACCTTTTTCCTAGTTCACAAATTAATTTATGGCGCTAACACTAGGGCTTAGCAAAGACGCTAACCAATATTCCGTCATTTTTGTCGGGTCACAGCTAGTTTGATAATAATTATTTTAATTTCTCTTTTGGTTTTGAAAGCCTCTGCTCCGCATCCATAGGCCTCCCGCAGCCACCCCCTCCCCCCCCGGGCCGGCTGCATGTGACGGAAACAATTGGGAAGTACAAGAAAGAGAATGCACGCGGACGCCGCGATGGGGCCGGCTCCTCTCTCTCTGAATGCGGACGTTTTCGGCCGATTCCCACGGCCAGGCGCGCTCCATTCACCACGGCGGAGGAGGGCTGAACTAATGATTAGCGCTCTCGACAAGTCTTCGGCCCTGAAACTTATTATGTTTACATTAATAAGTAGTTCGTAAAAGTGTCAAAGCTGTAGATTTGATGCGCATTTAACAGTAGAATAGGCGGTCTAGCCGCATGTAGACTATCGTAGACTCTAAGAAATTGGAAAATCGTGTCTTCTGCACGTTTAAAATTGGAACAATTTTTCTTCCCCCCAGTTATGTATTTATTTATTTTATTTATTATATTTATTTATACAGTAGATGTATAATAATGTTTTTTAAATATTTAAATCTATATTATAACATTTTAAAGACATTATACTCCCCATAATATAAGCCAAAAGCTCGGGCTTATGGGAGGAGTATTTACAAGCCAAATTAAAGTACAAAAGCAGAAATCATTTAGAAGTAGTAATTTTTATTATACAGAAACCATTTGAGACATGTGGGAAATATTACAATACATTGCTTCCCAAAATCAAGGTTTTGACTTCTTTCTTAAACTGTTCGTATTTTGGAATGTTTCTTTCATGAAATTTGTTTTGCGACAACAATGTAGTGTACCATATAATTTCCAAGTAGTATAATGATGTCGTGCCACAGTGGTTCTTAAAGTTGGTATCCTTATTTGCCCCTTTGTTCTATGTCTATAACTTATACAGTCTTAGAGGTGGGATTTATTTATAAAATAATCTTTATAAATTTAGCGTGGGGTATTGTATATTTTTACGAGTGATTGTACATTAAATTATTAAAATATATTTACAGTAGGATATTCATAATGTTTTTTGAGAATCGTTTTCGTTGGCTGTACGGTGGACTTATAAGCTCCTCCCCACCCAAAAATGCCATACTGTAAGAGGGACTGCACCAACTTGTATTCCATTTTAATAGTATTTTAGTTTAATATATTGCGTATATTGTAAAAAACATAGATCAGTTTTCTCAATCGTTCCACGGTCAGATTGACATGTTTGTCAATTGTTATTCCTAAATATTTAATATTTCATATTTATCGATTTATGTATTTAATCGCCGATTTATTCGTCAACCGATGCACATTTGGCCTTTTGCATTTTCCATTTTTTTTCAAATATACACTTACTCTTACATAATGGAGGCTGCACACACTCGCCTCACACAAGACCTCGGGCGAGACCAGGTAAGAGGCTCGGTATAATACAAGTCGAATGAAATGATAAAAACCTTGCAAATATTGAAAATAGAATTTTTATTATATTATTATTTTTATTATTATTTTATTTGAGTTGTATTGAAGAGAATGAATTTTTTATAATCCATATATAAGTTAATGTAATGATAGTTAACGTTTTGTAAAAAATAAGTCAGAAATATTGAGAAAAAAATACAAAATTACATATTGCATAACTATTGATATTAGGTCACAGCTGCTTGAATATTTTCGACTCATAATTAAGGAAGGAATATGGTCCTGCAAGGTTATTAATATTTTCCAAATAACCCTGTATTATCTTTATGGAAGAGAATAATATATTCTGATTTTTATACTTACATCATAAATTTAGAGATCTATTATTTTTAATAATAGTTTTGAATTTTCTTTTTTTTATTGAAAACGTGCCGTGGTATTACGACTCTTCTATTTATGTACCGCAGTAACAGTACTCTATTTTTAAGGTCGAGCGATGCCCATCGCATAATGTACCGATCGATACCTATCGATTTGCTCCGCTCGCATCACTATTCATGCGTTGCGTTGGTCAGATTCGCTAATGGACTTATGTATGAATTCTCTCTGGTAATCTCCGCCCTCGCGGATTTTCTCCTAACTATAATTGAAATCCGTTTATCATATGGAATTTTGTCCATTGACAAAGTAAATGAGGTGCTTATAATTTATATCGGGAGGCTTAGTTTTTCTTATTATAAATCTTTTGAAATTGTTAAAAAAGTAAATTTGTATGCATGTTGTTGGATTTGTTTTTCAGAATTATGATTCTAATATAAATATTATGATATAAATATTTTAAATTGCAGCACGCACGATGGTTTAAATAACATAATGGTTGGACATAAATTTGTATATCATATGATCTTGAAGTATGACGCTTATGTCGCACCCCGAGTGCAATACTGTCACATTTCCAAAATGTACTTTTGAGATAATGTGGTTTTGTTCTCATAATTCAAATAAATACTATAAGCATTAAAAATTATATATTAGCATATCAATATGACAAAATATAATAATGTTGTGCGTATTCCTTATAGCAAAACGTAAATATTTTAAAAGGGATATTATTATTATTAAAGATGTCTCATAGAGACGAACTTATTTATATTGGAAAGTAGCTATGAACGTCTGTTTTGGTATTTTAGGGCTTAACACCTATCGTACGGCTGGCTTAGGTGATCTCTTTACACAATGTATCGTTCTCCAATTCCACTATGATTGACTACAACATCTATCAAATTTTGAAAATTGTACAACCTGTTCCACATGAGTTTTATTTACTATCGCCAACTGTGGTTGAAATTTGTCATCCCCATGAATCAGTATATTTTCAATATTAAAAAGTGGTGAAAACTAAGTTTATTTTATTATTTATATTAATAATGTCACCACAATATTATTTTGCTATTTTTGAAGAAGAAGTAACTCTATTTAAATTCATTGTATTTAAGTGGAATAGGAACAATTTAAAATGGAAAACATCGGTAGGTATTTTTCTCTGATTAATATATAAATAGGTTAAGGTAGGTTAAACTAACGTTGTTTTGTTCTTCTACATAAAAATTCTATATAACATATATATCTACATAACTGCATATCTACGTATATATTATGTATGATCTCAATATATGAACTCGTCTAAATCTCTCTTTTATATGATTCATACGCGCGGCTGAGCGGAATAAGGATGACTATATTTTTCATATACAAAGAGTCTAATTTAGTTTGAAATCATAACATGGTTGTCTCGCTTTAACTGCTAAACTCGATTTTGAATACCATGAGAACGGAGATAATTTTTTTTATGAAATTGTCGCGTTTTCTCATAAAATTTGCCAGTGGCGTATTTGCATCTAATTCGGAAATATTGATTTTTTATTATATTCAAATCAAAAAGCGGCCAATACAATGCTAATGCACTAAAGCCTCTGTCACCATATGCGTAACGTTATTAATTATGTTTTTCTTATACAATTATATTTATTTTTTATAAAGCAAAACAGGTGTGGATAATTTGAAAAAATGTGAAACAGCAATAAGAAGAAATCGGTCCATTTAAAGAATCACCGAAATCCGTCTTGTGAAATCTCTAGTATTCTCCATAATACTGTTTGGAATTTAAATATGGATTTTCAGAAAGAAGCATGCTGGACGCCTTCGAAATGTGGCGCTGGTGTCAGACGCTGTATACCTCGTGGACCGCGAGGGACACCACCTGTCTCTGTCTTTTAAGAATGCCGAAAGACGAAGGTCATTTTGCCAGAGAGAACGAAAAATCTCGTGCAAGATGGACCAAAAAAGTCCTCTTTCAATGCTGTAATCAAAGCGGCTCAAGACTGGGAGAAATGTGGACGAGATCAATGAAATGAAGACGATCAGCACTGAAAGCACGATAAAGAAAAAAATTATCGAAGTAGCTCAAATATAAAGCGGTCTCGAGTTTAGGAAGACCCCACTTTTTCAAGGATTATAAGAAAATAAAATTGAAACATACCTACCGCAAAACATTATAAGAACTGCTATTTTACACTGCCTAATGGCATATCAAAAAAATTATATCGTTTGAGATTATTTGATTTGTTTTTCGAAAAAAGCATCGCCTTATGTTCGTGCTTATACGGCAAATAAATCGCTTCTAATTGTGAATATTCAACATGAATTTACAGCTGATTTGATTCACTTCCTAAACACCATCTTTGTCTCCATATACGAGTTTTGTGCTGAACTTAGTTTTCTTCGCAGCGGTATTTGACTACATGACTACGTATCACAATTATTAAGAACGACTTTAAAATCGTACGTGTATGGTGGAACTTATTCATATCATTAGTATCTTGCAGAAGTTCAAAAGCTTTGAAGTTAATTGGTATAATAAAAGATGTCATATGTTCCTCTGTAGAAATGATTCTCTTAGTCGCTGTTAAGAATTACCAAGAATTCTCATTATCTGATCGGAGTTCATTTAATACAATCTCCGGCCGGATAAATCTGTACAAAGACAATTAAAATAATTTAATATTTGTGATTATTCCATTGAAATATAATACGGTTGTGATCAATTTCTTAATTAGCTAGGTCTATGTAATACAATTGTTATTTTCTGATATTCGGAATCCGATACCTCGGATTCCGAATATAGTTCGTTATGAAATACGTGTTCATATCCCAAAGCGCTCGTATATAAAACTGAATTTCTACATATTAAATAATGTAAAACTCATATTATTCGTACTACAATCGAAAAATATTGATATAAAATGATTATTTATAACAAATTATTAATACTGTAAATAGCACTGATTTAATTCGCTAGAATATTTCTCGACAATATTCCACTTGTCTCTGACATACTGATGCACGTCGGCGTCGTTTGAATCTCTCAGGTTCACGATAGCTAATTTATTTATTTACGCTCAAGGGACTTTTACAAGTAATAATATGAATATACAATAGATGTAACAAAATAGTGTGGTTGAACATTGTAGCTTAAATTTGTTAAAAAAAAAAAAAAATGAGACATAATACAGTTAAAAAAAAAAGGATTAAGTAATTCATTGCAGGTCTTTACATGAAAAATATTAATATATAATAAATATAGTATAATAGTGCAATATATTGTAATTTCAATATATTAAAAATCCATTTAAAAAATTTAGAAATAATTCATTCAATGCAAAACAAAAGATACGTAAGATAAACAATACCAAACATGAGTATTATCTCCCATTCGCGCCGTTAGTCTGTAGTATCGCCCGCCGTCTGTTTCACTTTCTATGGCTTCGTTTCTGTGGTTTCGCTAAACGTCAAAATAAGACTGGCGCCCGCGCCGGTTGCTGCGCGATATATAAGGTCCTGAACTTTGGAAGTTTCGCGAATATAGTCGCGTTTTTATCGATTTATTGTTTATTTTTAAATGTCCAGAGTGTCGGGAAATCCTCGATTATGTGCGGTTACTTTTGTTTCTAGGAATTCGTGACAAAACATTTGACACTAACAACAAATAGTGGCTTGATGATGTAGTGCTCAAGATGCTCGCCTAGTTATCTAGTGATCGGGGGTTTGAGCCTCGTCTCAGTAGACGACCAAGTTAGGTATTTCTATTTTCATAGCACAGGCGTTAAGCTTAGTTTGAAAACAGTAGGAATATTAATGAAATACGTATTCTGTGAACGCATTTTTGCTATTTTTTTTTTATTAAAAAAAAAACTTTTATAAATTTATTATATTGTAATGGGATCGTGGATATGAGAGGCAAATGAAACATTAAAAACAATTAAAGGCATTATTTTTCAAACAGTCACTGGATTCTAATTTTATCGGAGCACCATTCTTTAATTCACATTGTAACTAAAATATTCCATAAAGGTCCGCACAGGTAATTAACACCTACGCACTTATTTCCAAACACATGTTAAATACTTCTCTTAATTATTGTCGCGGCTCGTTAGGCACACACACACGCCTTCGAACGTTCGCTTTCATCTGTTTATTTTATCAAACAGCAATAACTGTCCGCGTGCGCACCCGCTCGCCTTTTATACAACACGTTGATTTCGCGATGCATCGAGAACGTTTTAGTAGTTTCTTCATATTTCTAGTGATTATAGAAATAGCCCAGTTGATTCTAGATTTCGAGAGGTTTCGATAATGCGAGGTATCGTTGTTCATAATTTTAGATTGTATATGAAGACCATTACTGTCCCTAATGGAATCACTGCTATACGAGTATGTTAGTTAGCTTATTAGATTGTTTTTACTAACAAAGAATATATGCAATTACACTTATACGCCTCTTTTGAGGATTTCTCAGAAATATCAAAATTACGTACCGTTAATTAGAGTTCTCGCTCGCACTGCCACAGCAAGGTGCAGCACGGGTGGTGCTTTTCTACAAAATTTTGCACTGTTTCCTTCATTTTACACATCACACAGAACAGGGATTCATCCGTTTTTCTCGCACGAGTAGACGACGGAGAAAATACGCATTCCCGTGATAAACGGATAATAGAGAGCGAGCGAGAGAGAAGAACCATCGGTTTATATACAACCATAGTTGTAATTACGTGAAGTTCGGCAGACAATGGTTATAATCGTATAACTGCATCAAACACATTACCAAATTATTTGCAATTCAAGTTTTCCCGGAAGAGCAGCTTATTGGTGTAGTGGTTATGATGCACGCCTGGTGATCTGGTGATCGTTGGTTCGAGCCCCATTCCAGGACATTCTATTCTAATTGCACAAGCGTTTAGCTTATTTTGAGAATAGGAAGAATATTAATGCGACACGTATTCCGTGTTCGCATCTCTATTTAATTTAAAAAACATAATGATAATAAATGATAACATTCGGAAACATTTACATTTTGCAAGAAATTGAAATCGTATAATTTTATTTTATATATCAGACAGCCGGTGTGTGTTATTTTAATTTGATATACCTTATTACATATTTAATATCCCAGAGATACCTTCTGTGTGTCGCGCATCGGGAAATTCGAAAGGAAATTGATACATTACATTATATTGAAGTGTCAATTTCCTAAGAATTACGGATTCGGTGTATGTGTTCGATTCTGATCAACGTTTTTCGAATACATCGCAAGCGACTCCCACATCTGTTGTCAAAAATTTGAAAATTGGAATTCGGCAATGCTGGCGGTCAGCGTGAGAGAGGTGAATGGTGTTTTCAGTAGTTATGAAGAACTACTAGCACACTCGTGAAAAATCACCAAACATGAAATGGTTCGCGTCTTTGCTACGCGGTAGTATATTATATAGTATATTTTTGACACAGAAGCGGCGGTAGCTATATTTGTTGAGCGGCCGGTTCGGGTTTGCTGGCCGGGGTTCAAGCTCCATCTTTGGCCGTTTAATTTGTTTTTATAGCATTATTTAACATATATTTTGGAAGATTTAAAAATATTGTTATATGAAAATATTTACGTCAAACTTATGCTATATATTTATAAATATCGGAATATAAAAATTAATAAGTTTTATTAACTAAATATTGACGTTTTATAAGCCATCACGCCGTTCCCCAGAGGAGTAGAGAGGATATAATGCCACAATATTGTCTTGCTATACCACTTTTGCCTCATCAGCTTTCTTACGTCTTCTCGTGCACTTCTTCAGTTCCATCATATGATTCTAACATTTGATTCAACACTCGCCTCATAAATTTGTTTTATTTTTAATTTTTTTATTATTAGAGACACTAAAAAAATAATGGGTACATGATACTACAAAGAATAATACGTGATTACATAACTAAGCCTCAGCCCATAATCCCAATTACAAGTGTCTTCGATCTGCTCTGCTAAATATACATATGCATAAACATGCACATGTATGTTTTATAATATTGATGTAACGTGAACATGTAAAAATATGTAACTAAATAATTGGTTAATGTGTTCTATGGATTTAGGTTATTGTTAAGAAAATGGATGTTGTGTAGGATTGACATTTTTAATGATGATAGGGTGGGTGTCTGCAACATCAAAATTAAGCCATGTATTCACTAGGGGACAAATCGCGAAACATTCCGCTCGGCATGTCGCATCAACATCTACGCTCATGTTTCGGGGACAATGACGCGGTCATTTGACGTGTACACACCGGGACTAGCATATCTTGTCGCGGAACCACATGGAAGGAAATGTCCTCCGATTTGAGGTTATGGATGCAGCCCAGTATGCCAGCTGCGTATCTCATTTGGAGGAGAAACGGGGGGGGTATGCGGGTGGGGTTCGCGCAATTCGAAATGTTTTTTTGTGTCGCAATTTCAAATTAACAAGGTTTTACTATAGTAAATTGAATATTATTAAAAACAAGGTCCTTTTTGCAAATAATTATTGTTTTCCAGACGTCGCGGGAATATATCGCCCTATGAGGTTATGATGATAGCCGCGTATCTGTTTATGTTAATGAGTTTATCGAAAAGTAAAAGGAGAAAAAAGAGGAGAATGCGAAATTATTTACTGCAAAGAGAAAGAAGGACGGACATTCTATACGATCTTCGATCGATA